>JBBCBC010000009.1:35445159-36045159 GCA_037126765.1 Stenogyne calaminthoides
TTACCTTTAGTCATGTGACGATCTTGTTGAATAGACCTCTGAGGAGGATAAAATTCTCGAAGCGGTCTTGAGGAAGAATTAGACCTCGATGGATCGTTGTTTTAGCAACCTTAGTCCACTTAAATGGGGATCACGTGGGATCGGTGCTTATTGCTTTTGACTTATCGTGGGTAGAATCGGAGAGGATGATACTTTTTATCTTGGGCGATATTATTGAATTAGCGTATGATTCTTAAGATTTGTCTGAAGAATCGTGTGAAATCACGCTTGCTTATTTGCCTTGGGAGGTTAAATAAGTTTTTATCGTACCAAATCTTGCAAGTGGAATTAGTTTTAGGTATGGATAATAATGTTGAGCATTCCTCGACGAAGACGAAAATATTAATTAGCGAGAGAAGCTATTTTGGGTGGCAGATAATTAATGGGCTGAATAATCTTAAAGCAGGGAAAATAATGCGGGGCGCCGTATTATTTGTAATATGGGTTAAGATGGATAGTCTGATATTAATTATGTGGTGGGATTAATTAATATTTATGGAACTGCAATTATATTATGGCTCAATATTAGATATTCAAGATCCATTAGAAGGTCCAATCTTATTTCTCTAAGGCCCCTTAGTATGGCGACAAATAGTCCGTCAGCGAAAAGGTGATTAAAATAAAAATAAATATTGTTTGCTTAATATTCCTCTAAATTTTGAAAATTATGGATAAAAGAGGAGAAAGATTTTCTTTGAATTTTTGTTATGGAATGAAGATATATATTCTTGGAATACAAGATTATCTCATTAAATTCAAGAAATCTCCCCACTTGGTTATTCATAGTGAATTTTCGAAATTTTTGGAAAATAGAAGCCCGAAAAGATTTTCTTGATTTTCTTGAAAAGATATTATGGAAGATATGTATTTCTTGAAATACCAAGAATATCTCGTAAATTCAGAAAGATCCAAATCTTGGATTCTTGCACTATTTTTGAAAATAATCCTATATGAGAAATTGAGATTTTTTGTGAAAATATTTTAATTATGGGAAAGAATATATAGGATATATTCAAGATTTCTTAGTGACGAAAAAACTCTTATCGCGTTGAAAAATAACACAATTTTAGGTCCACCTCTCCTATAAATAGGGATGATTAGTTCATTTCCCAATCTACAAATTCATGTCTTTGAAATATTAGCAAAATCAGCATCGTGGTGCAACAAAAGTTTATTTTTTCCTTTTGTTAAGTATTCATGATATCCTTCCACGGATTATCGAGAGCAGGGGGCTAAGGAATACCAGGAAGTCCTTTTTGGTTAGTCGAATCCGACCCGAAGCAGCTTTTGCCGTCAGGAAGAATGCGTTCCCGTAAACGCGTAGATTCCCGTCGTGGTTTTCGTGAACTTTTATATCACGTGATATGTTGTTCTGATTATTATTTGAATTAATATAGGATTAATTCATGCTAGTAATAATTAATGATTAAATTTGTATTTAAATATTCACCGGAATAGATCGTGTAACTCATTCCCCCAACAGATAAATTCTTGAGCTGAACAAGGAAGAATTAGACCTCGATTAGTTCGTTGTTTTCTTAATCTTAGATTACTTAAATAGGATTCCGTGGGATTGGTAACTAGTAGCTTTTGACTTATCATGGGTAGCCGAATCAAAGAGATTCATACTTTTTATCTTGGGCAATATTATTGGTCACATGTGATTCTTTAAGATTTATCTGAAGAAAGAATCGTGTTAAATGCAACTTGTTTGATTTGCCCCGTTGGGAAGGTTTATAAGCTTTATCATACGGAAATCTTGCAAGTGGAATTAGTTTTAGGTATGGATAATAATGTTGAGCGGATTTCGCCGACCCAAGGACAAAAAGATATTAATTAGCGAGCTATTTGATTGGCAGATTAATTAATGGACTGAATAATCTTAAATGGCGGGAAATAATGGCGGGACCCGTATTCTTGTAATATGGGTTAAGATGGATAGTCGCGATAATAATTATGTAGTGGGATTAATTGTATTTATGGGCTTGAATTATATTGTGGCTCGATATTAGATATTGTGAGATCCGAATTTAGAAGGTCAATCTTAATTCCATAAAATTTTTTGAGTATAACAAATAGATCGATAAGCCTGAAAAGATGATTAAAAATAAAATAAATATTGTTTTGCAATTTCCAGCCAAAATTTCAAAAATTTATAGATATGTTGGGAGAAAAGATTTTTCTTTGAATTTTGTTATGGAATGAAGATATGTATTCTTGGAATAAAAGATTATCTCATTAAATTCAAGAAATCTCGCATGGGCTATCTATATATAGTAATTTTTGAAAAAATAGAAAATATAATGAGGCAAGATAGATTTTCTTGATTTTTCTTGAAAAGATATTATGGAATGTCTTATTTCTTAAAATACAAAAGAATATCTCATAAGTTCAAGAAGATCAAATCTTGGTATCCTGGCACATTAAAATTTTTCGAAAAAATCCGTATTTAGAGGAGGTGGGATTTTTGTGGAATGTTTAATTATGGGAGAAAAAAGAATATAGAAGATATATTCAAGATTTCTTGGTGACCAGAAAAAGTCTTTTCCCAGCGTTGATATTTCATTAAAATTTAGACACCCCCTCTCCTATAAATAGGGATGATTAGTTCGTTCCATGTCTGATTCCATGTCTTTGGAAATATTAGCAAATCGCGTAAAGTGGTGCAACAAAGTTTATTTTTTCCTTTTGTTAATTGTTAGAACAAGTGTCCTTCCAGGATAGTTGAGCAAGGGCTAAGGGAATACTTGGGAAGTCCTTTTGGTTAGTCGTCAGAGCCGGAAATCCACTTTGCCGTCCCAGAATACATTCCGTAAACGATGAATTAAAATGCGTAGGTTTCGTGGCTTTTTTATATCGTGATATGTTGTTGCAATTATTATTTGAATTAATATAGGATTTAATTCATCTTTAGTAATAATTAAAGAATTAAATTTGTATTTAAATATTCCTCCCGAATAGATCTGTCTTTCGTTCCCCGACAAGCGAGTATCGAAACCCCGTGGTTTAGACTCTGAATTTTTTAAGTTGTAATTTAATTAAATGGACATTAAATTTGAAATTGGATAGTAAGCCCCATTAGATCATTTTTGCGAGGTATCCAATTGTCATGGATTTTTAATGTTTATTTTTTGTCTTGCATATAAATGTGGTTTTTTTTAATTCGAATTAGATTGGGATTTGTTTTGCCTCTTGAAAAATCACGAGTAGACTAGGATTTGTTTTGATTTGATCAATGTAATAGACTAGTCTGAATCTAGGTTTATTTATTTTTTGTAAATAAAATTATAGCAGGATCGTATGAAGAAGGCAAAAATTAAGGGCGAAAATCGGGAGAACCTTGTGCATAAGCGTGTGTAACCTGCATAGGCCTTGGCCCAAGGCGTATTGAGAGTAAGACAGCAGCGCCTTGTATGTGATCAAGCGCCACCTTTCTAACCGTTTCGCTCGGGCCAATGAGGATCGGATGTATGGTGGCTTATGTGAATCTGTGAGGCGCTTCGAATGCCGATGGCCGGGCCGAGAGTCTTGTGCCAGATCGGATCGCCATGCCGACCTGCCCCAGTGGCGATGGGGCCCTTGATTGTAAAATGATCTGAAAATTGTCCCAGGCAGTGGCGCAGGTCGGATCTTGAGCGTCAGTCCGAGAAGCTTATTTATGGCGTGGCGTTCGAGGCAGAAATGTTTTTTGGGAGACGAGCGAGTGGGAGAAATTCGAGGCGTAGTTCTTGAGAGATCAAGCCAAGAAAAATCAAACCATGACAATTGGATAATTTGTGCCCAATATGTTTATTTTTTACATTTTCTTGGTTGGATTTGTCTTATCTTATCTTTATTTAAATTGTTTAAATGTGTTTGCATGAGGGTTGCAATGGAAAAAATCTACACCTACAAAATTACTAAGTATGTTTAATAATTAATTGACAATTTTATTCCGGGATAATAAATTGAATTAATTTCTGACCTCGTGATTTTTTGTTGTGAATTAACTTTTGGAGAAATTCCCCGTGGAGAACGGTCAAAATAGGTTTGGCGTGGATAGATTTGACGGATGATTGTGGGTTATTCTAAATTGGCGACGATGACCCTCCAGCGATTTCTCGATCAGAAATAATAATCCTCTATTTAATCATAGTTATTCACTTAGGTATAAAATTGATATGCATATGCTTCTCAGGAGTCTGGCCGATTTTATATTGGTCAGTGGGAATTATTAATGTCTGGATATTAAAAGGTTTATAAAGCGTGTATTTTTGTAGCATTCTTGAATGTGTTTAAATAATGACCCATAGCATTGGCTTATTTAAAATTTTTTTGAATATTGGTGATCGTGTTCATATTTTTTGAGATTTTAAATATGATGAATGTGGTCGAATCTAAATGATATACTTGTCTTATCGTATAGTTTTTATTTTTGATTCGACGTGTCGTTACCTTTTAATCGCATTATTATTATCTTAAAGTCAATACAATATGTATAAACTATATATTGATTGGAAAATTATAATTATCTAGCTAGCACTTGAAAAGCACGAGTGGATTTTGACGGAAAAAATCGGATGAGCCAATTGTAGTCAAAACATCACCGGGACTCGTCGAGGATCACCTCTCGAGAGATGTAAATCATTGAAAGAAAATGGTGGAGAAGCAAACTAAGTAAGGATTCGTCACTCAAAATTGATGTACATCTGAACAAACTTGAGATACGAGGTCGCAGTTATGATCGGAGGCTCGGATAGTTGATCACCACTCTCTGCCCAAAAAGTTTTGAGCATTTTGCTTTCGCTAGCTAATTTGTTGCAAGCTTTTGGTCACCAAATGAGAAATGATGAAAGCAGAACTCGACTTTGGCCGGCAAATTGGTCAAAATCTTAAATCTTAAAACCAAGGGTAATGAGATAAAAGAAAGAGGACAAGGCCGTAAACAATAAAACTCAAGTTGTTGAGAAGCGATGGTAAGATGAGAATCTTTGTTGTGTAAAGGAAAATCGAAAATCTTTTAGGCTGCGGTGAGAAGAATAATGGAGGTTTTACTGTTCGACCCAAAGGGCCGGAAAAGAAAAGGTAATTCGCGTAGTAGTTATTAAAAACTTGTTTATGGCGTATACTTCTCGTGCGTGGGTGGTTGATCTGAGATCCACTAATCATGTTGGCTTCACGGGTTCTAAATGATCCCGTGACTTAGTGGGGGTGAGATCCTCTCATTTGCCGAGCAACGTTCACAATGCGACATTGCAATGCTACGTAAGTGGCGGATATTGCGATCTTTGCGATATGCCGATTATTACTAATTCTGTGATAGCGGAACATTGGAATGCTACATGAGTGGCGATTAAGCGATGGGAAAGTGCACCTATCTTTTGAAGATAAAGGATTTTTTGAATTATCTTTATTTTCCCGGTTTGAAAAAAATTCACTTTCGGTTTCTAAATTGATTAAAGGACACTAAGTTTAACTTCTAATAAGAATGACATCGTTTTTTTCAAATGATGAGTGTATCGATGCAGGACATTGATGGAAAATCTCTATACAATTAGCGTGCATACCACTCACGAAATGCATCACATAACATCGGCTATTTTTAAACAAAAGCATGAGCAAAAGCGATTCTTTGGCATCTAAGATTGGTCGTATAAATCGAAAGAGGATCGAGGTTGGTGAAAGATGATTCAACTGGGCGTCTCCAAGTTGAACAAATTTCAACCTTGCGAATCATGTTTGGAAGTAATATGACCAAAAAGGGCATTGGAGCCAGGGAATAGGTCGAAAAGTGTTAGAGATGGTTAGCTGGATGTATGTAGTTGATGTCAACAAAAGCAAGAGGAGGTTATAGGTAATTTTATTGATGATTACTCAGGTACATTTCATATGAAGCATGAATATGAGCTCTTTGAAATTCTAAAATTTAAGGCTCAAAGCGAGAGAATCATAAGGAAGCGTGTATCAAATCTTCTGATTTGATCGTGGAGGCGAATACCTCAGCAATGAGTTTTGAACTACTTATCGATGAAAGGATTGTATCGACTCTCTTTGCATCCGGAACCCCTCAACAAATCGGGTTCTGGCGAACCAAAAAATTCTTTTGGAAATGGATTAGATCGATGATGAGTTATGCGGATCCCAAGTCGTTCTGGGGTTATGCCTTAGAAATGACTTACATTACGAACTTGGTGCTATCCAAATGGTTCCCAAAACCCAAAACTCGAATTGTTGTGGACGGTAAGCCTAGTATGAGATACATGAGAGAATTTGGGGTGTCGGCCAGCGTGTTGGACAAAGGAAGCCCGTCAAAATTGGACCCTCGTCGAGAATTGGGTTGTTTGTAGGATGCCCGGGAACAAAAAGGGTGTATGTTCTATGGTCACGAAGATCAAAAAGGTGGTCCATAAGCACCCACTTTAGATTTATGGAAGAAGACTATATGAACGAAAACCGAAGTGAGGATTACCTTAAATAGGCTTAGAGGGCAAACCTCGATTGCCATTTGTACTAGATGATATACCAAGCGATACGTTTTCTGGCCGAACCTCAAATGCGTAGTGGGAGGGTTGTTAGGCGACAGAGATTCATGGGAATAGGAGAGTCCTCGGACTTGATTCACGAACAAATGAAATCCAGACCCATGGACATCTGACGAGGCACTCAAGATTAGGATGAAGATTCTTGGCAAACAACGATGAAAAATTGAAATGGGTTCTATGTTTCATAATAGAGTGTGGGAGCTAGTCGAACCACTTAATAAGTCAAACCCATTAGATGGAAGTGGGTATATAAAGGAAAAAAGAGGGCGGGGAAGGTTGAAACATTTAAAAGCAAGTAGTGGTGAAAGGTTATACTCGGAAAAGAAGGGATCGATTATGAGAAACTTTTACCGCGTAGCCATCTTAGAATCCATCCGTATTCTCTTATCGATTACTCGCATTTCGACTTTGAAATCGGCAAATGGATCTTTCATATCGCGGAAGTCTTGATGAAAGAGATCTATATCTACGACAACCCCAAGTTTCGTTTAAACGGGCAGAACATCTTGTTTTGTAAGCTCAAGAAGTCCATTTACGGACTCAAACAAGCATCGAGCTTGGAACGATGTTTTTGATCATGTTATATAAAGTCTTATGGGTTTAATCAAAGCGTTTTTGAAAAGTTGTGTGTATAAGCGATGTCGGAGCTGCGTTGGTATCCTTAGTCTTATCACGTAGATAACATTGTGATGTCGGGAAGCGATGTGAAGGTGTAATCGAACGTAATGGGGCATAGTTTTCAAAGCAGTTTGATATGAAAGACTTAGGGAAAGCCCGGACACATCTTGGGATCAAGATCCTTTCGAGATCGCGAAAAGGATGATCCGGGTTATCGCAAGTTTCCATACGTGAACATTTGTCTTGAAAGCGGCGGCATCTGAGTTTCGAAAGGATTAGCACCTTCCCGGACTTGGAATCCATCTATCAGAAAATGTCCCTAAGGCGGAGAAGAAGATAGATGACCGAAGGCGTTCCTTGTGCGCCGGTGCCGGAAACCTTATGTATGCATTGCGATTATGCGAGGCCGGATCATCTTTTTACTTAAGCATGATGGCGAGATATCGAGTAACCCGGGGAAAGGCGCATTGGGCGGCGATTAAAAACATTACGAAGTCTTTGAAAAAGAACTGGGATAGAATGTTGATTTATAATTCAGAATCTCGATCCCCCAATTTACCGCGGACTCGGTTCAATCGATTAGATTCCATTTGGGAAGTTATATAGCCATCAAATGGACGAGTGTAGGCGAAATCATCTTGACTCAACCATGAAATGAACAACCATCACGAGTTTGGTGTAAGGCTCGAATTAGTTTATCTTGACCAGAAATTACACGGTGCATGACTAATGTATTGAATAGGACCTGAGGAGGATAAATTCTTGCCCGAACGAGGAAGAATTAGACCTCGATGGTTGATTGTTTTTAATCTTCGTTCCATAAATAATAGGATCTATTGCTGACTTATCATGGGTGGCGAATGGTAACTATCTTGGGCAATTTGACGGTGTGATTGTTAGATTTATCATGGGTATTGTGCCGTCGCTTGTTTGATTTGCCTATGGGAGGTTCATAAGCTTTATCAGTGGAATTGAATTTAGGTATGGATAATAATGTTGAATGGTTCCTCGACAAGGACAAAGATATTAATTAGCGGAAAGCTATTTGATTGGCTTGAATGCTTTAGATAATCTTAAACACAAGAAATAATGACAAGAACCCGTATTGAAATTTCAATATGAGTTAAGATGGATAGTCTGATATTAATTATGTAGTGGGATTAATTAATATTTATGGACTGAATTATATTGTGGCTCAATATTAGATATTCAAAATCCGTTAGAAGGTCAATCTTAGTTCTCAAAAATTTTAGGTGGCCCAACAAATGGTCGATAAGCGAAAAGGTAATTAAAATAAAATAAATCTTTGTTGCTTAATTTTCTAACCAAAATTTGAAATTTTATAGATATGTTGGGGAAAAGATATTCTTTGAATTTTGTTATGGAATGAAGATATGTATTCTTAGAATCAAGATTATCTCGACAAATTCAAGAAATCTCCCTAAAATTTATCTATATAGTAATTTTAGAAAAATAGGAAATATAATGGGCGAAGATTTTCTTGATTTTTCTTGAAAAGATATTATGGAAGATATGTATTTCTTAAAATACAAGAATATCTCATAAGTTCAGAAGATCAAATCTTTGGTATCTTTAAAATTAAAATTTTGAAAAAATCCATATTTAGAGGAGGTGGGATTTTTGTGGAATATTTTAATTATGGAAAAAAGAATATAGAAGATATTTAAAATTTCTTGGTGACCAAGAAAAGTCTTTTCCCACATTGATATTTCATTAAAAATTTACACCCCTCTCCTATAAATAGGGATGATTAGTTCATTCCATGTACAATTAGTATCTTTGGAAATATTAGCAAATTCACGTAAATTGAATTTTGACAAAAGTTTATTTTTCCTTTTGTTAATTGTTCGACAAATCATCCTTCCTTAGGATAGTTGCAAGGGCCCTAAGGGAATCTTGGGAAGTCCTTTTGGTTAGTCAAATCCCTCTGGAAAACTTTGCCCATAAAGAATGCGATTCCACGTAAACCGTAGATTTCATCGTAGGTTTCGCATTGAACTTTTATATATCATGATATGTTGTTGCAATTATTATTTGAATTAATATAGGATTGGTAAATGCTAGTAATAATTAAAAATTAAATTTGTATTTAAATATTCATGAATAGATCTGTGCAACTCATTTCCCCAACAACGTCCGACATTGTTGCATGTTTCAACGAAATAGACGCGTGTTGTCGGATTTTTTACCGTCAAGCTGTTGGAACTTTGGAGGTTGGTATCGGTGGCATCTTTAGACTATCAATCTCTTGTGTCGACTTGGAGTAGGTGAAGGATGATTTGGAACTATTTCGTCATATTTTCCTTTTATAGTTCCCAGATGAACTCCTTGAGTTGATCCATATAAATCCTCCATTCGAAGGAAAAATCAACATCTCTTTCTCAAATGCCTTTCGGTTTCTCCATTTCGATGCTTGGTTGAATTTTCGCCAATTCTTGCTCATCAACCTTCTTTTCATTTGTGTGGCACTACAACCATTTTCTTATTCAAAAACGGTTGTAGGGAGCTCTGGATTATTTCGTCTTGCTCGTCTGGATCTTTGGGTATTTTTTAGAATGAATGAGTTTACCCTGTTTATAGGGTGAGGGGTGAACAAATTTCCTTAAATGAGGTGCCATGTGGCGGCCTATAATTAGTCGAAGATTTTGATGGAGTAATTTCACGCCGTCGTTTAATTTGATTGATTTGTCATTAATTCTCTTATTTATAACCTGTCTCCACGATCCAGGTCGCCCGTAAAAGTATTCAAATGCTGCGTAAATTTAGTGACTTGTCCGAGTGTATATATTAAACATCAATTATTTAATTATTTAATTTGGAGAATTAATTTAGTAAATTCCCAATTAATAAATAAATAATTTCATTTATTATTAATATAAAAATTATACCGTAATCATTTATTTAATTAAGGTGTAAATTTTATTTTTCTTCTGACATACGATAGGTGATCCTTGTTGGGTGTTGTTAGAAACATGATTATGGCTCTCACAAATTTGCTAACAATAAAATATGGCCCCATTTGTTTGGTTTACTATTGTCATCTTTGTTTTCAACCCGCTCTCCTTGACCTCGATTTCTTTCTCTTATCTGTGACTTGCATCTTTTTATATTATTTTGATATATCTCCATTTATTTGACCCTCCTTATTACATGAAAACTCTCTACACATAAACACTTCAGCGGTTTTCTTATCTTTCTGGAGTTAAGTATTTTAGCACTAAACCCACTCTCTGGTGCATATTAGTTTTATGGCGAATGCATGTTTGATGGTTGTAAATTCTTGGCCAACATAAGGTTTATGATTATCTTCAACTTGAGGAATGTAGGTATCCTTCATGCTGAGTTTCTCCATCCATCATTTAAAATCTAGAAAAAGATTAGTTAAATAAATTCACAATTTTTAATAAATAAAATGACATGTCAAAATCTTATATTAAAAAGTGCATTAATTTACATGAGAAAGCTTTTTTGGGCGAATATACCCATCATTTTTATCTTGTGCAATTAAGTCCACTTATTAATTAATTAACTTTTTACATTCTATTTATTATTATTAGAATGTTTATTAATTAAATCTTCACTCCTTCATCTCATAAATATTCCTGCAATTAAATGGGCCTACTCAACTTCATCAGTTTCGGACTTTTTGGTTTTGTAAAACAAGACATCCGTCCATCTTCTTTAATTTGTTTTTTCATTCTATTTACTATTATTAGTATTTTTTAAATCTTCTAAACTCCTTCCATTAAATTCCTGAAATTAAATTAAATGGGCTACTCAACTTCTCCAGTTTTAGGTATAAAGAAGCATACGCCCATTTCCAATTCTCTCATAGGCCACGGTGGGCAGCTAAATACAACTTGGGTTTCAGATGAACCAGGGTGAGATTCCCCGAAACCTTGCGGGGATGAAAATTCGGGGAGCGGGGCGATTTTTTCCCCCAAATGGTTCGGGGATTCATCCCTTATTCAATTTTTTGCGGGGCGGGGGATGGGAAGTTGTCGGCTCCATCCCCGATCCGTTGCCAAGCCTACTCATGAAGCAGCAAAGTGGCTCGCATATGAGAATGAGGCGCCGGCCCTCGCGAGCAGCAGTCTAAATTTGATCAGATTTAGAAAAAAAAAAAAAAAAAAGGGAGAAACGAGAATTTAGGGAATTGAAATTCTTAAACAGGTGTGGAGGTTGCACGATTTACAGAAGGAGGGTTTGAAGGATGGTCACTTTGCAGCGGATAGGTGTAGCAAGCCTGTGTCCAGACGATACTTTTACAAAATATTATACATCTACGAATTTGATCATATCTTGCATGATGTGACTGTGGCTATATGTCACGCTCTTGTATGTGGCCTTGCAGCGTGTCACGGAAATCTATGTCGTTTAATTAGCGTTTTTTAATTAATTCAATCTTCTAATTTATATATATTTCATCTTTTACCTAATTTCATTAATTATATTAAAAAAGAACCGATCGAACCCAAACCCGTCAAAGTGGTTAATTGGTTTTTTACCCGAATAGTTCGTGGTTTTAGGGTTAATGTTTAGGGTTTATGTTTATATAATTAAAAAAAATAAATTCTTTGGCCAAACCCAGCAACTTCGAACTCGAACCCAATGATTAATTAGTTCATCCGTACGAATAGTTCATGGCTTAGGGTTTAAGTTTTATATAATTAATGAGAAGATTGAATTAATTAAAAAATTAATAAATGATGGTGAGGCCTTCTTGCGTATATGGCCTTGTATAAGCGGATGGCGTATAAATTTGTCTTGTATGCAGGCATTTGATCCATCTTCACACCCTTTTTAGTGGTGTTGTAGATGATTGATTATTTATGTTGTACACAATTATTACGGAAGGATGTTTATGATGTGGTTATGTGATTTGGTGATACAAACAGTATTAATGAGAGTAAAGTGTATTCAATGAGGAGCAAAGTGAATGTTCTTCATTGAATAGCAATGATCAAGATTAGGAAGAATAAATCAAAATGTAAGTAAATCTGAGAGGATTTGGGAAAGGCCCTCTTTTTGTTGGTGAATAAAGCCGTTGTATTGAATGTGAAATTTTCCGACCTTTAATGAGTCTTGCTTCTACTATTTATAGTACATGCAAAATGACCATCTAGTTGACCTAGCTACAACTCTCGATGGAATTTGACGATCATTAATTGTAACGACTACTTTGGACTCCTCGGTATACTCTAAATCTTAGTCTCGCATAACTAAACCGCCCTGCGACTCACGAATTGGCGGTTTTGCGGCCAAGCGATTTTGTGCCTAGGTTTTTCCCTTTTGAGTCAGCATGGTAGAACAGCAATATCCTCAGTCATCCGGCCCATTTGGGTAAGATTCGCTTGATGTTGGTTGTTTGCGTGTTAGGTTAGCTAAAATGGGGTCTTAGTAAGTGGAAAAACTTTGACTTTAAGTCTCTCTATCCATTTACTTTGATAAAAATCCCATAAAATTGGCTAAGTATAACTTTGCCTCTTTAGCGAAAGTGGGGACTAAAGGCGGAGATTACTGGGGCGTGGCCGAACTTCGTCCTCGCTTACAGCGATAAATATTACTAGTGAGTTGTGACTTGGTAGCCAGAGTAGCCGCAGGCGACTTCGTCTTGAAGCGACCTATGAGGGTGACTTACCTTGAGGTGACTTAGGCGAGTTGCTGGTATAGAACGACTAAGCCCATTCTCGGCTTCTCGATAAGCGTGACTTAGGCGAGTTGCCGACTCTGAGACTGACTCGCTAATCCTCGGGGGACTTAGGCGACCAGTGGTGGTCGAACTCCGCCCGCTCAGATTTGGCGTAATGGTGCAGTAGCGGCTGAGCCCTGCGTGCAGGCGTTACATGTGGCGAGGCTGACTCGCGCGCCAGTAACAACGAGGCGACTTGGAGGTGGCGTCTTATGGTAGCGGGTAGAAGCGAACTTCATGCGTCTTTAGGCGTATGGGGAATTTACCAGTGAAGCGAGCTTCGCGTTTTGGTGATGGCGTGGTGGTATTGAAGCGAGATTCTTCGATGGCGGAGTAACTTCGCCGACCTTATTAGTATACGTCGGCGGCGTCTTCTTGGGCGACTTCGTCTGACAACTGGCCCATATCTTCATTTAATAGAGGTTAGTGGGTCCCATTTTAACTTAATGGCATAAGAAATTCAAATAATTAACCGGATCATTTGGCACGCAACAATTGCCCCTCATGTTCTTTATTCAATTTTAAGTGAGGAGTGGCGTGATAAATATCTTGAGCTTCGCCTTTGACTTAAGGCTGAGGCGAGCTACTTTTGCCTTCCGAGGCGACATGGGTTGTGGTGTTGATTTGGATGGGCCAGTGGGCGAAGTTGGGGGGGCGAAAGTTATTCTTTTGTCTCGTAGGTGAGTTCGATGGATTAAGCCTGATGGGCCTTGGATAGCCTTACCCAAATACGGCGAGGATTTGACCATGAAATGACCCTTCATCTATATTGGAAGTTGGCGGCAGTAAGCTTTACTCAATGGTAGAGCATGTGATTTGATTGATTTGAAGTCGATACGATTTATCTAAAATATAGGGCTACAGCTTTTCTTTTCCCTCTTCTTCTCCTTTTGAAATAAATAGTCTCTCTCTGAAATCTCTCTTCACGATTTTTTTGTTTTAACAAAATCGGTCATCTCTCTCTTCTTCTTTGTGAAAAGAAATTGACCATCCTCTCTTATTTTGGCAATCCACGGCCGGTTGGTTGGTGTTAAGTGTTGGGGCCCTAGAGTGCGGTTGTAGTTTTCAATTTCTTCCGTCGCCCTTCTCCCTCTCGCATAAGGCGTCTTGCCTCTTTTAGATACTTGTTCTTGTGGGAGGCCTTGGAGCAGCGTAGGTGGTCTCCATGTTGTTGGGGGCAGCGGTGACGGATGGTCCGATTGAAGGCTTTCTTTCGCCGTTCCGTAACAACGGAGGTTTTTTCGCCCTAAAGGGCCTTTCTTGTGGAGTGAGCAGCTTCTTTGGGCGATGCGTGACGACGCGTGTGGTTGAGGAGTATGCAGCGACCCTATTGCAGTGGCGACGACAGGTATTTCCTCCTCGCTAGATTATAATATGCTTGTTTATCATGGAACTTTCAAGACATGTATATTTATTTCTTTTAGATTGTGTGGTGAATGAATTTTAATTTTTTAATGCTCTAGGGAAAAATTAGTGATCATTTGGCATATCACAGGAGTGGGAATTTGGTGATTTCATTTTGATGTTTTATGTGGTCTTTTAAATAAAGAAGACTTGAATATTTGGGGTTGTGGAATTTCACTTTTTGTGTAGAATGAAATATGTTTGCCCGTTGAATTACGTGAGTTTGTTTATATTTCATGCTACATTCGTTATAATGAAAGATTGGGTGTTGAAATGTGGATGAATTTTCTATTTAGCGTATTAGCATCGTGTTTGAATGATGGGTATATTAGCATGAATACTGAGCTTTTTGAGTGACTTGGTGTTGCAATTCCAGTAATGGTCTTGGTAGATATTTGCTTGCTTTGGTCAGCGGGATGTGATCATTGATGTTATGATAAGTAGGAATCCAACAAGTATTGATTGTATGTAGATACGCTTATTAATCCCGAATTACGATAGTTGATCTTGTTGGATTCTTGATAGTTGATGTTGATTAGACAGACCATTTGTCTCAATTATTCATCATGTTTTTCTAAAATTTTGTTGTCGAATTGGTTCGATCCTTTCTCGAGATCTCTCTTTTGTGGATTTGATTCTTCCTCGGCATCATAATATAGGGTAAGATTCTTCCCAGCCTGCAGCTCGCTTATTTGATGTGGTGGATATATGGGGTGTTAGCTCCAAACTCAAAGTTATGCGATTACTGGTGACTTGGAGGCAGCGTTATGGGCATCGTTACTCTATTTTTGATCTGGGAGGTCTAGTGGTTTTGGGCTAATCGGCGGTGTCATGATTATGATTGAGCCGTATTAATTTCGGCACTTTCCGGAGGTGCAGAATCCATTTAACTTCCACCGTGCGGTGGTGGGAATATTAGTAGAGATGTTATGAGAGAAAATGTCCGAGCGAGGAGGCGGGTGGATAGCCAGAGACTGGCCCGATGAAGTTGGGTTGGACGAATAAGTGGTTGAAGTTGAGCCCAGTGGGGGTCCGGCGGTCGAGATTAAATGAACTAAGCCAGATTGTGGATATCTGAGGAGGTTGATCGCTGTCGGTGAAATGAGGCGACACGAGATCGGATAAGTTTACTGAGGGTATCCTGCGGCGCCCGATTTTGGAACTGCGGTTGCGATTCATCGCGGCGTAATTCTCCACAGCCTGCCGTGATTTTCAAAAAAGATATTTTCTGGCGGCAAGGTTTTGTTTCTTGTGTAAAAATTACGATCTTGCCAGACGGAAATGTAGGATCTAATGATGTCCCCTACATAAATGCGTAGCGTAAAAATGACCCGAGTCGACCTCTCCGGCCGGGTGTACTCGCGATGTGAAGACGGTCGATGGAAGCGGAAATTTGGTTTCCTCTTCATCCGTTTATTGGCCGAATTTCTTGGTATTGGAACTTATCGTTTGGCTCGGTTTACTCGGAATGGGTGGAGCCACGTTTTACCCCGGATAATGGGGTTGTTTGGCGAGATTCAAACTTGGCATTCAGCTTCCTCTGTAGAAGCTCCTTTCTTCACTCAATTATCAAGGTGATGGTGAAGGTTATTATGCTCTTCGAACTGGAATGGTTGGAAAAATTATCGGGAAGTTCCGATAAAATTTAAGCGTTGGAAAAGACTCATTTTGGTTTTGTTGAGCAGGGCGGAGAAGTCCATTTGATGAATCTGGTGTATCTTACGTCTTGATGTCACTTTGATTATGGAATTAAAAGTAGTGCAGTCCTTTAGTTTTAAGTTAGACTTATCTCGGGGGTTGACCCTAACCCGTTTCATTCTTTGGATCATGACCTGCGAGGATAACAAGCTGGCGGGGACTTTCTTGGCATACTATATTCAAATAAGTTGTGTCGACCTTGCTATTTGGTATATCTACCAAATCGACTACGATTAATAGCACTGGCGATTAAGTTAGTGCTTCTCTAGAATCAAGTCGAGAGATCGGATTGTCACTTGAAATGTGAAATCGTTTTCCTTTGCTTTCTTCATTTTTTATGTTGTTCTTTGTTACATGACTTGCTTTCTTGATCCCGGCTTTTTATTTGTGTAGCTTCTCATTGCTATATCTCATGCTCGACTCACCGTTTTGTCGAACAATGGTTTCGAACCACCCTTTTCTACTTGCGAAACAGCAGAGATTCATCACCAAGCGAAAGAAAAGTCACCTTAGATAATTCGGAATGGCCCCTTTAGCGCTACCCTCTCCTGGCTGCTGCTTGCCAAGGCGACCCTTGACCATCTCTCCCGGCCATATTGTCGACTAGGACCCATCCAAAAGTCAAAAGAAGGGCGTTAGATGGCGCCTCTCGATCCGGGAAAGATCGAGCGCCCCCGGTCAGACCATGGCAACCAGGTGGGCGGGGGACCCGACTCTGTTGACCACTCGCATTATTAAATGCCGTGGTTTTTGCCCTCTACTTTAAAGCGAAGGAGATGATTCATATTTGGGTTGGGCAATACTGCAGGACCTCCAAGTAAACTTCTCCTCCATCTCTTATTTAAATGCTTATAATGGATCTGTGTTTACTTTGATGACTGTGTTTACATTAATGTCTTGGGATATGATAGTGACTCTATACATATTCTCAGGCATTACCTTGCTATCTCCGTCCAGAGAGTCAAAACGATGACCCGGCGTTCCTCGCGTCCGTTAGGAAGGTGGAAATAATTATTTCGATGTTGGACTCGATCCATGGGCGAGATGCTTTCGAGGAGCAAGACCTCGAGGCAAATCTTTGCGAGCTTTAGATTCTAATGTACGGGCTCCGTTTTCCAAAGATAGAACATGACCTCGCGCAATCCTCATTTATCCGCGACAACAAAAGATAAAATTGAAGTGGAGAAGGCCTTGAGCCGGTGGACAAGGAAAATGGGAAGATGTATTCTCGGCTTGGTCGATTCAAACTAATCTTGCTTTTCAAGCTCAAGGTGCCCCACCCAAAGGAAAATGAACTTGATCGAGAAAGCGTCGATATCTGGGATATAGTTCCGCGTGGCGAATGGGGAGGAGAGTGGTCTAGAAGATGGGGAGCCAATCTCGGGGTTTTGTAGTTCTTGGTCGAAGTTGAAGGGGTAAACAAGAAGTTGGGTTTTGGGAAGATCGCGAGCACAGGAGACCCGGATGGTCGAAACATATGATGATGATAGGCGAGGCGAGTTAGCGAACTTCACTTATATCTTAGCCTTTGGCGATTCTCTGGTAGCCCAGTACACCTAATTGTGATCTTCCAGGCATTCAGCGGCCCTCCGCCGTATTCGTCGTGGACTTTTGAATCCTCTCTGGCGGATTATGCTTTGCCCGTCGGACCTCGTTTGTGATTTTGGTTGTGACTTCTCCTATTTTGGCGATGGAATTGAAATTGTGTACCAGTAGTTCAGCCAGCGATCTGTCTACGCCCACGAGCGAACTTCACTTGTTGATGATGGGCTAGAATGCTTTGGTGGGAGAAAAGACATGGGTGAGTCTCTGCACTGTTTGGTGGAGTTATAGTGGCGGCCGAGAAGGGCGTTGAAGTGCCCAAAATTTGGAAAGGCAGTGTTGGCAAGAGGTTGAGAATGTGGGGTGGAAGAAATGGATAAAGTTGGAGAATATCCTTGGTGGGTTGGTTAGTGAGAAGGTTGGTGAGGCGGTTCGAGATAGGGGAGACGATGCCCTAGTTGTTGATGTTGGCGGATGAATCCGGTTGTTGGATCTCGGCCTAATGGGGAAAGGTGTTGTAGCTCCTTCTGATTTAGTCATTTATATTTCCTTGTATTTCCATTGTTTAGTACTCTGTTAGGCCGCGTGCCTCGATTATTATTAGGCCCTTGGTAGTGACCCCGTTTCTAACGCATACTTTTGCTTGATTCGGATTGGAAAAAACTTTGTGCTTGATCTTTATTTACATTTCTATGTATTTTTGACCTACTTGATTGACATAAATTGGCGATTTATGTTTGTCTTATTAACTATACCTTCAATGCTTTATCGTTTTGCCATTAGATAGTCGTCGTAATTATATCGACTTTGTTTGCTATAATTTTTCATGGAGCTTTCATTTTGTTAGTAAAATCTTACTTGGTAATGCGACATTGTTGTCTTATTGTCATACAACAACTCTTTATCATTTTGCAAGCGGCTAATCGTCTTAATTATCTGTGACTTTGTTGTCTTACCTTTTACCCAACTTGCATGCCTTTTAATACCTCGAGTAAGTGTTATGAACATTTTATGCTTATGAACTATCTTTTTAGGTACTTTAGCTATCGACCTCTTGGGAAATTGGCGCCTGCTACTAGATTCGTGACTAAAATGTTCCTAATCGTCTCTTATTTTTATGGATTTTGGGTGCGTCTTATTTTAGCGGCGACACGATGCGCTAGTTTTTTGCGTTTAGAAAACGCAAACAGATCTCGTTAGAAAGTCGGATGACCCTGCCACAATTTCGACCGCTAAAACCTAAGTGCATCTTCTAAAAAAACTTAAACTTTTGGCAACTTCGTAATAAGATGAAAATGACAACTTATATTATATAAGGCAATGTAGTTAGATTACGAGGAAAGCAAAATACATATTTGAAATATAAAACTTCTCTTCTTTAGACATTTCTTCTTGAGGTGCAGGTGGCGTTTAGTCTTGTGCTTGAGTTCCATCAATGTCCTCGAGGCTCGTAAGCTCCATTTGATAAAACTTTTGGCGATTTTGAATGGTCCTTCCAGTCTGCCCAAAAAGGGCCTTTGTGAACTCGAAAACTTTTCTTGGGGCGAAAGTCGCGCTTTTTATGGCGAGCCCGTCTGGCTGAGATGTAATACTTTTTGAGACATTTGCTTGTAGGTGGCGTTTCGGATGTTGGGCCGATTCTTTTTTCTTCAAAATGTCGAGCTCAAGCTGCACAAAACTCGATCGTTTTTCCTACGTGGCGACCTCTGACGATCGATGGGTGGGAAAAGTTTATACGGTGGAATCATAGCTTAAAGTCGAACCACGAGTCACCGAATGGGTTCGCCGATTTGAATTCTGCATGTGGTCTGTATGACCAAAAGTATTTCCGTCCAACTTGCTAGAAAGTTCCTTTAAACCCCTCAATCTCGTCTTGAGTGTGTTTGATGATTTTGTTAATGACCTCAGCTTAATTACGTTGGATTGAGAGATGGTAGGGAGTGGAGAAACAACTTGTTTGATCCTGAAACTTATTGAAAAAAAACATCTATTTCAATCCATCAAATTTATCGGATACAATTGCTTGAGGCGAATCTCGCATATGATATTTTTCCAAATACCCGGATGATGGCCGTCGATCTGTCTTCTGGTCTTAAAACGGCCCGGCTTTGTGAAATAGTCCGTAGGCCTTCTGGTGAATCTTCACGGTGCTTTCGGGGCCGTGGGCAAATCAGTCGTCAATCCCCCATTTTGGCAAAGGAATCGAGGTGAGTTCTTTTGAGTTCTTTTGGAGTGGGATTTGATTGTTGGGGCGTGATTTGGCATCATTGCATGCCTTCTGCGTATTCTTGCATCATCCTTGAGAGTAAGCGAAATAGCCTTGATGAATGATCTTATAAATGAAGGCGCCCTCTGTATGATTTCCAAAATTTCTTGGTGGATGTCCTTCATGATCTCTTGCCCGTCTCGGGGTCACGCGCTTCAACAATGGTAGTCACGAAGCCTAAGCTTTATCTGATTGCTCATTGATGATCGCGTACTAGCGGCTCTTCGTCTGGTCTCTGAGCTTCCACTCTATCTTACGGCAACTCGTCGGTCTTGATGTATTTAACTATTGGAGTCATCAAGTATCGACCGGATTGGGGTTTGCGGTAGTGACTTGAACAGGATGGGATGGGAGCTTGATGATGGTGATGTCGGACATGTCGGCGCACCCTCTAAGGTTTCGGTAGAGCTATATCGGCTTGAGTGTTTTCTTTCCTCGGGATCGGTGATAAAACTTGCTCGAACTTCTCCATTAGGTTTTATCGTAATTTTATGATGAAGGCGATCATCTGCTCATTCGACCCGTACTGCTTGGAGACTTGAAAAAATGACCAATTGGGAATCACAAAAAATCTCTGGCCGTTGAGCGCTATAGTCATAGCCATCTCCAAGAATGCCTCATAATGCAACTTCATTGTTGGTAGCACAGAGTCGTAAGCGTGTCGGCGTTGTGAATGACTTGTACTTATGCGGGCTAATCAACACCTTTCCTCTGCCAGATTAAGCTCATTGATGGAGTGGGCCGTCGGCATCAGAGTTTCCCAGAGTTTCCTTCTGTTTCATTTGATCCGAAAGGAAAGTGAGCTCCACTATATGAAATTTGCTAAGACCCAGCAATCGCCGTCCCAGTGGAGCATAGGTCACTATTGACCCGATTCAATTGACCCTTGGGGCCAACAGGTCGTTTGGTCAATGTAGAATCGTCATAATTGGCGGTGAGGTTAGGACTTCTCGTGGTGATCAAAGAAATATGGGCGAAGTTTTTTCTTTTCATTTACCAAAAGTCTGTGAGCTTTTTCAAGGAGGGATACCACAACTTCGGCATCGTTCAAAGTCATTTCACGAAAGTATATCGGCAAGTGTGCTTTGCCGCCCATATAACCAATACCAAACTCAAAGGCGATTTTTGAAGCGGCCCGGTATAAATAGGGCTTCTAAACAAGGGCGGAAACTTTGCCGGGGATCTGGTGTTTGATAAATACTCCTTGATGCCTTCAGTACCTTCTAGGAGTCAACTTAGCTTCGTCCGATTTTGAATTTCCCTCTCTTGATTGCCCCCAAAAAAGGGGCTTGATAAAGTGCGCTAAGCGCCAAATCAACATTGAACCTCTTTGATATTTAGAAACCACTCGTATCTAAAATGGCTTTAATCTTTCTTGGGGTTGGCCTCGATCATTGTTGACTTCGCCCCATGTGCCCCGAAATTTCCAGACTAAAACTCCAAAATTGTATTTTTTCGGATTGAGCCTCGTATTTGTACTCTAGCATTATGTGAAAATGCATGCGAGATCGTCGGATGGTCCCTCTTTTCTTCTCGCTCTTGACCACCCAAGTCGTCTATATGAAACTTCCATGATGCACTTGATCGATCCTCAAACATATGATTCTGAGCCTTTAGTAAGTTACCCAGTTCTTAAGACCAAAAGCATTACGACACCGGCCAATATAGATTCTTTTAAAGTGATAAAAAGTATGATTTTGATCGTCTTCATGCATAGAATCATGATATCATAAAGCATCCGTAAGGACATCGTCTCGTGTCTGTTGTACTATCAATCAAATGGTCAATGTGGGGCATGGGAAAGTAGCCTTTTGAATTGATCTTGAAATCTCATGAGTTGTTAACTTTTTTTACCAAAGCCCTTTTTCGCCACCACAGCATAACTTATCGACCCCTCTTGAATGAGCTTAATATCAGCGACTTCTTCACTTCCTCGGCCAAAAGTATTTCTCTAATCCAAGAACTTCCTTCTGTATAACCTTGTGAGGCGGAACTTACGGGTGGGATGATGTTGGGTCGATCCAACCGTATCCTTGTGTGACCATCGAAAAACATCAAGTTATTTTTTAGAAATTGGATTCTCTCTCTACAACACATCTGACCGTATCATTTAAAGTACCGATA
The DNA here is from genome assembly GCA_037126765.1 of Stenogyne calaminthoides. Lineage (NCBI taxonomy): Eukaryota > Viridiplantae > Streptophyta > Magnoliopsida > Lamiales > Lamiaceae > Stenogyne > Stenogyne calaminthoides. The sequence goes on from JBBCBC010000009.1 coordinate 35,467,085, forward strand.
ATTACTTCCATCTCTGGTTTACATTAAGCTAGAATTTTTCCAGGTTCATCCCCTTTGGTGTACTCTCGCCTATACGTCTATCTCGGATCATTTATTGGCTATTGCAATCTTGGTTCCAATGGCGGCTTTGGCGGGGACCACTTGATCTGCTCCTTGCTCGGGTTGAGCTTTATACGGTTGATTAAGTGTCTTTTGGAGTACTTGGTGATTCGCGTTTTTCTTGTTGGGTTCGTTATCTTGTAGTAAATCGTCGTTCAAATGATCTTGCAAGACTACAGCGCCACCCATTTCCTGAAAGGACTAGTCAAATTTAGATCGGCGTTAGTCTGTAGCATCATCCATAACATGGCTTGATTTCCTTCATGGTTCCCTGACTCTCTCATGGGTGGGAAACTTGATCAACGATGTAATGTCTTAGATCGCCATGCTCTGAAATCGAGGTCTCCCCAAAAACCATTGTAGGTCGAGGGGGTCGATTACAACAAAGTCGAGTTGCCTCATGGACTTGGATACGGATCTACATGCAAAACTAGCTCCGCCCGGTAGGATAATGCCGTAGAACTGCAGGGTAATCAGAATCCTTTAATGGCGATATCAAATGGCTCAATGTAATCCTTATGATCTCCAATTTGGTCAAGCATCTTTTTGAACAATATGTTGCGAGAAGGATCTATTATACCGGCGGATGATGGGACTAGGACTCCCGTGATCTTTAGCCGGCGGGATCACGATTGGATCATTGTTGGGGGTATTGGACCCATGCTTGTCCTCGTCCAGGAAGCGAGTGAATAGGTCTTCTCGGCCCGTGTGGTATTGGGAGACGGTTTGTCTCGAACATTGTTCATTGCCGGTTCTCGGTTTACGTCTTCGGCGTGATAAAGCTGAAAGAGGAGTAACCGCTGAAAGTGCCTCCATTGGCGAGATCATTTGAATGGCCGATCTGCGGCGTTATTTGGGATAAAAAGACTTTATTCGCGGCGGTGCCATGGGATTTTCTGTGGCGGGGGCTTGTTTGTGGTTAGGCGTTCGCTTCTGCGCCTTTGGTTTGATAAACTCCTCCAGCTTTCCATCGCCATTATATAAGCTTCAGCCAAGATTCTTTAGAAGATCCAACCAATCACTGAAGTATTGTGGCCAATACTTCATAGTAATTCTGATCTTGTTTGGATTCATTTTGTTATTTTCCTTGACAATCTTTCGGCTGGTTGAGGAGTTTTTGTCCTTGATTCGGTTGAATACCTCGTTCGAATTAGTCTTTCCGGGACTCCTATGACTTGACCTCGATCTTGTTGAATGAATGGCTTGAAGTTATTTGCGAACTTGTATGTTAGCCTCCGCCTCCCATCGTCTTTGGGAACTCTGCTTTGGCTTTTCCGCTTCATTGTTGTTTGTAACTTACCCGCCAGCCTTGAAGGCCATCATCTCGGCTTTCTTAATGTGGTTGCCGTTTTCCGTGAAGTCGGCGTATGAGCTCGGATACTCTTTTTATCATCAAACTTCCATAACAGTATTCAATACGCAAGCCTCTAACCGCTCCCTGTTACTTTTCATCTCCCATAGGCTTCGCCCCCGTAATGAGCCTTATCGACCAGTTCGATATAGTCCGTCGGACTCGGCTGGTCATCTTAATATTGCAAGAATTTGTTTCTTTGGTTAGCCTTAGTGCCGTCGTGATGAAGTGATTGAGGCCGATTAGCGATTGATGAAAAGATTGATTGAGCGGGGCGGCGAGTTGAACCATCTATCGCAGTAACGATCCCCAGTGTGAGTGGGGAGCATGACATTAGGTTGCATCGGTAGCTCCATCGAAGTCATGTGGGATGAAGCGATGTGAGTTTGGGGTCTGATCGCCATTATATTGGTTTATTGAAGTCGTGTTGATCTTGATCGAGCTGGGGGCGTGGGCGATTAAAGGATTTAAAGTGGTGAGATCGGCGGTCACGGTTGGCGGCACTGTCCTCCTGCGATTCATTTGATCTTACAAACTCTTAAGGGTTTGTTTGATGGCCTCAAGTTGTTCATTTTACCCCCGGATTAAGGTCGGAGGGGCTGGTACTAGCGGTGTACCAGATTTTTCAGTCCTCTTGACCTTAGCTCGGCGCCATTCTCGGCCTCAAAGATGCCTCCAAAGTTTTACTGGCTGGAAATGAGCTTGCATTTGGCTCGTTGGGCGACCACGAGAACCTCCGCAGCGATTCTTTCAATCATCAATAAATCTGTTCGGGTTGGCGAGATTGGTGAAAACTCAGCGTCGGGGGATGGAGTTTCTTCGTCGATTTTTGTTTGATGGGGATGCGCGGTTTGCGGCGGTGTTGCATGTCTTAGCGGTCAGCGGTTTTCGGATCCTAGCCCTAAAAATCTTCTTTTCCTCGGGGACGAGGGCGTTAGGGTCCCAACCGCGCCGGTATTGGCGCTCAGATTCTCCCGTGAGGAGATTCTTGGCCCGATAGGCGTTTATTATTTTCATTGCCTCTCGGGAGATCGCCGGAATTTTGATGTCATTGAGGTTTTTAAGTGGACCTTTGTTGGATGAAGATGTCTCTCTGCGTTGGCGGACATTTGCATTCGGTGGAAACTATGTCGAGCGGGTTTTGATAAGAACTCTTGAAGATTTGAAGATTGAAAGGATAAATCAAACTGGGAGGGAACCACCAGTGAAATCTGCTCATACAGCGATTGTTATGCACTTTGATTATTACGGAAGGATGTTTATAGTGTTTATGTGATTTGGTGATCTGAGCAAGTATTAATGGTGAAGTGTATTGATGAGGAGCGAAAGTGAATGTTCTTCATTGAATATGATGAATCGAATTAGGAAGAATAAGCGAAGGATTTGGGCGAAGGCCTCTTTGATAGTGAAATAAAATTCGTTGTATTGAATCTGAAATTTAGCGACCTTTTAATGAGTCTTAACTTCTCTGATTTATAAGTACATGCAAAATGACCATCTAGTTGGCCTCACTACAAGTCTCGATGGAATTTGTGGAGCACATTAATTGTAACAGATTCACTGGACTCCTCATTTATACTCAAATCTTAGTCTCGCATAACTAAACATGCCACTGCGACTCTGAATTGGCGGTTTTGCGAGGTAGCGTGGAAGATTTGTACTAGGTTTTTCCCTTTAGAGTCTGCGGCGTTAGAACAACCAATATCTCGAGAGTCTTCAAACACGTTTGGGTAAGATTCTCGATGTTGGTTGTTTCGTGTTAGGTTAGTAAAGTAGGTCTTAGTAAGTGGAAAAACTTTGACTTTAAGTCTCTCTATCATTTTTACCTTGATCACAAATCGTAAAATTGGTAAGTATAACTTGCCTCTTTAGCCGAAGTGGGCGACTAGCCCGAGGCGAGTTACTGGGCGTGGCGAACTCGTGGCCGCCTGCTTGATAGAGCCGTCTTAGGTGAATTCAAGTGACTTGGCGGAGCCGAGTAGCAGGCGACAAATGTGAGGCGACTTGGCGAGCAGTAACCTTGGGGCGAGTATGCAGGCGACTTGGGCGAGTTGCACAGCTATGGGGCCAACTTCGCCCATTCCTTCTATAAACAGCTGGCGGCAATGATTCCGGCTGCTGTCCGTTAGCGCGATATTAGTTATCGTCAGCGTACACACCCAAATGTGAATTCGGAACCCTTCTTTAATAGTCTTCTCTTTTAAATTATCTTCCCTTCCGCTGAATCCAGACCATTAATTCCTCCTCACCACGATAACCCTCATCTTCCTCTCTTGCCACCTTGGCATCACTCCGGCCAACCTATCATCTCATGATAGCCTTACGCCGTAAGCCTCATATTCAACGTCATCCCATGCGTCCTCACCTAGCCTTATGGATCTCCTCTCTACCTCTTGCCCGCGTCACAGCGGCTTCCTCCACCTCCGTATATAGATAATTTTTCTTTATATATATATATGTATGTATATATATATGTTGAGTGTTAAACAATATATTGGTGTATGTATATATATGTTAGTGTTAAAAGATTATTGTTGTTATTTTATTAGGGAATAAATAATTTGTTAGAAATGAATTAATATGTGTGCTTAAAATTGACTTGATTTTTTATGCAATTTAGAAATGAACAATTGATGCGCTCAAGGTGTTTTGATGTCTGTTTTATGTGCCAGGTATTTAAGCATAAATTAGTGTTAAATTGATCTGGCTTCGAGGTGTTAAATTATGGATTGGTTGATGAGTTTATATGATTTTTTGGTTGGTTGGTTGGTTGTTTAATTGATCGTTTAAGGTGCTTGATAATATGCTTGTGTGAGGATTTAAGCATAAATTAAAAGATTAATACATTAGGATATATTTGAGTTATTGATTTGATGATTTGGTGAATAAGAATAATGTGTTCTTTTAGATATATGAATAGATTGTTTAATTTAGTTTTTGGGATGTGAATGTTCTTGCGAATGTGTGGATTAAAATGTGAATTTATATATTTTTGGTTTTGTTGATGATATATATTTCCTGTGTTTTTGGTAGCATTTAATTAAATTATATATTTGCGTTATATATATATTCGTGTTTTTGGTGTATTTGGCGTATATATATATGTTTTATAATGTGTATGTTTATTTATTTCATAGTGTGTATATTTATTTATTTGATGTTTTGGTATTGGGCGTATATATATTATAGTGGTATAAGTTTTTGTTTTTATGGTTTTATTATAGGATTTTTGTTATAAAACTAATTGAAATACTATAGAATGAAAGTAAAGAAACGATGTAGGGAGAAGAATTTTTATTCAAGCTTCTTAGTAGTTTTACAATGAAGGTGTAATAGTAGCTGTTATTTATAGGGGACTTCGTACATGAAAGGTACATAGCGACGATTTACTAGGACATTAAAAAAGAAAATAAAGTCCTTGTAACTCCCCCATAGTGAAATAGTCTTATAATATCGAGGACGTTCAACATTATTTAACACTCACGGATGTCCGTTATTATTATTATCGTTAAAAACGCTGCTTAGGAAAACCCGGGTGGGAAAAAAAAAACCTAGTTAAGGAAAAAAAGTACATATATTATTTAGTGTATTAATTATCACGATTCCAAACATCGTTTGAGATCTTTTTAACTTGTAGCGTTCGATATGTTTTACCAATTTTTTCAAAAGGTTGCGATCGGTAATGCCTTCAGTAAACTCATCGGCTAAATTGTTTATGGTCGAATTTGATTTGCATAATTTCACGGTCTTTTGCAACTTCGTGAGTAAAGAAAGAATTTGATGAAATATGTTTAGATTTTATCTCGCTTTAATATCCTCTCCTTTCGGTTTAGTATACCAAAACTGCGTTATCTTCATATAATACGGTTGGAGGATTTTTTATTATCATGTGATAAACCCACAATTTTTTACGATATAATTGATCATTGATCTTAGCGAAACACATTCTCGTGGCCTGTGAATCCTTTATAATTTGACGCGTGATTTGATGAAGTGGCGGCAAATAATTTATAGTGGATCGTGAAATTGTTGTACCACCCGTATAAATATATATCGATTTGAGACCTTGCTTTATGTGGATCGGATAAATATCGACATCGCATAACAATATTGGTGGAATTTATTTAATTAAACAAACGGAGATAGTTCGCGGAATAGCGTATGATGTCTTTATACCGTTTCGATGTGTCAAGTGTAGGACACTGATCTTAATCTTAATAAATATACGCAAATGATGCTCACGGTCTTGTCTGATTGGGATATTTTTAGTTTTGATGAATTATGCGAAGCATTATCAACGGCATTTTTGAAATTTGTCTACGGATATGAGTTGAGGCGAAACGAAATTGAGAGGAACTCGCTGAAATCGGTTGATGTCCGGGGTCGAATGAGGGGTGCTGACGGGTGATCGAGATCGGATGAGATAGATGAGTTAAAGTTAAGCGATGAGAACATCTTAGTCGGAAGAAGAAGAAACGAGCGGTGATGGAAGATGAGAAAGTCGAATGTCGGATGACCCGAAACCAGACGATCGGATGATCGGAAGAGCGATCAATGATATGGTGATCGGAAGGTAGAATATGGTGATCGAAGAAAGCCCGTTGAAGATCGAAGAAAGGTTGAAGATCGAAGAGGTTAAGATCCGGAAGAGGCGGATGGGGCTGATCGAGATCGGGCCGTAATCAGTCGAATATGAAGATGGCGGATGATCAGATCGGTGTGATTGAGATCGAGATGTCTTTAAAGCGATATCTTGCGACTGATCTTTATCTGAGATGTTGATCTGAGATATATTGATCTGATCGGTCGAGAACTATCGAGATCGGTAGAAGAAATCGGATCGCCAGTCGAAAACTCTTTGAAGGTCGGGATGTAAGATTCGAGAGAAATGAACTGATCGGCTGAGTGTCGATGTCTGATCGAATAGTCGTGAAGAAGTCGGTGAAAAGCTCGGATCTTGCGAAGGCTCAGACCGGACTGAAGGCTCGGATAGAGCGAAGATCGATGCGGAAGAACTGGGGAATATAAGCTGGTTAGAATCGGTGGCGTGGACGATGAGAGGAAGAATGACCGACTGCGAAAAAAGTGCGAAATACCTGAAAATAGTATGGATTTGAATGTGGCTCCATCCAACGGTAACATTCAATCACACCGTATTCTCTAAAGTTCTTCCCTCGTTATCGGGTGTGGAAAATCGTGAAACATCCATCGAAGCCCGAATCGTCCAGCATTCCGCTAGAACACCGTCGTAGATATACCGCATATATTCAAGAGTGTTCTAGAACCCGATCTAAGCAACCCCGATGTATCCTAAGCAGAATTTTTTCCCCAACCTTAGCATTGAAGGCTAAACAAATGTAAGAAAATCTCAACCTGGTTGAAACGAACAAACCTTACTGAAATCGGTCGGTTAAGTTTGTAGGTGAGTGTGAACTCGATAAACATCTTGCAACAATCCGAAAGGGAGGGTAGGCAATCGAGTGTGGGTGATAAGTCCGTTGGAGTTTGAACTCATTAAACATCGTCTGTAAGCGATCCATGGAGGGTGATATAAGTCCCGTTTGGTGAGAGCTCCGTTAAATGTCTGAAAGCGATCGAGGGTGATAAGTCGAGTTGGAAGAATTTCCCTAGGAGCAAGGGAAGTGGATGTAGGAGCTTGAGCCTCCGAACCACTACTACTTTGTTGTGTTCTTTCTTTCTTTATGTTCTTATATTATGCTTATGCATTCGATTATAAGCAAAACCAACCGTGAGCCATGTAAGAATTTGTAATCATCGTTCCTTCCTTTGTTTTTTATATGCATAGCGCGAAATGTTTGCTTCCTTGGCGCAAAATGAGTTCCACGGGACCAACAATTGTTAGCAGATACATTAGTGCACCAATCGTGAGATATAGTACTTGGACCAAGTCTCTCTTCGTTTTCTTCTCTTGGTCTAAAGGGTCACTATTAGGATCAGCGATGGGACGACCATTGGGGTACTCAAGGATGTGTCTTTCGTGTAAAATTGCTTAATACCTTTTGGGTATAGCGGTTTGATGAACAAAATATTCACCTTCTAGATCTTGAATTTGTAAACAAAGACAAGCTTAGTCTTTCAAAATCTTTGATCTCGAGATTTCTTTTCTTTAAGTATATAGCGCCTCTTGAATCTCTTGGAGTTCCAATCAAATTGAGGGCATCAACATATCTGCCAATGACCACAAAAATTTGATCCGTATTTCTTTATAAAACGCATGGACATATTGGGTCATTAGTATAGCAATAACTATTCTTAGACATTGATGAAGTCGATTATACCCACATCGTTCGAATTTGTTTTTGAGCGTACAAAGACCTTTGCAACTTGATGGAATAAACTTCTCTTGGATGTGATTTGCATCTTGAGCGTCCTAAATCCTCGAGGATTTCATATAGATTTTACTATCAAGATTCACGGTATAAATGTACATTAACCCGCATCCGTTAGGCGCGTGTTGAGTTTTTCATGCAGCGGTAAAACTTCTGAATATCTAAATGTGATCGTATCCATTACGAGGAGAATAAGTTTCATCATAATCAAATCCGGGCCTTTGTGGAAAAACCTTGGGCTACCAATCGTGCTTTATATCTCGCGTCTCATTTTTCGTTTCTTTTCGCTTGCGAATACCCGTATATGTCATTTGGCTTTATTCATACGGTGTTTGGACTATAGGTCCAAATACTTCTAGTTTAACCCGGTGAATCCTTTCAGTTGGATTGCATCTTTCCATTTTGGCCCAATCATTTCTGAAACAACATTCATCCAGCAGATCTGGGTTCATGATCTCGTTTTTTCCGTAATATCAAGTCTTTACATTATAATGATTTCATCAATGGTTTCTTTTCGATTCAACTTTTCGTAGTGACAAAATTATTTAAGTTTCTACATCCTCATTTACTTGATTAGCTCTTGGGAAATGTCATAGATGGAACCTCTTCAAGAGGTTGATTTTTCTCCTTTTTTGTCACCAGTCTTTTCGTTTTATTTAATCCTCTTTTCTTTAGGGATTTTTGTCTTTCTGAACCAAGAGGTCTTCACGCTTCCAGGCGTCTTTGGGTCATTAGCACTTGTTATTTGTCCTTAAAGGGACATCTATCTTAAGGAATATTTTACGCGGGAAAAGATGTGACTTAGTAACTCTCTTAACGATCCTTCATAATCATCCCGATGGTGATTTGCAATTTTTGTTGCAAATGTATGATTCTTTGAACTTCTGGTTCACATTCTTTTTTCGTTAGGATCAAAAACCCAATGTTATTTTCAATTAATTTCTTTTTTTGGTTGATCCTTACCTCTGTTAAAATGAGATTAAATTAGAAATGATCTGTAGTCGTCGTCGATAAATAAATCACCATTAATGGTTTGATATATTTAATAATAGAAGGTAATTCATGCGACATATATTTTAATCTTCGTTGGGGACCCATTTAGATTCGATTGGCGGTGCAATTTGGACATAAACACTTTACACCAAAATTCTTAAATGAGAGATATTGGGCACATAACCGAAATCTTTAAGTGTAGGGAGAATGATTATTATAACGCCGGTCGAATTCTCACAAGTGTTGTATAAAATAAATAGCATCCCAAGCATTGAAAGGAAGCTGATTTCATTACATGATAAATGCAGGAATTAATGCAAGCATTTATCGCCGATTCATTGAACCGTTTTATTATTGTTGGCGCCATTTACTGTGATGTTCAGCCAGTTATTCCAATTGACATCTGATAATCATAAAAAGGCGTGTGATGAATATTCACCGGCATTATCTAGACGAATTTTCTTAACTAAATAATTTGGAAATTGAAACCGTGGCTTAATTATTTGGTAATGTCTTCTGAAAGCGGCGTTCGAGGAGGATAATAAACATACATGTGACCATCTTTTGTGGATGCATCAATTAGCACCATAAAATATCGAAATGGTCCGTGGTGGATCTCTGAGCCCACAATATATCACCATGAATTGATTACAAAAATCTGAGGAGATTCGATTCTCACTTTAGTTGGTGAAGGTTTAACAATTAATTTTTCCTTGTGAAAGCGAAGCAACCACGTGAAATTTATTAAAATTTATCACGCTTTATATTTTTTCAATGGATGGCCATTTTAGTTGCAATAATTCGTCTCATCATTATGGAACCGGGATACCCAAGATGATCGTGCCAAACCATATATAATCTTTTGGGATTAATAGACTTATGTTCTATTAGGTGATGTGTTTTTAGAACTTTATATTTTAAGTAAAATATAAGCCCAGGAAGAAAGTGAATACAACTTTTCTAACACACACTTAACTTTTCGAGGAAAATAACTTTTGTAATCAACAAGCATTCATCATTTTTTTTCATTTCGAGTCTCGATATGATCCCCGTTTTAGCCGGATATCTTTAAAAACTTAACAATTTCTTGAGACTTGGGGGAGAGCAGTGGTCATTATTTATAATGAGTTTGAATTATCCAGGGAGAAAAAAATGGTGTAGCTCTTGGGAGCCATCATTGGAACTTTTCACTACGACGACAACATTAACATCTTGTCTTTTCCCCAAATGAGAAAAATATTCTTTATTTTTAAATTGTATTATTAATAGTAGCCTTTATCGATTAAACAAAATATCCCGTCATTATATAATTCAAGTGTTTGACATCATTTGCCTTTTGCGTTAAAAAAAAACTAAATTAGAAATAAACATTAATAGAAGATGCAAAATAAATTTATTAAGCCTTTCGCCAAATTCAAAGCGAAAATCGTAGGAATCTGCTATTCGTATAATTATTTGGTATCTAAAAAAAATGGAATATATCGAGATGAGCCGTTTATTTCATCATCGCCCATTAGTAGCATTATCATCCACGTGATTTGTTTCAACACTTTTTACCACTTATTTTCAAGGATGCTTGATAAAAAGTTCAACAAGATGATCCATAGTTCGACAAATCGTGACGATGACCTTAATCCACTGCGGTAACAATATTATCATAGTTTTTATTTTCCTTCTTTTCTCCGCAAGTCTCTCTTCCGGGAGACATTTGTTTCTTCGTTGTCATAGTTATTGTGATTATATGGACAAATCTACCCGCGGCCGGAAGCCGAAAATGGCGTCATAAGCGTCCGGCGTCGATCACGACCCGGCCATAATTTTTGAAATTGAGTCATTAAGCCGGTGGACTAGAACCGATGGTCGGGACTCGTGATTTTTCAACAATAATTCATTATTTTGTTTTAGCGAAAATAAGCAATTGATTGAAATATTTCTTAAATCGCTTTTTACCGATATTAACATTTGAAACAGCAAATTCGAGACATGAAAAGTGGAAAAATGTCTTCTCAAGCATATCATTGCTCGATTTATTGTTTCTCCACGTAATTTTAATTGAGAGTAAATTGAAACATAGCTAAATTATATTCATTGCCAGTTTAAAAATCTTGTAGGCGTGGTGGAGCTGATCATCTGAGAAACTTTTTGGAAGGAGCGACCATGTAGGAGTAGTCATTATCTTTCTTTAAATCTTTCACAAGACAAGTGGATCTTTCACGATTAAATATTCATTCTTTAATCATACGTCGAATGATAGCGAAGGAAAATCGTTGCTTTTCCGCAGTCTTGATTTGATGTTATTATGGCTATCAACGATAGTTTCTCCAAGACCTCTTGCCTCAAGATGAATTTCAACATCAAGAATCCGCAGATAAATAGTTCTTTCGGTGATATCAAAAAAGTTGCAATTAACTTTGTGAGATTAATATAATGAAATTACAAATTGACAAAGAAAAAGTATTACCTCGAAAATCATGTATGATACTTATACTTGCCCAATATCGATTAAAAATTGAGGTAAAGGCTACGTCTTGTGCGTGTTATAAAAAGTAATTGAAATCTTTATAGAATCACGAAAGTAAAAGATAAAATGATGTATGTAGGAGAAGAATTTTATTCAACTTGGTAGTGTACAATGAAGGTGTCATGACTATTTATAGGGGACTCGTGCATGAAGGTACATAATGACAATTTCTTAGGACAATTAAAAAAAGAAAATAAAAGTTCTTGTAACTCACCTATTAAAATAGTCTTGTAACCTCAAGGACATTCAACATTATTTAACAATTTTTGGTTTATGGTTTATGGTGTTGGGCGTATATATAAGTTTTGGATTTTTAAAATATAAATTAATTATTTAAAAAAAAAGATATTGGACAGCAGTTTATAACACGTATACATCTAACATAATAAAAATTATTAAAAATAAAATAAGTTAGGCGGCGGTTTAAACCCCGTTGTCAGCTTCTCCCTTTTGAGCAGCAGTTTTTTCAATTTGTCCGAGGCCGGTTATTCTTTCTCATTCTGTAAAGTGTCCATTTATTTTAATTATATTTTTATAAAACCACACGTTTGAATTAACTATGTTAATTATGACTTTCCACTAATGCTTAGAAATGCAACAGTCTCTAGCATTTAAAATGATCTCTCTATTTTAATTAGCCAAACTTTTTACCTTCAGCATCGTTACTTTTCCTCATATTTTTATATTTATATGAAGAGGGGTGTCAGGCAACTAAGACGCCGAGTCATGGCCATAAAGATTGGATTCAAGTTTTTATGCTTTGGATGATTTCTTGAATCTTAATTGGGTCAAAAAAAAAAGATCTAAGGTATGTGTATTTATTAATTTATGATTAGTTTATATTATATGTTATGGATTTTACTTAATATTTTGATATTATTATTGGAGGAGGAAAAAAAATGTTTTTTCGTATGAATTTCTTTTAAATATATATAGATGAATTAGATATACATAAATCAGATTACATCTTCATAGGTAGGAGATTCGATATCAATACTTCTACTAAATTGTATTGTATTCAAATGTTTTTATGTATTTTTTATTTATTGTACATATATATTTGGTTGAACATGGTGCAGGTGACAAAAGGAAAATTGTTGGTTTCAATAGGAGGAGGGCGTGTAGTAGGGGTCTAGGAGACATTTTTTCATAGGTAAACCCTTACTTTGTTTTATTTTTCATGTATTTTTATTGTATTTTATAATTTATAATAAAAAGTTGATTCTTAGTAGAGATGTAATATTTTTAGATATTCTAATTTTCAATATCTCTGTACAAAAAGCGCATAAATTTGTTATTTTTTATGTTTCAATTTTGCATGGATTCTTGACATCTGGTGTCTATTATATCAAATTATCATGATGATGAAATTGATTAGAAATACTTCAAAGCATAAATTTGTAATCTTATTGAATAATTAATGTATGAAATCTCTTAATACTAAATTGGGTGTGAGTTTGAATGAAATTTGGTTAAAAACAAACTTTTATAATTAAATTTTTCAGTTTTTTCAGTTTTTTGTTTAAAAATATTCACAAAATTAAATTCTAGATTTATCATTTGCATTGATAAATATGAAAAAGGAAAAAAAAAATTCACCAATCAATAAAGTATAGATATGCATCTTCTATTAATCTCCATTATAAGCTAATGAGAATTGAAGACTTTTGAATAAAGTAGAAACGATTGATTTCCAAGTTTGTGACTTTGGGAAGAGTGTAGAGACTATTGTTTTTCAATTTTTGTTCTCGAGTACCATTATAAAATTTTTTATACAATTTTGAATCTTATATTGTGAAATAAATTGAACCTTAATTTGTATGGAATTCAATGCTTAATATGACCTGCATTTTCATATTTTTTTGTGTCTATTTGAATCTTCATTAACTAAGGTCATTTAATTTCACAAAGTTTAATACTGCAATATGTTTACTATATTTAGTGTGTGTATGTGTGTCTGAAAATGGGGGATATAAGTTTAGGACATTTAAATGTATAAGTTAATAATAGGTATTTACTAAATGCAAGAAGTGTGTTATGGATGTCTGAGAAAAGTGATGAATCGGCAAAAAAGTTTTAAAAAATGTTAAAAAAAATTAATAGATCTTGAAATTTGAAACTTTAAAGTCTTGATAAATAATATTGGTTTTTTTTGGTTTTTTAATAGTGTGGTAGTAGATTTATAGGAATAGTTTTTTTAAAATCATTTTCAAAATTTCTAAACTAAAATCGATTTTAAATTTCAAAAATTAGCATTAGATTTTTTAAATTCAAAAAATAAACATCACCTAAGTTATTCTTTCCGTCTTTCACATATCCATAGTTAGTTTAATATTCATGCGATTTAGATTGTTTTTAAAAGTAAAAAAGAGTAACAAAAATTTTAAATTTACATAAATAAATATTTATCTTATTTGAGTGTCTTGTGAGGCAAAATCTATTATAGTAAAGTGAGCTAAATTGATAAAAAAGAAAATGTACATGTCACCGGAAAATTGAATGTTATATGTATTTATCTGTTTTTCTTTATTTAATTAGCGACGCTTGAATGATTTCCAATGGTCGTATTAGTTGTATTTTTTAATGAGTTATATTTACGTATTTGCAGGATCACATGCGGCATTACAGTTTCAAAAGTTATATGGTCCCTTTTACCTTGCTTTAACATTTCAAGTGGATATATTTATTATACATTTTCTTATCCTTGTCAGGTGTTATTTACTTGATAATGATTTGGCTTATTTAGAAAAGTTTGGTTTTGTTAAACTTCGGACAATGTTGTTGTCTCTCCTAATTTTAAATCCTTTTTAAAATGCTTATTTATCTTTCTCTTGTCAATCTGTTTAAGCTTATCATTTGGATTACCAAATTCATAAGCTCAAAAAAAATTGATTTACTACTTCTCTGAACGTCTGCGATGCCTTCAGTAAATAACTAGTTATATAAAATAACTACTGAATGCAACAATTTTAAAAAAATTGAGTGATTTTCCTCTTAATCATATCGCATAAAAGGGAAAAAAGCGATTAGTTAAAATTTCTGTATTTTATGTCTGAAAGTCGCAGAAAATTTGAAAAATTGAACTAATGTCTTCGTCTTTTGGATTAATTTACAGTTGTAATTTTTTAAAAATTTTTACATATCACATATCGTATATAAACACTATAAGGATAAACCTTTGAGAATTAAAAGAAACAATCAAAATAAATAATCCATAACTTAGATCATTTAATAAATTACAGAAATACAATGTAATAATTATATTAACATGATGAATACCATGCTCAGTTGCTAATAGATATAAGATTAATTACTTGCAGCCCAAGTGTAAAATAAAAGTACACATTATTTACTCTTATCAGCGAAAAAACAATTATTATTATTTTATTTTTTGTGAGCAGCGAAAAAACAATCCTGAATAAGAAGATGTATTATTATTATTGTGTGAAATTAAACTCCAAAGCAAGCGTGTATCTAAGATACAAAGTGTGTGGATATATAAATATGGTGTAAACGTTAGATTTGTTGCCATATATAGATAGGCACCAAAAGATTTTTGCCTTTTAATTTTTGCATGGTAATAAGTTATGGAATTTTTATACGATGGTGTTAAATATTGGGAGGATGGTGTGATGCTAATTATTTATTGTGAGATAAATTATAATTTTTTTTAATAACACTCCTGCGATCTAAATAGGGACGTGTGAATTTTTTAAATCTAATTGTGAGATTTTGTTGCCTAGTTCTAAGGGTAGGGGATTTGGAATTTTTTTAACCCGATTTTCCTTTTATAACAATTGAGATCTTAGTTTCCTAATTCTAAAAGTATAAATCGTGTGGAAATTATTTCCTAAACACTAAATTATTAATATAAAAGTAATATGATGATGTGTGAATACACATCACTAATTTGGACTCCATATGGACCCAAACTGATGTATAAATATATATAGATTAAAATATCTTAGGAAATATTACTATTAAGATACTAAACTTGATTAGAATATCTATGGAAATATTATTATATTCGAAACGATTTACCTATGCTAACCTATAAATACAACATTAGATAACAATACAAGTTTCTTACATTATCAGAGCACGAACACAGGACTCCTCCTTTGTTTCTGAGGTAATGTTAATTCCTATATACATGTTTTTATTTGCCTTAATTTGAATTTCGTATGCTGTTTGCAAGAAATCATACTTTTGCAATTTGTGAAATTCTTTTGTCATCCTAATTTTAATTATCAAAATAAAATTTTTTAGCCTTAAGCAACTCACCATAAATTGTTCATAGTATTAAATTAAATCTTATTATATTTATAATCTTACAAACTAATACATATCTCATCTCAGTCTATAAGTGTGATAATATAAATTGATGAGTGTAAAAATATTAATTTATAAATGTAATGTCTAAATTTGATAATATGAGCAAGTTTAGAGGGGCCTCTTTTTTATAAAGGAACATCACTACCCGTTTATGCAAAAAATATTATTGACAATAACCGAGTTCCTGTGAAGCTTGATTTTTGTATCTTTTTATGTATAAAAATTATTCTTATTAATGTAAAAGCTCTCACAAAATCTTTTTATAAATATAAAATAATAGTTTTCTGGCATAACAATAATATAATTATGTATAACACAAGCGTGACTCAAAAAATATTATCAAAAATACTGAACGCATGACGAAGGAAATTTTGTACTAATCAATATTATGAAAAAGAAAAAAGAATATCATCTTTTTAATTTAAATATCTTTTTTAAATGAATGCGTAAGGATTTATTGCTCAGTAAAAACAATAGGAATTAGTGGGTGTATTTTTGAAGCAACCCAGCAATTTTCAGCAACATTTTTAGCTAATGAAAGCTTTAAAAATAAGTGTTTAGAAAGTTATTTTTTAATGTTCGAAAATTGTGTATTCTATTTATGTATTCTACTTTTGTAATTTAGGAGTAACGAAATCCCAGGCCCTTCGAAATTTGGACTTCTAGAATATTTTACAAATCTCAATACTCCAGAATTTCCTAACCCCTCCCAATTAAAACCCCTAACAATTTCGGTTCAATTCCAAGGTCAGCTCAATCTCGGACGAATAACCTAATGGCGATACTCTCCGACTACGAAGAAGCAAGAACAGAATAAGCCGGCGTCATCCTCGACGTCGACGAAAGTTTTAACGCCGCTCTGGATCCGTCGAATCCGATTGGATTTCTTGAGAAGGTTTTTGTGTTCGTCGCAAAGAAAGCGACTTGTTCAAGAGCGATTCCTATTGAACGATGTGAGGTGCGGTGGTGAGAATGGTGAAGGACAAAGTGGAGTCGGAGGACAAGAAGAGGAAAGAAGTTAAACCAAAGCAAATGGCGCGGTCGAGAAGAAGGCTAAGGAAGAGGTGAAGCCGGCTCCGGTGGTAAAGAAAGAAAAAATTGAAGGATGAGAAGGTTAAGGAGGAGAAGGCGAGTGCGAGTGAAGTAGAAGCGAAAGATGATGGGCGTCGAGGTATATTTTTATGATCCGTGCCGAATTTCTGTTTATTTTACTTGGAACTTTTGGTACATAAATATGCCTTTATCTGTTTATTTTACTTGGAACTTTGGTACATAAATATGCCTTCTTATTGTTATGATTCGTTGGATACATTTTGTTGGGTGTAATTTAGGATGCGTTTTTTGTTTAATTAGGAGGTACTGATGCTAGTGTTATTTTTGAAAGGTTTAAAATTTTTATGTGATAGCTGTTACAGAATTCATGGCAGTGTAGTAACTATTGATTTGTTAATCGAATAAAATAGAAGAATGCATTAAAAGTTAGGCATTTTTTTTTTTTTCAGTTGGATGTCTAGAACTATGTACTGTTTCTATGGTTCTATGGACAGAAGTGGAATATGACATTTTAAATATGGATAATTTAATCAGAAGTTTTGTTCGGGATGAACTTTTTTTTTTTTTTTGACAGGATGTTCTGGATGAACCTGGTGCCTGCTCAGTGCTAACTATAGTCTTTTTAGCAGTTCGCATAAGCCTTTCATTGAGAAGGAGGAAATTTGATTGCTTTCAGAAATTTAAACTACCCCTGAAGTTTGATATAGCCCTGTCATAAATTACAGTTATCTCAAAATGGACTTTTTGTATTCTGTTACCTATTTTGATATTTTTTTTATCTGCATTTCCTCCCTCGTTCATTTGTTCCCTTTTGTTGGCTTTGGCTATATCATCAGAACCTCTGTATTCGCATGATGAGAATGCTAACATTGTTTGCCAATAAACGTACAACATAAACTTTCTGGAGGATATCTATTGTTGACACGTGTGTTCCATTCTACTGAGCTTTTTCTTATTGACCCTGTAGTTCTGATTACTAACAGCTGAACACTTTTTTATGTTTGAGCAGCACCTAACAGTGGCAACTGCCTTGATATGGACAACTATTCTTGGGGTCAATCCCTACAAGAAGTTAACATCACTGTTCCTGTCCTTCTGGCACGAAGTCAAGATTCATCCGTGTGAAATAAAGAAGAATCATCTTAAAGAATTGGATTAAAGGGTCAGCCACCCAGTTATTGATGTGAGTGTTATACATTCGGATCTGCAGCATTTTTTAATGTTGTCAATACTTACATGATTACAATTGATGTCTCAGAACAATCGACCACTAATTTCTGTTCAAGTACTCAGTTAGATTTTATGTTATTGCAGGGGTGAACTTTACCAGTCTGTTAGGGTTTTATTGCTTCTGGAGTTTAGGTGGGCATTCTAAATCCTAACAAAACATACATATGTCACTAAATCTGTTTTTGACATTTATCACTAAAATGTTGTTTTTCTGAATGAAATGTCCTCTTGCAGAGGACCAGAAATCTGTTTCTATTCTCTCTCACTAAACAAAATCAAATGGATTGGTGGAAGTACTTGGTGAAGGGTGAGCCAGAGATCGACACTCAGAAAGTGGAACCTGAAAATAGCAAATTATCTGATTTGGATCAGAAACCTGCTCAACAGTGGAGAAAATGATGGTAAGTTATTAGCAATTTCCTTGACTCTTTCATGATGCATCTGTTCACCATTCTATATTCATGTCATTACATTCGATGTTGTTACCTGATACATTTGCTAAACTGCATCAATTCTGAAACTTTGGGGTTGCATTTCTATCTTGGCTGCTTGTGTATTTTGGTGCTAGCATACTATAGAGTGTTTGGCTGAACATATGAGATGTTTAAGAACTTATAAGCTCTCTAAAAAGTGTATGGTTAAGTTGTATACAAAAAATTATCTTATTTCATCTAAATTTAAATGTTAGAGTAACAAGTCCTTATTCTATATATGGAATCCCCATTTTGTATCTAAATTAAAGATCTTTATTTTGATAAATTCACTTTGAAAATGTGTGATTTTAATTGTTAACTGTCCCGCGATCTTATAATCCATTATAAAAGCTCTTTTGAAATAAAAATACAATCTTATAATCTGTAAGTATTTCTAATGTCATGTACTTTTGATTAATATTTTAATATCAGATGGTATTAATATAGTTTATTGTTTATATATATATTTTATATGAACATATTTAACACAATGACATTGTTTAACCTTACAAAAATAAATTTTTATGTAGTAACATGCATACATTTTTATGTTGAAGTTTCAAACTAATTAACTTGTCAAGGTTATTTTTTCCTTTTTTATAACAAGCTGTGGCAGGTTCCTGCCTATGAATTTATTGGTCGAATTGCCCGTCCATTATTATTGTTTTATCTTACTTTGTTTTATCAAATCACCAATCAACATTTTCTCTTGATTTGTGTTTCTCAAGTTTGGACCAAAACCAACAAAATGGGACTTCCACTAGCGGCGAGATGCAGAAGCAAGATTTACTGAAGAAGTTTATGGCTGAGGTATACACAAATGATTTTTCATTAGTTGTATCATTTTTGGGGTCATCTGGACCCGTACCCTCTTTCTTCAAAGCTTAATGGTCAAATTGTTTCTTATTTTGCAGCAGCATCCTGAGATGGATTTTTCAGGGCCAAGATCAACTGAAGAAACCTACCTATAGTATATAAGAAGAATATTAGATAATTTCAGTTAACAAAATTCTCTTCCTGCTTGCACTTTGCTGCTCTTTGTTTTGAGAGACATATTTTGACCTCTTCTCCGTACTTTTTTACTGAATTAACGGGCTATCTGTTGGATGGATATTGAATTTTATGCATAAAAAGTTTATTAAGTAAGTAGGCCTTTATCTTGTTTTTTGCTAGTATATTATGTTTGTTGGATGTTCTTGAACTAGACTGGATTTATGGGAATTTTTTTTAGTATATGTTTTTCTTTTTAAAAAATCAAGGTTTATAATTCTGAACTAGTCAAATAAAAGAAAATGAAATCTTACTAAAGTTTAAATTAATATAGCCCTGCAGATTTTTTTGCTGATTTGGGCTGAGTAGGAACTTGTTGCTGAACCTGGTAAATACAAAAAGAATTGCTTTAATTATACTGATCCATGGCTAGTATTTGCATTTTCACAGCGTGAAGACTGGGTTATTCTGTAATGTCAATTTATTCAACTAGCTAAATAATTTCATTGTATAAGTTTATGCATTTGCATTTTTGAAGTCTTTAGTTTTTCTTCGCCCAATTTCAACATTCTCGCTTTTGGGAAAACAGAAGTTAAATTGATTCAAGACTTTTAAGGCAGATTTCGTTTAGGCTTCTAGAAATTTTTTAGTTGATAAAAAATTCATATGAGAATGATTTACAAATTAAATAAATTACACATTCCTTATAGAAAGTGTTCCAACTTATCTTTTCAAATTACGGTAAATTAATAATACCAGATTTGAGTTTGAGTTTCATTTCATTTACATATAATTTTATAGGGATGACAAAATGATCGATTTTTAGGTGTTGCTTTCTCTCGAAAAGTAATGAGGTTGATGGACGATGCACCTTATGACTTATATTCACAACCTCCCACTCCTTCACGAAATTCGATCAGGTTTGGGGTGTGGCCGCTTAGATATCAGCGTATGCAGTTGGTATCAGGAGTTTGCCCTCTTATTTCATTTAAGGTAATCTCTTTTTGAAACTTTTCGATTGTTATATGAAAATACCCAAAAATCTAAAGTCATTGCAATACTACATTTGATCTTCTTAATAGAAACGTACCTTTCTTTTTCATTCCATGGGATATCCTATAACTTGATCTTAGTTAAAATCGTGCATCCAACTTAGAACTCGGTTTAACACGATGTCGAGGACACCCCGAATCGAGGTATGCCGAGGCCGGGTTTTGTGCGATCCCTACAACTCTTAAAGAGGTTTTGGGAAGGCGGTTGGATGGCAGGATTGACGTAGTTTATGTTTCAAGGCACGACTTAAACGATTTGGGTAGATCTCAATATTTCGTCATGGATCGGCATTTCTAAGAGTGTTTTTGTTTTTCGATTCTGCAACCCGGATTTTGTTGAGGGGTTAAGGGTCTTGATCAATTTGAGGAAACAATGCCTCGACCGGATGTAGTTCAAAACTCATCATCAGGGTATTCGCTTCCACGACGATCAGAGAAACTTGATACTCTTTTTTCCTAATGATTCTTCCATTTGGCCAACTTCTTTGAATTTATCAAAGGTTTTTCGATTCTCAGGTTTACAGGGGAAAATGTACCGTAACCTGAGTAATCATCCGCGAAAGTCACAAAATACTCATAGCCACCTCTACTTTTGGTTGACGTTCAGACCACACACGTCAAGATGAACGTTTATAACACTGGTGGCTCTATTCCTTGGCTCCAAAATGTCCTCATGTGGTCATCTTCTCTCCAACATGATTCATGAGTTGGAAGTGGTTTAACCAGAGGTCCCATGGAAATAACCCATCTTTCACCAACATTTGGATCCTATTTCAATTAATATGACGAGGTACCAGATGCCATATGTTTCATTCACATCTTCGAGCAACTCTCTTTATTCGAAACGGTCGATGTGTTATAAGATCGTTTTGTGAGTGGTGTGCACAGTTAATTATATAGAGATTATTCACAAATCCATGAAGCCAGATAACACACATCGTTATGGTAAATATTAACTGCTTAGAAAAAACGAAGAATATCCGTCACAACAAGTTTACAAATCGAAATAAGGTTTTTTAAGTAAAAACCGGAAATATAAAGAACATCTTTAAACTAAAAAACTTGTCTTCAAAAACCGATTGCCGTCTTCCATTTGCATTACCACTTCTTCGTGGCATCGCTTCAGGTTGATGAGGATCTCGCTTCCACTAAGTTGTAGGGTTGGTTTTAACCCTCAGAACGTGAAACAAACATGATCGATGGATCCGTGATTCCATTACCATAGTGGTAGCATACGCCGCTAAACAAGTTTGACAACTATGCGTGAAAATTACCTTTTTTTTACCATTTGGGATTGGAACGAGGCGTTCCTCCGTGTCCTTTTTTCACCACAGTTAAAGATTTCGGATCCTTCTTGACACCCAACATCCTCTCTTGTTTCTTGCCCTTGGCAACAAATAGTTCGACCTTTTGGCCTTTGGCCTTTCCTCTTCTTAACACCTGGCTGTTTGAAGAAGAAGATGGTAGTCCGCTTCCCAAAGCTGAGTTTGGTGTCTCATCAACGCGTCTACATGAGACCAAAGCTACCGGCAAGTTAGATAAGCGTGAACCGATTATTAATCGATAGATTCAACCGAAAATGTTCAAAACTTTTTAGGTAGTGAAACACCAAATGTCCCGGAAGTCTCCATATGTAACACTTTTGAGGAACCTCAAGTTTGTTTAGATGAACCATCAAATTGAGGACATGGTCCCTCACGAAATGCCTCCACCATTTTCAACAAAGTTTTCTAAGGTGATCCAATGGCCTGTCTTGGTTCGATGTTGAAACATCTTCTTAAGATTTTCCATGATTTCCGCAGCAAATTCTTGGACATGGTGTTGCGTATACATGATGCAAGATGGTACACTAGCCGTATCATTCAAATGAATCCTATACGGTTCTCATATTTTCTTTTTTCGCTTACTCCATTCGTAGGTTGCTCATCATCGGGTTTGGAATATCGGATCCACTTTTTTGTGCGTTGAGGACAATCATAAGTTCGTTTTCCAAATCAACATAGTTTCACCGAATTTAATTGATGGTCTTTAAGCATAGAATCTGGGTGGATTAAAGATTTAAGTACATGTCAATCGAAATAAATAACAATTTGTGTAAGCAATAAAATTATCTTTCGATTCGATCACATAGTTCATATCAAAATCTCCAAAACAATATGAACATGCATCGGTAAAACATCTCAAAACAGGTTTAAAATAGGTCGATTGGTGAACTATCTATTTAAACACATTAATGATTCTACAAACAAGAAGTTATAAACCTTTTAATTCAAAATTATATGATCCCATCACGACCAATATAAAATTAGCGGGGACGAGAAGTATATGATATCATTTTATACCTAAGTAATAACCATGATTAAATACAAAATTACTTAAGCTTTTGTCTGAACCTCGCTTCGGGAGGTCATCGCCACTAATAATAATTCACAATTATCTTTGGGAATTTTATTCATGTGAAATTCATCTTTTGGCGTTCGGGTTGGTGAAATTTATCCAAAAGAATTCACAAATAAATAAATCATGGAGGTTTGATTTGACATAATTTTTATTATCCTAATAAAATTTGTCAATAATACATACTTAATAATTTTCTAAAGGAGATTTTCTTTTAAACGGTCTAAATAAATGAAAACCGTTTAACAAATATAATCGCACTAATTTAAAACAAGCATCAAGATTAAATAAATCACGTTGAACCACATATACAAGGCGGATCGAGTTCAATAGTGGGGTGATTTAAAAAACATCTCGGCCCGTTCGCTTTTTTAAAAAGATGATATAAGACATTTTCCCCCCAATAAAATTTTTCTTTATTAATAAATAAATAATTTTTTTTAAAATCAATAAACAAATAATTATTTGAAGATAAATTACCTTTGTCTGATTTAACGTGATGCCCAAATGGGGCATTCGACATTAAATAATAAGCTTATTTAACATTAGAATAACATTGATATTTTAATGCCCAAATTATTAATTCATCAAAAACAGAGCATCATTCCGTTGGATTTGGGGCATTTGATTTATACATTTAAAGTGTTTAGCCCATTGCCACCCATGTCACTATCTAATTTTGGGGGCTAATTTACCCAATTTATACATTAAACAATTACACCGTTCGTTTTTTAGGGCATCCAAGATCAATCGAAAAGTTGCATAATACAATCTAATAATAATAAAGAATAAATTTAGGATGCTTCATGCTTGCTTTAATTTCATCTTCTCAAAAAAATACATATCAATATATGATATATATCATTAATTTGAACCAAAGTTCGGCGGTAGCCCATATATTAAATATACAAACAATTTTGAAAAACCTAAATAGTATAAACAACTAATAAAAAAACATCACTTTCTTATACTTACTAAGAAAAAAAGGAAGATGGGATGAATTATTCGATAAAGGAGAAGAGGAGACCTGAGATGCACATACGTAATCAGTTATCAAATTTTTTGTCGATTAAGAATCACTGGACTTATATTTGTTGGGCTTACAACTAAAACAAAGAGTCAATATTTGGCTATTACTAATAAAATTAAATTTATAACAAATACATAAAGCGAGATTATGAGGAAATTAATTTGATTTGGAACCTGTCAGTAAAATTCGCAGTCCGCCTGCAATATATCCAACTGCCATGGTTTAAATTTCAAATCTTGATCTTGAGAAATCGTCCCATCTTTTTGCTTCATCGTTCGTCTTGAAAAACCCTTTGAATCACATCAGATGCTTTAAAAAATGTCCTCAGGCTAAGCGTCCGGTCGGTAGTCATGCGTCGCCATGGCGCCTTGTGGCCTCGCCAGACCGCCCTGCGTCGAGGTCATCTCGCCTTTCGGCGTGCAATGCGCTGCATGCAACATTACCAGCGTCCGGTGTTGCCATCCGGTGCGATCAATGACCCGTCATCTGCTGGCGGTCTTGGCGTGAATCATTAGTGATTCCGCTGGCCCAGTGCTTCCGCTGTCGTCAAAACGTGGGCGTCAGTCTTTGATCTCGTCTGAAATGCTTTTGAATGGTTTTAGTCATTTACCAAGAAGACAATGTTCACATTTCGATAACTCGACCTTTGAAGATTAACTTAAAGTTCCTCTTTTTATAAGGTTCATCCGGATCTTTCCCATATGACCTAATCTAAGATGCCATATATTATTATCTATATAAGCATCACCGGGATGAACAAACATTTAGAAAACACGAACAATCATAATAACTAAAATAAGTTCTATTAATGTCCAATGTCGATACCGAAGAAAACATCATTCAAACTAATAACAACCACGTTTTTAGTAAACAACATATGACATCCTAAACATAGTAGAACAAAATGCAATAAGATTTCTTGGATATTGTTGGGATAACATATATCGATCTATCGGGATGACCTCTATAAACACAAATTTAAATTAACAATTATTACTAGCATTTAATTTACCTAAAGTGAATTCAAATAATAATTAATCAACAACAACATACAAATAATATTTCACGTGAAAAGATCCAAAGATGTGGAATTTCTAGGAGTTTACGAAACGCATTTAGTTGAGAGACGATCCGAAGATGGGCGAGGACTGGTGATTCCGGATACCCTTAAAAAGTCCTTCAGTATTCCCAAGTCCTAGATCCATAACCCCTAAGGTTCTCCGATGAACGATTGATAAAACAAGGAAAATAAAATATATTGTTGCACCACCTTTGTGGATTTCTAATATTTCCAACACATTGGAACACTAGTTGGGAATGAAAAATTCATCCCCCATTTATAAGTAGAGGGGTGGTCAAAAATTCGAAAGTAATTAGAATTTGGCATCTTTCTTCTTGTCTAGAAATGCTTAAATATATCCAATATATTAACCTTTTTTCATATGTTTTTTCACAAAAATCTCACACCCCTTATTTGGTCCAAATTTTTGAAAATTACAAGAAAGAATTTCAAGATTCGATCTTTCTTCAATTTATGAGATGTTCTTCCAAGAATACATATCTTCTATAAAATCTTTCCAAGAAAATCAAGAAAAATCTTTCCTTCCTTTATACACAAGATTTTCTTTAAAATTTACTATTAAAAAGCCAAGTGGGAGTTTTCTTGAATTTATGGGATAATCTTGTATTTAAGAATACATTATCTCCTTTCCATAAAAATCTTTTCAAAAAAATCTTCTCCTTTCTTTTAATTATTTTTCAAAAATTAGAGGAAATATTTGAGCCAAATAAATTTATTTTATTTTAAGCATCTTTTTATTTATTTAACTTTAATTGGGATACTTGAGGAGCTTTTTAGGAGAATTAAGATGGACAGCTTCCAACGGGACCACGAATTCAGTATTGAGCCACAATATAATCCAAACACATTAATATTAATTATCACCACTATATAATTAATATTGAACTGTCCAATCTTAATCCATATTATGGTAATAATATGGCTCCAGGATTATTATTTCGGTTAAGATTATTTAGTCCATTAATTAATTAAGCAACAAAAACTTTATATTAATTAATATCTTTATCCTTTGGGTAAGGACATCCCAATCCTTTATTATCCATACCGGAAAATTAATTCCACTTCTGCAAGATTTGGTATGATAAAGGTTAAGACCCCACCAAGGGGACCAATCAAGCAAGACTTTTGCAAACGATCAGATTCTGGTATTAATTTTAGCAAGCTTTTCGTGCAATTAATATAAAGATATAGAAGTCATGATAGATTCTGCTGCAGATTTATAAGTCGGCGATATTCTTTTAATGTGTCTTTATTCAAGTATTGATTCAAAATGTAACAACTGAACAGAATTCTTCTTCCTTGGTCGGTCTTAGAATCGGTTTATCCTCTCTGTGGAAGATGAATCAAACAATGAGGCGGAGTAAACCTTACATCCGCTTGATAGATTGTTGGGATCATCAGGGTTGTGAAACAGCGCTCATTATCTGAGGAACTATGCGTGATCGTCTTACGATGCGGTATCACCGCGTTAACCTCTGATGTAGCAATGACTTCTTCACCGACGGTTTCGATAAATACTTCATATAACATTGATCATATTTAAAGCGGCGGTGATAAACATTTAAAGCGATTAAGCCAAGTGTTTTATCCGCATTGGGTTATAAATCATCTTTATCCTTTAACAATCGAACATATAAGACGTAAATGCGGGATGAAAGCATGTCATACCGATAAAATTTCAAGTTTACGACTCTTTGACTTCAACTCGGCGTTATTTCCTACATGATCCATCTCGTACCTTTCAAACACGGCGAAATTATATATATGTTAGGCTTGGCGATGTAATGGGGGTAAGGGACAACTCTATCCGAATCGCCTGAAATTCGGGCGGGCGGGAATCCCACAACCATTCGAGAAAAAAAACTGGCTCATTACGCCCGTAAGAAAATTTATCCGAAACAGGATTCGGGGAATCCACCTTGGCCTTTTTTTAAATCTAAGTTTCACAATTTTAATCTTAATATAAAAATTCAAAATACAAATTACAACATCAATAAAAATTAAAAAAATAGTTCAACATCAACATCAACATCAACAAAATTGAAATATAAAATTAAGCTTTACAATATAAATATAAATTAAAAATAATTTTATTGCTCATCTCATTTGTTCTTCTCATAATTAAACAACTTCAAATCTCATTTCATTTGCATCCATATCTAGCTCCTCCTCAAAAAATATAAATAATTTTCAATATTATATATATTAGTAAAGTATAATTTCAAGATTAGATTTTAAAATTTTCAAAACATATTTATTTATATATATATATATATATATATATAAATTTAAATTAAAAATTGAGTCTTGAAATGGGGAACGGGCGGGAATAATCCCAACCGCCCTTGTGAAATTCTGATCCCCGTCAGGGTGGATCCTCGAACGGGGATTCCCATGCATTATGACATATATGCTCACTCGGTTTTGAAGTTATTTCGTCTGTTGCTTCGAGTCTATAATCCACAAAGGATAAGATCCGATTAGATTAAACAACTTGAGACATTTACTATACTCAAATTAGAATCGAAGAATTACCTTGTCCCTCTTGGGCTCAGAGGGGAATTTCTCGAGCAAAATGGCCAAACTTATGACAATTATAACAAGTCGTCATCTCTTTTATCTTTCTTAACTTCTTAAACCTTTTTCTTTCATCTTTTCCACCATGATTATTAGTAGGATTGTTGGGAGGATTCCCAGTTGCTTACCTTTCTTCAATTTCTTCCGAGTTTTTCTTTTTTAAAGCGGCTTGTTTCAATTGGAATTCAAATAGGTGAACACTAGATGATGACTTGGCGGTGACTCCAAGTCGTTCATCTTCTAGCTGTTCATGTCGAGTCGCGATCAACAAAAGTCTTGATACTTTCATTATGGGTCAAGTTGGACTTCAAGTGTTCCCATATATCGGAAGTGAAGGATAAGAGCTTGAATTTGTTGTTAACGAGAGAATATGATCGGCGCTTTTTAAGTTCTAATCATATCGACATTTCCGGATATGTCATCTAATAATATGATCAACTTTTTTCTTATAAGGCGTTTTAACTTAATAAGTGAAGTTGCCTCTCAGATCAGTAATCGATATACCTCCATACTTCTCCCTCGAGGCATACCCAGATATCGAAAGCGATTTGGATGTTGTTCTGCTCGCGAATCATGTCATCAATTAATATCTAACCCACAAGTATACCTCGAACAGAGAATTTTTTCTTTTCCACACAAGGTATATATCTTGGTCCTTCTCCTCGAAGTCCCAGTTCAACTCCGGGATCTAATCACATGATTGATAACGCCTAAAGCATCTTGTTCGTCGGGGCGACCGGAATCTTATGACTCATGTCATATTATCACCATTTGGTTTCTTCCTCGTTCATTTCAATGATAATGGTTTTTGATGCCATTTGTCTAGAATTTGCAATAAGTGATTCAAAAATAAATGTAAGTCCACATATTATAAATTTTTACTGAAGCAAGTTTGACATCCAAAATTGCAAGTACAAAAAATATGATTTAAAAAATAACTTAAAGTCGTTAATCATCAACCGTATAAATGCGCTTTCAAAATTGGATTCAATCTTCAAAACATAAAATTGCATAAGTTTTGCAATAATCAATGACCCAAAGCTAAAATATCCCACAATATAAAAATAATGACTTATATTAAAACATACATCCAACATATATATAATAAATAAAGCAACTATATTTCCATACAATGATTTTTTCTAAAATGTACTAACACAAGTCTAATAAAACAAACTACTATAACAAACAAATCATATGCAAATACAACTAAAAGACGTCCCTTCAAGTAAAACAAATTCACGCTTTACTTTCACAAGAACTTAATATCTTTTTCAAAGTTTTTTAACATCATTATGAAAATTATTTTGAAAAGGATCTAACAGAAAATTTCTAATTCATTTTTTTTTTTATGTCTCATATTAAGAACACCTGGATTATTTGAAGTCCCCATTTTAAATACGCAGAACGAATTTTATTTACACTTTCATCAATAATCATTTTTATTTGATGTCTCGACCAAGATAAGACATCATTAATCCGACATAATTTGCCCCAAAATTAGTTTGAAATTCATTGAAAGTGAATTAGCCTAAAACAAAAGAGTGTCAATATCGATTGTCACCGCAGATGGAAGAATCTTTCTCCGAACCAAAAATTCGAAAATATTACATACGCGTACATGCATATAGTGTTCTTCTGTAGTTTGATTTTCTTTCATTTTTGTAATTCAAAAACTTTCAAGCATTGTTTCCTTTTGATGAATGTCTCAAGTAGAGAGCAGTTCTTTCCGAGATGGATACCTGTAAAAATGAAGAACCAACCAATAACAGTGGTACCAAACTTCCAACCGATGAATACAAAACACGCTTTCATATGCAAAAGGAAAACATTTCGATAAGTTAATTCACAAGTGAATAAAGTTCAACTTTGGTCCCCAATTTACGTAGATAAATAAATATTTTAATAAAAAGTTCAAATGTCACATAACAATGCTCATTATGAATCTACACGTAAAACTAAGCTCACATTTTTCGTTGATAAAAACAGAGTAAGAATGAGCTCAAACGATCTAATGAAAATTGAAAGAGCGCGAAATAAGAATCGCTCAAAGCCGGAAAGCGCTTTTTTGCCCAAAACCTATCTGATATGCCCGCACACGCCATGCACCCGTCACGCCTGCAGCAGACACACCAGACCCACGTCTTGGCGCAGACGCGTGCATAGGACTCCCTCCCACCACGCTAACACTGTTTGCCGCACGCGCCCATCGCCCAGCGCGTGGCCCCTTTACGCCAACTCACATACATTTTCAGGAAAGTCACTCGCCATCACACTTGACCGTGCGTGTAGAAGATCCGCGTATCATGCCGTCTAAGCATATGATCGCCATAATCGAACACCGCCAAGGGTTGACGGGTTTTGATTTTTATAACCGTAAATTGCAATTAGATCCCTAGAAAATATCTAATTTAAAAATACAACCCTCGAGTTTACGAAAAAAAAATTCGATTTAGTCTGAAAAAACTGAAATTTCCAAAACCGTAAGTCGCTCAATACTCGAAGCCAAAATTGACAAATAATATCTTAAAAAGAATCATCTCGAACGTAGAAGTCTTTCCTACACTAATAATTTTCACAATTCATATCAGTATATGTTTGAATTTTTCACCAAAGTCTCGCCAAAAAATTTTCCCCAAAATAATTTTATCTTGAAATCTGGTGATAAAAATTATGAAACTTTGGGTATGTACAAATACCATAACGATATACAATAAAGAATTTGGCCCCCTAATTCCGCCCGTTTCAAAAAAAATCCAAATTATGGTTTTTAGGAAAAAGCGAACAACACAAAAATCGTGTGAATAGAGAAACATATATCTCAAAGAGAGCTCGCTATGTAACGAATCACAACAAAGACAACTAAAATTCAATACAATGGCTGCGATACTATTGTTGGATTAATCCTACAAGAAAAGAGAACATGCCTTTTTCGGAATAATATTTATTGAGGAAAGAATCAACGCAATCGGGTTGAATTTACGATAAACCGTGATCCTCAGGATCAAACACAATCACGAATTCGCTTCCAATGTCCTAATTTAAGAGCCTTTAACGACGACTTGGATGATGATTTATAGAAGTTTTGTTTCGAGTCGAAACGTAAATCACTTAGAATGTGAAAAGAGAGCGAAAACTTTTTACCGTGAACTTTCCGAGTGATTACCCGTTTTAAAAAAGATTCGTATATTGGGAGAGTTAAACATCCATAACCAACTCCCCAAAATTTAATCCATTTAATTTCAAATTACATGGGTGGATTTAATTAATTAAATTAATTAATTAATAATAATTAATCAATAATAATTAATGATTTAATTATTATTGAAATAGGTGAAACTCAACCTATTTTTGAAAATAAGCGCTATTCTTATGTAACTAATAGAGACTGCAAATAGGCCCTAAGCAACAAGAGCATAAACATGTTCAGACAACTTAGCAATGTTCAAGCAGCAATGGATAAATAAGATGCAAAAAAAGATCAAAAATAAGATTTAGATGCTTGAAAAAGTACTTGGAAGAAGCTAGAAAACAAACCAAATATGAACAAACTTACGCATCGTGCTCCAATGTGCCTGCATTTCCAAAAAGAATGCTAGAGTCGAACCTCTTAAAAAACCACATAATCTTTAACTGTTTATATATATATATATATATAATCTGCACCTATAGACAAAATGTTGCTCAGAAAGAGGGTGTGATCATCGCAATAGTGGCTACATACAATTTTGTCACCTTCCCCACATTCTGTACACACAAAAGCTGAATCATTAATCCGTGAATACGAAGAGTTATCATCTCCGAAAGGACCGATGAGGCCTCAACCATGGAGTAATCGGTGCAAGACTCCTCCAAATAGAAAATAGATTGTTATTTATGTTGCATCCAGTGGTTCACTACGGATCGTCCTTCCATAACCAGTGATTCAAATGCTGACATGCCTGCTATTCCGCCTAAATTAAGCAGCTGCCTTTTGTGCTTGATAACAATGTGAATATGATATCTTTTATCATTCAATGTTTTATATCTTTGTGATTTTAATATTCATGATTCGTTTTTTGTAATTTGTTTCTAATCAAGTTTATTTTCCATTTGATTAGTAAATGGTCGTTAAGTTAGATGCTCTAAATGTAAGAAAAGCAGAGGCATTAACTTAGACTTACTATCCCACATCGGTTATTTTACAAGACTCTAGAGAAAAAATGAAAATAAAAACGAAGGCATGTGCAATGGAAAGATCATACCTTTCTCGCCTTTTGGCTAAGATTGCTCATGTGTTGCATTACTGCACGGGCATCAAGGTAACATTCTTTTCACAAGTTATATTTGTAAGATCTTTAGAGTTACTATCAGCGATTTGATAGGTTCAATTCAAATCATACAAAAAATAAACCCAGGTGTGCTGTCTTGTTCTGAGACTAATCATTTTAAAAAATATTTAAGACACCATTAAAAAAAATCAACTGAGGATATACGATTTCTACATTGTGAAGTCTAGTGACATAGAAATATGCTTTAAATACAAGACACAAAATAATTGAATTAATCCTATGAATGAAAAAGTTAAAACCGGTGGAGCTGTAGTTATTCAATGATCATCTGCAATCTCACGTGGAGGCATCTGCAATCTCACGTGGAGGCATCTGCAATTCAGAATCACCTTCAACCATCTCAACCGCTCTGTCCGTGGCAGGCCGATCAAGACCAGCTTCATTGCTAAATTCCTCCTCCATTTGTACACCACAAGTGCAACCAGTAATGGGAGCCCCAACACAAATTTCAGAGCTGAAACCCCAGCTGTATAATGTGCGACAGTAAGAATCGTCAGTTTAAAGCATCATGGCATCAGAAAATGCAATGTAATATTGTCCAAAAACAAAACATGGAAAAAGATTAGATCACAGAAAGATTCATTTTCTTGAGCAGAAGGGTGAAAAAAACAAGTACAATATAGTCAACTCCAGAAAAATAATCATTTGAGAGGAGCCAATCAAGTATTACTTTAGAAGCAATTTGAATCCTCATATTGAGGTAAGAAGGTTCTAAATCTTACCAAGTGCAAGGATTGCATAGGCTCCAATAATATATCTGTCAAAAAGCAAAAATAAGAAATTAGAATTCGAGTGGGAATATGTTAAACTTCAAAGGAAAAGCTCACAGATACTATGTAGGTTGATTTAAGTACTACATCCCCAGTATCGAAATTTACCTGCATTATTCAAGAAAAAGCAAATGTCAGCAAATTAGAGTAGCTGATAAACGAAAAAAGACAGACACTTCTTAAAACTGAGTAAACGAATAATCAAATTGGACACGAAATTGACAGTAATGGTTTTAGGCTTGTAATAGTATCTGAAAACTCTAGCACTGACAAAAATATACATCAATAATCAAAACCTTTTTTTAAAGCAACAATCAAGAAAATGACTGATTCTATATATCAGGACTAATTCTGAATGACCAACAAGGTTTGCAGTGTCAAAAATTCCAGATCAAACATTAAGAAAATCATTTAAATTGAAATGAGATAGACTTACATTTAAAACTAAGTTCTGAAATTGGGGGTGTCGTCACTGCAATATTCTTTACAGTTGATTTTATTGCCCTCAAGCTGCAATATCCATTGGACCCTTGACATTCCACACAGTGAACACGAAACCCGTAAACTTCGAACCTGTTAGCCAAAGCATCATAAATGCTTGCCAAAGAGTTATTCCACATAAGCTCTACCGGAGAGGCAAAACCACCTTTATCAACTGTACACGAATCCTCCAAATCAGAAATTGGTCACCTCCAGTAACAACATAACTATGAATTTGGGGACGAATTTACGAAAATGCTGCTCCTTCGTTACTACAGAAAGGAGCTTGTACATACTTGGAAGAATTTACAGGATTCAGACAGTGGATAAATGTTCTGTGTTCAAGTCGAATCTGGGTAATCCTAATCATTTGGAATGGGCAAGAAGACAGATTTCTGTTTATGTTGGGATCAATCAGCTTTATGGTGTAGAAATCGTAATTGATAATCAAAGATATGTTTTTGATGTTCAGAGAAGGGTCTGATTGGCAATTTCTTACGAAAGAAACCGCAAGATCTAGTTTTCATCTGTAGGGTAGCTTATTCTGATATTCCCCAAAAATGAAGAAGAACAAGATGAAGGGGGGTTATTTTCTGGGCTGGATAGACTGTAAAGAAAAAAGAGGAGAAAAAAGATTTTTGGAATTGGGAACAACATATTTAGGAAGAAGAACAATGTTTTCAATCTGGGTTTTTAATGATATTATCAACTATTCTTGAATCTCGAGGACAGAAGAAAGATAATAATATAATATATATATATATATATATATCTTTTCTATGTGCTTTCTTCATTTGATTTTCTTTTGAACTTGCTAATAGTTGAGCACTAGCGTGGGATTTAGTGGACATGAAGAAATGGTCAATTAACATGGCTTTTGACTTTTCCTTTATGGATAAATCATAAAGCTGAGAAACAGGTACAAGCAGGGAATCCTACTCCCGGTGTTTGTACACCAATCAACAATATATATTCAATTGCAGTTGATGAATCTTGTACAAGACTATCATGCACACAGAAATATACACATGCCTACATGCCCAAGTTGCAGAATGGAGTTAAAGAGTGATCTAAACTCAGATTTTTCATTTTTCCTAATTATTACTCCTCCTTTGAAAGTCAACATTGGTTTCCTCGTTTATCTTCATCTTTGACTAAATCTACGCGCTACAATGGGCCCTATAATTCAATCTTCAAAATCACACACAAGAACGAAACACCACAACTTACCATTTCATAATCTCTCAATACCTACCTCTCATAATAAATTTGGATTTATTCGAATAATTAGAGATACATACATATAGGAAGAAGAAATAGGTAAACAAAC
Organism: Stenogyne calaminthoides; assembly: GCA_037126765.1. Lineage (NCBI taxonomy): Eukaryota > Viridiplantae > Streptophyta > Magnoliopsida > Lamiales > Lamiaceae > Stenogyne > Stenogyne calaminthoides. Next base: position 35,501,528 of record JBBCBC010000009.1, read on the forward strand.
TGCACTTACAGCATGATTATCCTCCTGATTTTCTTTTGATTTGCTCTGTGAGTTTCAAGAACCTGCTAAGCTAGCTGCAAGATGATTGCAGGCCCACAAGCTGCAGCCCATCGGGCCCAATTATCCCTTCCCTTTCCGTCTAAAGGCCGCCAGCCCGAACGCTGCGGCTATCCGGGCTTCGATCTCTCGTGCGCTCGCAAATAACATCACCGAATTCGAGTTCCAATTCCCAGTCGGGCCTCGGCCCGAAACGTTGTCCTTCCGATTTCAGCAAAGCTACAGTTAGGAAGCATCGACTACGGTTCGCAGGTGATTCGGGTCGATGTGGGTTAACGGGTCGCCTTCCGGAACTGGGTTCCTGACGTCAGCCCCACTCCCTCTCCTTTTGAATTGCGCTATAGCTTCAGCTACGACCCATCGTCAATGGGATACACGCTTTAAATTTCGTCAGAAAGCCCGACTTCATTAATTTGGATCCGATCACGTGCCTTCAACATGGGCTTTCCAAGTTTATGCGTACAGATCGTTTTTTACATTTTGGCAGATTTTTCCGATGTCGAACTGTGTGAAAGATGTACAACATTTCTGATATTGAAACGGCGATTCTAATCGGGCCGAGAGAGCCCCTCATTTGATATTTCAGTTGCATTGGTCGGAACCTTCTTGTGGAATTATGAAGCAAATGGGAAATATTGTAGGTGGAAGAATAATCAAACAGAATGCTTCAAAAACCAATAGACCAGAAGCTGAACAAAAGAAAAAAGGTATCCCACGTTCTTTATTGTTTTGATTTCAGCACTTTCATTTTGGGGCCCATTCTTTTTGTGAAACTGTAAATGTAAATTATAATTAGACCCTTTTAATTTATATTAATATTGATATTGATTGATATCGATATGTTTTTTTGAGCGCATTGATATCGATATGTTGATTTATGGGGGTGTTTGCAAAAAAAATTATTAGTTATTATAATTACCTAAAAAATTATGTGCTTGACTATAAATTAAAAGTTGAAAGGAGGCTTATGAATATTTTTAAATATTATTAACTATTTTTGAAAATACTATTAATTTTTTTTATTTTTTTTTACAAATATTATCAACTTTTACTATTAATTAATTTTTCATAATCATTAATTTTAATCACTTTTAATCATTTCTTCAAAAAGATAATTTTTACAAACATCTCCTTAATAAATTAAAGAGTTTCATATTTTCATAAAGCGAGATCATTATGATATGAAGGAAAAGCCAAAATAGCAATATTACTGATACATGGGCCCACATATATTATTGTTTTCTTAGTTCTCAAAAGTCTAGGTAACATAATTTTTTTTTTTTTGAGAGCTCAAGAAAAGAAGATTATAAAAGAGGTATTCTCCCAGCTAACGACAAGATGCGGCCGAGTAGATATCTTCTCCACCCAAATTTGGCGCGAGAGATTCTGCTGCTATTTGGGGCAAAAGTTTACGAAAGGCTCACGGTTGAACTTTCCGCCAAGACAAAGAGACGGGATCCCCAACACTCTGAGAGGATGCGTTTTGTTCGCTGTAAAATTATGCTTTTTGTACTTTTTAAAAGTCTTAATGTAATTTAAGGCATTAATGGCTCTTTCGAGTCCGATAGATCATGATGGGATCTCGGGAGATCGCCTTCCAAGCATTGTAGGTCAGTCAATGATGCTAAATGATTTCGGCCAGCTAAGAACCGGCCTCTCGAGGGATTGATTTTATGAAAAGCCAAAGAACCCTTGGTTTTCGATTCCTCATCATAGATGTAGTAACCTCTGCGTAAGACATGTTGTCGTCTTTGAAGATCAAGCACAATTTTCACGATATGTCCTGTAGAGTGTGATTCGTGGTCAGCATCATAGTGATAGTTGGTACATCATTCCCAATTAACAAATTGGGTTTTTCGGGTGGAAATGTTCCAGAAAGGCGCCATTCAATTTGTTTGAATTTTTCTTCTTCAACCGATTTCTTGTTTTGGGGTCGCATGACATCTTTTTCTTTCCATATTCTCCACATTTTCATTGCAACGCACTCGAGCTCCTGCCCTTCAAGGTGAACGGATTAAGTGGATGGTCAAACTTTTCCGATGATGTTTGCTCTCTTGACGACGGCCACCAACCTCAGATTGTCCAAGTTTTTCTTTACACTCGCAAAAGAAAAGCGACATGATTAGTATCTGTCCTGGGTAGTGTCCGCAAATTACGACTACCGACACGGACGGCGGGCGTAAGATTAGCCTCATATATCAGATGTGTCATTTCCAAAAGAAAAGATCCTCGACTTTGTGATATTTCTTCCATATTTTTGACCACGTCGAAAAACCATACTTGTTGAAGCCAGACCTTCATTATTCCCCGATTAAGAGATCGGGCAAACCAATAGCCGATTTGATCGAAAGTAGAGACCCTTTTTGAGTAACGCTAATGGGATTGATCCGACTTGCCCATCCGGGTCAATCGGTGTTTCAAGATCGCCTCAAACCTCAAATTAGGAACGGGATTGATTTTGTCGTGTCCCATCAAGCTGAAGTTTGTGGATGAGGTCTTTAACTTTTGTTGTTGTCATGCGAGGGGCCGAGGTAATTTTTTCCTCATACTAAAGGTCGTAATCCACCCGCCCTTCTAACTTCAGATTTTGTCACGGGCCATGAATCTTCCAGAGTCCGCTTTGCCGACGGGGTGTTTACTTCCACATAACAGATCGCCAAATATACGACGGGGTTTGAACCATGTAGCTTCCATGATATCCGAATGTTTAGCAGATTCAAATTTTTAAAGACCTTTAACAACTAGTGAGTCCGGAGAAATGATTCTCCAAATTTGTTTTGCTAGCAGAGCCTTGTTGAAGGTCCCTAAAATCCAAAACCTCCTCTTTTTTTTGGGTTTGGTTAAGAATTTCAATCTTTTCCAACGGGTCTTCTTAACATCAACGTCTCATCCCACGTAACCTGCAAGACATCGCATTATATCTCCCCAAAGAGAGGTAGGGATCCCGGCAAGACATCGCGAAGTGGGGATGGTCGTATGATGACTTGATAAGGATTTCAAGGTTCGTCCGCGTGAAAAACTTGCTTTTTCCAACAACCAAGTTTTTTTGGAGACTTTATCCCTTAAAAATAAATGGAATCGAGCTGCTTTTTAATCGGTATGCGACACCCTTCCAGAGATCAGTGTCCTCGCGTGTTTAGATTTGAAGACAAGTTTTGACAAAGTCAATATTAGTTTATGAGTACTCTTAACGGTGTTGATAAATTTTATTGCAAAATTGATTAATCGACCGAGGCTTTTCTCATGTAATTTCGAGGCGCTTTTTAATGTTTAGAACATTTGCCTTACTAGTCTTTAGTTAAGAAAGCACTATCAAATTCCAAAGAAGTTGTTGGTTAGAATTAAAGAAGTAACCATGGTGAAAATAATTCGAACTACTAATTAATGAACAAACGACTTGGTTACCTACCATGATTTAACGACTACATCTGGGCACTACAAAGCCGTGAGAGATCTACTATATCAGATAAGATAGCGCAAGAAGGTAAGATACAATGGTAGGAGTCGGGTTATTTATACAAAAACCCCGACTAGGAAATGGCCAAAACCCTAGATAGCTTGGGCTCATCGCTGTCAAAACCTATTTCGCGATTCAGCTCAAACCGCCGGATCAGGCATTTAGTGGCTGCCCACGATCAACTCGATCAACTTCTCCCAGCTCGGCGCCGGATGTGGGCGCCGACCGAATTCCCGCCACATGTCACCGAAGGCTGTCGCTGTGCCCCGCGCTTTGCATTAGCTTTCATAATTCATAACCCAACAATTCCCTAATGAGATCGAATCTTCGAGATCGACATCTGGAGCCGGCGACGACCAACCAAACGAAACTTTGCTCGTCTCCCCGGACCTATTCCGAACGCCTTTTGCCCTCCCGGACTCATTCCGAACGCCTTGTCTTCCCCGACTCATTCCTCAACTCGCACTCCAACAATCCCAACACCTCCCACCGAGACCGACCTAACCGAACTCATCTTCCCAATCTCATCGCTTCCAGAGAAACCACGACCGAAAGCAATGTCCCTCAACGCTCGAATCCGCACTTCGATCCAAGCAACGGCCCCCAACATCCTTTCTCGAACTCAGATCATCAAGGCCCATAAGACCGTGAACCTCGACCTCATCACCATCTGGATCCAAGCACGCCCTCAACTTTTTTGATTCACACCGTAACCAAAACAACGCCCCACAACATTCCTCAATCATTCTAGCGATCGATTCCTCAAGACGCATCTCGTGCACGGTCTAACGCCCATCTTCGATTCAGATCCAACCGATACAACGATCTCAGCCACGCAGTTAATGCCCATCTTGATCTTGCATGAACCTATAACGATCCCAGCACGCAGAGCGTTTAACGCATCTGACTCAGATCTAACCCGATATAACGATCAAATTTACCAGTGGTCAACGCCCATCCTGATTCAGATTTAATCGACATAACGATCTCAGCACGGTTCAACGCCCATCTGGACCAAGATCTAACCTCGACACAACGATCTCAAATGCACGCCACAACACCCATCTTGGGATTCCAGATCCAACCATACTTCCAAGCAACGCTTCTATACTCATGTTGCGGAACCCGCTTCGACACAGGGCTGGTGGCGGATTACGCTCGACCAACCATTTCTTCGAACTGCGCTTATGCGTTCTCGGACGTTGATGGTTGTGCGGCCAGCATCTTGACAACCAATCTGAAATCCGTTCATCGAGCTACCGATAGGTGATTCATTTCGCGCCATAATTGCTTTCTCCCGGATCCGCGGGCGATGCTCGATGCAGTGTTAGGAATTAAAGCAGCGATTATGGGAAAATAATAAATAGGAATTTAGAAAGCGATTTGATTTTCGGTTAAATTGAGAATGACTCTGTCTGAGGGGCCTACCGAGCCGGAGATCACTATATCGATAATAAGATAGTAAGAAGTCAAGATATATAATGGGAGAGTCGGTTATTTATACAAACCCGAACTAGGAAGCCCCAGGCCTGAAACCTGGGATTTGGCCCATCCTCGGAAAACCTATTTTTATTCAACCTCGAATCAGCCGAGGGCATTTTGTCGACGATTCACGAATAACCATTCAGCCTCGGACGCCTCACGGGCGCTGGATAAAAAAAGCACACTGCATCGAAAGCACACCGGATCCTGCTTTGACTCCATAATCCCAACAAAGAGGCTGGTGATCATAGTTTCTCGCAATTTTGATGGATTACGATCTCCCATATCCGCTGGGCATCGATTATCACGACACCCCCGAGCAACTATCACAAAAAGGTAGGGAGAGAGCGGGTCCTCGACGTGAATCCCCCAGCGGACTACCTTTTCAGGCAATGTTATTGTTGACTTTGAAAGCATATAAGGGGTTATTAACATTCCATGATCAAGTTGACCCATCTAGTATGGAAAACCCACGACAAAAAACTTTCTATAGTCCATTCCACTCGTCAGACGCTTTTGTTCATATCCAAACCAAGCGACACAAAACCTTGTTTGTTATTGCTTCGAGCCAACGTGATGCACTCGTATCCCAGATGATATTATCCAAATCATTCTCCCCGGATAAAGGCGACTTTGATTGGGATGGATGAGGGGTCCCTGGGACCTTTCGAAATCGATTTGTAATTGCTCCGCAACTATCTTGTAAGAGATATTAACAAAAAAGATTAATCTAAAAGTCTTTTTAAGGATATGGGGTTCCTTCTTTTGGAATTAAAGTGATGTTGCCTATCGGTTATGGTTTCCCAATCCTCGAGTCCATTAAGGGTGCGTGGCGTTCACTGGCGATCCCGTCCGATAGTGTTCGGGAGTTCGAAAAGAAGAGGTGTCGTGGTTCATCGTCGAGGGCGTCTTTGGCGGGTTTAGATCTAACAGGCCTTTCTTAACTTATAAGTAGTGAGGTGTAGTTAGGGTTGATTCATTTTCATCGATGGCGATGGGTGAATGTGGTTGGTGATTTTTCAATATCATCATATAGGGTTTCGGGAGTTGAAAAGTTTGGTAATAAGCTCTCGATTATGCACGCCGATATCTTTCTCGATTTGTTAGGGTCACTTCACAAATCGTATTCAAGATCTTAATGGAATTCTTCCTTTACGATCCGGAGGCCGCTTTTTATAAAAAAAGAAGTATTTACATCCAGAGTTGAGCCGATTGACTCTAAATCACAGCTTCCAATGAGTTTCTTCTTGGCATAATAATTTCTCCAACTTGGTTTGAGTTGTCCTTGACTTTTCACGATCAAAATGACCATCCTCAAGATTGAGAAGTTTTATCGGTGAAGCTCTAGTGGCTTTTATTTTGTCTCCCCCCCGCTTTGTGGAGACCCTTGACCAATCGGTTAAGCAGTTGGCCATATCTTTTAGTCGATTCCCCAGATCCATTCATATGATTTGATTTATTCCAAGATTTTTGCACCAAATCTTTATATTCCTTCCCATATCCATTTATGTTCAAATTTAAAGTTTGACTAGCCGAGGTGTGATACGACATATTATGATCAAGCTTGAGAGAATCGAAATATGGTCCGATCCATAGAAATCAAGATTCACTGGACATAAGATCCGGAAAGGTAGAGAGCCACACGCATTATTGTAGATAATGTCCGGTCGGTAGAAACAGAATATTGAAAGTTCCCGATCTTGTTATTCCAAGTAAACTTAGGACCCGGTGTTATGAACATCATGAAAGATTCGTTATGTTTGTATGGAAGACATATTAAAGATCAGAAGATCTTTTATGCCCTTTTTTTTTTTTCTCGAAATGAATCTTAAAATCTCCGCCACAATCCGGTATCCATGGATTGGGGTGTGTTTTATATTTTATCAAGAAGTTCCTGAAGAGATATCTAAAATTGGGTTAGGGTTACCATAAAAACGGTGAAAAACCATTTTTTGTGATTAAGAATAATCGAGCGGTTAATATGGCCATGGAAGACAACAAAACGAAAACATCTAAACTTTTCATTCCAAAAAAGGGCAAGACCACCACTCGCTTAATCGGTTCAACAAAAGCTCCCAAACAAAGTTAAGGGAGGAACAAAGTTTTAGCACAACTAACTTTAACAACTTAGATTAGGAAATAAAAAATAGGTCGGAAATTTGTCAGGGAGTTCTTGAGATTCTTGAATGCTCGTTGCCGAGGTCATGGCATTCAAATGCAGATAAGACTCGTAAATGGCGGGGTTAGTCAGTCGACCTCGGTCGCAACTTCACTAGTGATCCGGTACAGGGCAAATGAAGTATCCTCGTGTTTAAACTTCTTCAACCCGGAATTGAGAGAACTCTTGCTTTCTTATTCTTTTGAGCCGGAGTTTTGGGTTGTGGATAGTCTTGGTGGGAGCCTCGAAATGCAGAAGTTAGCTTTCTTTCGTACTAAACTGTGCGTACCGAAGCTATGCTTCAGTATTGATGGGGAGATTGAGGTGAAAGGGACCTGGTGAAACTATGAACATAGCGAAAGTTAGGTTAGTGGGCGTGGATTACGCCCATTGATAGATAGGAAGGCAGTTAAGATTGGTTGGGTTTAGGGCGAAGGTGGGGAGCACGAAGATAGAGTATGGTGGAGTTCGCCGGATTCGTCCGAGGGTGACTCGGGTTTCTCGGCGTCGGTAGAGATCAATTTACCCGTTGGTTGGGACCATAGTGATTAATGGGGGCCTCAACATCTTTCTTTCTGATGGCCAAAGATGATATCCATTCTACGAAGGAGTGAGTTGTGTTTGAATAGAGGCGTTTCGATCTGGAACACTTGTTGGTAGAAATCAGTGGGGTTCTTCTTCTTGAAACGCCGTCGTGATGTGCGGTGTGGGGGGTGAGGATTGGCACTGTTGATAATTGGGGAGGGAGAATTTGGCGAGAGGGTTGGAGTGATGGAATGGCTTAGTTGAGTGGCGTTCGGTTCTGGGATTATTTATGATAATTAAAAGAAATCGATTCTTGTCATTGCTCGTCCGTAGGTAGTGTTTAACTGCGCGTCCGTCACGAACCTCCGTCGCTTTTCATGGTAAATTGAAATTGACGCAAAATGTAGTCGGACGATTTCTTTTCATGCGGAGATATTATGACCCGTGATTGACTCGCGATATTTATCGTCAGCGAAATCCGCTACGGGCTTCCACGTCAATCATCATTCAACCCGAACACACCGCCAAGCGCAACACCGCCAGAGTCCACTTTTCGACATCAAGAATTTCTCCCAATAGTTTTGGAGATCTCCACCGCTTCCTCTCGTCATAACCCTAATATGTAACTGTGAACTTGATCCAAAATCAGGACCTTGAAGTGAGCACAATGTCGATTAAAGGCCATATTTTCATCAAAGATAGGAGTAGCACCGATCCTATGTAAGTTCCATGGTCAAGGATTATAGACTTTGTCACGCCACGCTGTCGGGTAAAATTCAAAAGAGCATAGAGCCCACCTCCAAGGGCTTTGATATCGAGTGGGAGTTTCAGTCCCATATTTTTGGGAGGCTAGCTTGGAGATCTCGACTCCTCACAAATTTTTTTCATCGCGAGCTTGCCCCACCAAGGCATTGATCGGGAGTTGCTAAAATTTTGGGCTTGACGATGATCGGAGTTCTCTTTCGTCAAAGATGGTGAGCTTATCCCACATAGCCATGATATCGGAATCCATTGCGGTGGATCCTATGAATCTGAAGGAGTATCGATTTTTCCGGTAAAACCAGGGGGTAGTGTAAAGATTAGCGGGAGAATAAAAAGTAATTAATTTGAAGAAGGAGAATGTTTGTTGTGTTGGTGGGTAACTTGTTCTTTAAAACTTATATTGGTGGAGTAATCATTGCCACATACGAGAGAGAGAAGCGTCGTCGGGAGTTGTACATATTCTCGGATTTGCCGCACAAAAGGGGAACCTGGGCTGCCCTAGATTTCTCAAAAGAAATAGAGCAATAATTTCACCTCATTCATTGGTAGATTGAGTAGGCTACCCAATCCCAGCCAAGGCGGCGAGGGAGGAAGAAAAAAGGGGGAGATCTCCAAAGCAAATCGGTTAATGATTTGAATCATTTGATTGATTTCGAGCAAAAGGGGGGAAAACGAGCAAAGAGGAAGAGAGAGAAATTTGTGTAGGTTTTGTGACATTTCGAGAGAGGATTTAGGTGAACAATATATTTGTTGTTCAATGTTATTTCAGGGGATTTTAATTGAGAGGATTTAGGTAACATAATTTTACAGTATAACTGATTTGCATTTTATGTGTATTTTTAAATAGTATTAATTATTTTATTTAATAGTATTAATTATTATATTATAAATTGATACTATAAATCAGTATATTAAAATTGTTTTTTACATAAAATCTATTCTTCTTTATTATAGGTGTCTCAAAGAATGTAGTCATCGTCGTTGTAATAGTCGGTTTTTTTCGTGGTGGCACTAGCGTTTGTTTCACTCTTACACGTCTACACCATGAAGAAAAAGAAAGCAAAAAGAAAGAACGAAGAATTGATCAATGAATGAAAATGAGGAAGAATTCATCAATGAAGGGACAACAATAGGCAAAATCCAACATGTGAATGTGGTCGTTTAGTAGGTTACTATGAAGATGAGTGCATACGAGCATTTGTAAAATATCCTGAAATGGTGGTACAATAAATTTCTTCGATGTTAAAAATTTAAAAAGTAGTAAACACAAATATATTGATTCACCAAAAATACTGCAAAAGAAATTTCATGATAAAACTCTTATTCTTACATTAATGAAATTCAACCCTAAAACAATAATAAGAAAAGTAAATATAAATAAAATTGAATAAAACAATAGTATCTTATAAGTTACATATAACAAATTAATACATTTTTTATCATTCACCTGTTCCTGAAAAGCATTACAAAAAAACAAGCTAGACTTAACATTTTGTGGCTAGAGTACTATAAATTTCTTCATCTATAGTAAAAAGCACGAAAAAAAAATATATTTAAGGAATTATACATACTCGTATCTTAATTGATCAAGCCACCTGAACGATATTCAACCACAACATCATTCATGTTTCTCATTAAACATTGGTAGACCATTACATCCATCATCAATACCAACAACCAAATAAGCGCCGACGTACTCATCAGAAATTGGTGGTTCATCATAATCACAAACATCATCAGAGTATTCATCGAAAATTAATAGTTCATTACATTCAACATGAAATATAGGACCATATACCAACTTGTCGATCTTTTGACATATATGAGTATTATCAACTCCACACATTGTTTGTTTACCATAAATAGTATTATAAATCGATTGAAGAATCGTAACCAGTGGCGGACCCAGGATTTTAAAATCGGGGGTGCAATTGTTTTTTTTGGTTCTAGGGTTGAGTAGGTCTTCAGAGTACCAATTGCACCTACAACTTAAGTGTATTTTTTAAAAACTCAGAACTAGTTTTTCTCCAAACGTTCAACTTGTTTTTATCTTGAGCAAAGTTAAACATTTCGAAGGTGTAAATAAATTGAGCGTTTTAGACAAATAAATTGCACATTTAAAAATACACTTAATTACACCTGCATACACACTTGATGTGTACAATACTTTGCTTTTGGTCTTTGGTCTCACATTTTCTAACTAAATTATAGTACAAAATAAGAATACAATCATATATATAAACTACAATTTTACAAAATATTTACTATTACAAAATAGGAAAAATGTCAATTCGGGGGACCGAAATATGGTAAATCTATCAATTTAAGGCACAAATATTTTTTCTATCGATTCAAACACGAAATATAGAAAACTATCAACGCAGGGCACGAAAAAAAAATGAATCTTTATCAATTTGAGGCTTATAAATTTTAAAACCATGTTTGACACATATATTTCATGTCCTTATTTTATGTTCTTATTTTTTTATTTTTAGGGTTTACGGTTCATGGGGGTTTAGGGTTCATGGTTCAAGGTTTAAGGTTCAACGTTCAGGGTTTAGGGTTTAGTGTTCAAGATTTAGGGTTTAGTGTCAAACATGACCTTAAAATTTATAAGTCTCGAATTGATAGTTTATATTTTTTAGGCCTGGATTGATAGTTTTCTATCTTTTTCGCTTGAATCGATAGAAAAAAAAAATCTTGTGCCTTAAATTGATAGATTTACCATCTTTTCAGGCACGGATTGATAAAACTCTACAAAATATAATAAAACATAATCAATTTATCACCATCAATATCATCAAATAACTCAATAATCTAATTAAATATCAATTTCACATATAAATGAAAAAAATATTACAAACCCTAATCAATTACTAAATATGACCAAATTAACTTAAAAATCTACTTAAATAAACTTAAGATTTAAGAATTAAGAGTTAATAAAAGAAACAAAAAAAAGGCGTCTATCATGTGTGAAAGTAAGGGAGAAGAAGAAATAGAACTTGATTATTTTTTTATTCAGATCAAACAGGGGTTGTGGCAAAATTGTAATTTTAATTAAGTAAAATTAAATTATAACAGTTGTAATGCTCTACACTTGAAAGGAAAATGAGCAGATTTTTCTGCCTAGCTTTACGGCAATCATGTACTCCTATCTTCTATTAGTTTTATTTATTTCCTTATAGTATATAATCGAGGGTGCGAGAACTGGAAAACGCTAGTCAGACGGTTCTTGCCCGCCTAGACCGCCTAGATTTTTCAAATTTCAAGTTATAAAAAAAAAAAAAAAGCTGCCTAGCCCGATTTGGCCGCCTAAGCGACGCCTAACCCCCAAACCGATTTTTTTCTTTGCCAACAAGGCACCTCGGGCGTGACAAGCTGAGCCTAGGCCGCGTTTTACATCACTGTATATAATATATATATATATATATTTTAAAAGAAGAAGATTTGGGGGTACAATTGTACCCCCATGTACCATAACAAGTTCGCCAACGATCGTAACCATTATCGAAATTGTCTTGGTTTTACGAATATCAAATGATATAAATAATAACAAAGAATATGTGAACATACACAAATTACATTAATTTTAAGAATACCAGTAAAATGTAAACTCAAACACGTTGATTCACGAAGAACACAGTGAAAAAAGACATTGAGATAAAATCTCATTTTTTCGTTAATCAAAACCGATTCCCTAAAACAATAATACAAACAAACTATTTTACAATATTAAAACCAAAAGATGTATATGAATAAAATGAAAATCAAATGATATAGATAAACATAAATTAAAGTAACTAAATCAAACAATGCAGTATAGATTGTGTATAACCAATGAATAAATATTAAAATCTCCATCAGCAAGTAAGATATAACAGGACATGATGAGTAGTACTTGCTAGCTGAACCTGGATAAGTGAGACGCATATGGACTGAAGAGTTGGTGTAACTGATTGCTCGAACATGGTATCTTTTGGCACCTAAGTGAAGTATGGTTTGATTTTTGTGGCATTCAAGCGTGTACATGGGGTCTGGATGGCTACAATTTGGAGGATCGCCTCTCAGCGTAAAAGAGCTCTCGTCTATGAGTTCTTACAGAGTCGGATACTGTGTAGACGGAAGTAAAAGAGCTCTCATCTATGAGTTCTTACAGAGTCGGATTCTTGAAACATTGATGATATCTACAATTGGTCGGAAGAGGCTGCATCAAATTGCTCTAGGCATAGGCTTAAAGGAGTATACTATCTTCACAACCAACAAAGAAGGAAACAAGATAGTCAAGATGCTTTCGATTGTTGGCTTATTTTGTATCCAGTGGTTCCCATCCGATCGTCCTTCCATGTAAGCAGGGATTCAATTGCTTCAAGGAGATAACATGCCTGCTATTCCGCCAAATCCTTTCGTCTCTATTGATCTCAAAACACAAAACTAAACTGCATTTTTCTTCTTCATAATAGTGTGCTGTGCGCACATGATTTCTTTTATCATTTAATGTTTATATCTTTCAAGAATTTTTTTTTTCATGATTCGTTTTTGTAATTTCAATCAAGTTTGTATTTTCCATTTGTTTGGTTTTTAAGTTTTAGTTTAATAGAGCGATTGACAATTACTTACACTTACTATCCCACATCGCCTATCACAGGAACCTCAGTAGAAAGAAGGGACTATAAAGAAGTAGGCCTGTGCAAATGTAAACTCATACCTTTCTCGGCCTTTTGGCTAAGATCAAGTGTAGTATCTGTTCTTATCAGTTTAATATCTGATATGTGGGCCATCGGCCCACATGATATTAAATTTTTTTTTTTGAGGGGAAGGCCCATCAAGGTAGCTTGCTGCCTGGGCCTTCAAGCGTAGCCCATGCGTTGCACTACTGCATGGGCCTGGCGCACCCCACCAAATTTAGACTAAATTTTCATTTTGTTGAAATCTTATTCTGGTTTACTGGGCTCGGACCTAAACTGTTCAACTGGTTAATTTTAACAGCAAATATGTAGAGTACAGCTTTTGCAAAATTTACTGCTCAAGTTGTTCAAGATTCTTTGAACAGTAGTTACAATTCTTTCAGTGGTAACTGTTATTGAAATCTTTTCTAGAGTGATACCTGAGATCTTCGGTTACCTTCAAAATTGGTTGTTAAAATTCAGCTCAACCATATATCTAACTATACGAGTTTGTTTATATTATTTCTAAGCTAGGTTTCCAAGTCCAGATTAGGCTCCCTAAATTAATAATCAACTTCCGTACATCTCGTATAATATATTCCAATTCTAAACAACATTCAAAGCATATTAATTTAGTGATGTTCTGAAACTAGTCGTTTTTAAAGAATATGTAAGATATCATAAAAATAAATGACAATCAACTACATAATTTACTTCATACATTCTATCAAAGTCTAAAGACATAGAAAAGCTTGTGTTAAAGACACAACAATTGGTGCAATCTACATAATGGCACAAATAACATAAGTTATATTGGTGTTGTATTTATCCCATGATGGTCTGTTATCTCACGTGGAGCCATGAAAGGCTTTGGAGGCATTTGCAATTCAGACTCACCTTCAAGCATTTCAACCACTCTGTTCATCGCGGGACGATCAGACGGCCTCATCTGTATACACCATAATGCCACTATGATCACCTTCTTTATCAACTTCCTTTCTTCCTCTGTTGCATCCTTTAACTCCAGTTCCTTTCCTGCATGCAACTGATCGTACACCCACGAAGGGAAGTAAATTTGTCCCACATCGTTAGCAAAAGGGTTCATATTCTTCCGTCTACTCGCCATTTCCATCAACAGCATACCAAAACTATAAACATCAGCTTTGTAAGAAACACCTCCTACATTCTTGTAGAACATCTCTGGGGCCATGTACCCCATCGTCCCTCTCGCGGCTGTCAAGACGAGACTGCCCTCAGTCGCCTGCAGTTTTGCGAGCCCAAAATCCGAGATTTTTGGGTTGAATTTTTCGTCGAGCAAAATGTTGTGAGGCTTGATGTCAAAATGTAGGATCTGCATGTCACAACCACGGTGTAGATAGTCGATTCCACGAGCCACTCCATGGGCGATTTCGAACATTTTCTTGTACCTCAAGGCAATGACTTCTATGCCTTGTTGGTTAAAAATGTACCTGTCTAATGAACCATTTGGGAGATATTCGTACACCAGAGCACACTTGGAACCTTCTACACAGAAGCCAATTAGTTGCACGACGTTAACATGGTGAATACGACCGATTGTGCCAACTTCACTGATGAATTCTTGCTCACTAGGTATGGATTGTCCCATCATCTTTACTGCAGCATAAGGACCACTTCGAAGCTTTCCTTTGTACACGGTTCCATATGCCCCTTCGCCCAATCTCTGATTGAAATTGTTTGTCATTTTCTTGATCTCAGAGTAAGTGTATTTTATTGGAGTGAGGTTATTCTGACTCTGTAAGAACTCTTCGATGGTTTCATCCATGGCTAAATGCCTTCTTCTCCATTTGTACACCACAAGTGCAACCACAAATGGGAATCCCAACACAAATTTCAGAACTGCAAGCCCAGCTGTATAATAATGAGTGTAAGAATCGTCAGTTTAAAGCATCATGGCATCATAAAATGCAATGCTTAAAACTTACAAAAAATGGAAAGAGTTGGAATCACAAAAAAACAAAATCGTTGGAGAGAGCCAATCAAGAACTACGTCAGAAGCAATGTATACTCAATTAAACCAATCATCATCTTCATATTGTAAGTAAGAAGGTTCAAAATCTTACCAAGTGCAAAGCTTCCATAAAATCCAATAATTACTGTAAGAAAAGCAAAATATGAAATTAGAATTGAGTGAGCATATGTTAAAACTTCAAAGGAAAAGCTCACAGAGACAATGCGTGTCTCAAAAGATTTAAGTACTCACATCCCCAGTATTCAAATTTACCTGCATTATTCAAGTGAAAGCAATGTCAGCAAACTAGAGTAACTATAAATAAAAAACACACGCACCTGTAAAAAACTGAGTTAACGAATAACTAAATTGGATGCGGAATTGACAGCAATAGTTTTAGACATGTAATAGTAGCTGAAAACTCTAGCACTGACAAATAATCATCTTAATGCAGTCTTTTGCATAGTTCAATCATTTTGCCAATTTTGTTTTTTATCAACAATCATGAGAGCTACTTCAGCTTCAACTGATTCTATTTATCAGAACTAATTATGAATCATCAGTTTGATCAAACGTTAGGAAAATCATTTCCACATTTAAATTCAAATGAGATAAACTTACATTTAAAGCTAAGCTCCGAAAGTGAGGTGCTCTCACTGCAATATTCTTTGCAGTTGATTCTGTTACCCTCCAAGCTGCAATATCCATTGGACCTATCACATTCTACACAGTGAACACGAAACCACGTAAACTCGAACCCGTTAGCGATAGCATCATAAATGCTTTCCAAAGAGTTATTCCACATAAGCTCTACCGGAGAGGCCAAAACCACCCTATCAACTGCACACGAATCCTCCAAATCTGAAATTGTCATCCTCTCCAGTAACAACATAACTATGAATTTGGGACGAATTTACGAAAATGCTGCTCCTGTTACCACAGAAAGGAGCTTGCACATACTTGGAAGAATTCACAGGATTCAGACAGTGGATAAATGTTACCCGTGTGTTCAAGTCGAAGTAAGAAGAAGAAATGGTGTAATCCCAATCATCATAATAATTGGAATAAAGTGGGCAAGAAGACAGATTTCCCCTGTTTATGTTGGGATCAATCAGCTTTATGGTGTAGAAATCGTAATTGATATCTTGCACAAGATATGTTTTTGATGTTACAGTGAGAAGGGTCTGATTGTTGCGGCACTCTAGCTCGAAATTGGGTCTGTTGAAACCGCAAGATCTGGGGTCAGTTTTCAATCTGTAAGGGTAGCTTATTCTGATATTCCCACAAGATGAAGAAGAACAAGATGAAGGGGGGTTGTTTTTCTGGGCTGTGGAGTAGACCGTAAAGAAAAAAAGGAGAATCAAGATTTTTGGAATTGGGAACAAGAGTACCCCTTCTGACATATTTAGGAAGATGAACAAGTGTTTCTAATCTGTATGTTTAATGAATCTTGAAGAATAGAAGAAGGATAAGATGAGTATGGAAGGTTGCTAGTTGGCACTAACATGGGGTGTAGTGGAATGAAGAAATGGTCAATCAACTTCGCGGTTCGACTTTTCCTTATATGGGAAAAACTGTGCAGAATGGAGTGCAATCAATCTCAAGGTGCAGGTTTTTCAAATTACTACTACTTTTTCTCTTTCAAAGTCAACATTGGCTTCTATTCCTAACTGCATAATGACTATTCCAACCCCGGGTTATCTTCAATCTATCGACAGAGTCAACGCGTCTCCATGTGCCCTGTAATTCAATCTTTGAAACTCAAAACACAAGAACAAGACACCACTAACTGCTATTCTTGAATCTCGAGGACAGAAGAAAGATAATAATATAATATATATATATATATATATCTTTTCTATGTGCTTTCTCTTCATTTGATTTTCTTGAAGTTGCTACTTGCTAGTTGAGCACTAGCGTGGGATTTAGTGGACATGAAGAAATGGTCAATCAACATGGCTTTCTGACTTTTCCTTTATGGATAAATCATAGCTGAGAAACAGGTACAAGCAGGGAATCCTACTCCCGGTGTTTGTACACCAATCAACAATATATATTCAATTGCAGTTGATGAATCTTGTACAAGACTATCATGCACCACAGAAATATACACATGCCTACATGCCCAAGTTGCAGAATGGAGTTAAGAGTGATCTAAACTCAGATTTTTCATTTTTCCTAATTATTACTCCTCCCTTTGAAAGTCAACATTGGTTTCTCGTTTATCTTCATCTTTGGACTAAATCTACGCGCTACAATGGGCCCTATAATTCAATCCTTCAAAATCACACACAAGAACGAAACACCACAACTACCATTTCATAATCTCTCAATGCCTACCTCTCATAATAAATTTGGATTTATTCGAATAATTAGAGATACATACATATAGGAAGAAGAAATAGGTAAACAAACTGCACTTACAGCATGATTATCCTCCTTATTTTCTTGATTTGCTCTGTGAGTTTCCAAGAACTCGCTACAGCACAAGATGATTGCGGGCCCACAAGCTGCAGCCCATCGGGCCCAATTATCCGCTTCCCTTTCCGTCTAAAAGGCCGCCAGCCCGAACGCTGCGGCTATCCGGGCTTCGATCTCTCGTGCACTCGCAACAACATCACCGAATTCGAGTTCCAATTCCCAGTCCGGGCCTCGGCGAAACGTTGTCCTTCCGATTTCAGCAAAAGCTACAGTTAGAAGCATCGACTACGGTTCGCAGGTGATTCGGGTCGATGTGGTTAACGGGTCGTGCCTTCCGAACCGGGTTCCTGACGTCAGCCCCCCCCTCTCCTTTTGAATTGCGCTATAGCTTCAGCTACGACCCATCGTCAATGGGATACACGCTTTTCAATTGCTCTAGAAAGCCCGACTTCATTAATTTGGATCCGATCACGTGCCTTCAACATGGGGCTTTCCAAGTTTATGCGTACAGATCGTTTTATACTTTGGCAGATTTTCCGATGTCGAACTGTGTGAAGATGTACAACATTTCTGATATTGAAACGGCGATTCTAATCGGGCCGAGAGAGCCCTCATTTGATGGCACTCAGTGGCATTGGTCGGAACCTTCTTGTGGGAATTGCGAAGCGAATGGGAAGTACTGTGGGTGGAGAAATAATGGGACCAATAATGAAACAGGATGCTTCGACATTGATGAACATAAAAAAAAAGGTACACCCACTTCTCCTTAGGCATTCTTTTGATTTCAGCACTTCATTTAGGCCCTTTTCTTTTGTAAAATTGTAGTTAGGCCTTTTATAATGGACACCGACTCATGTATATTTTCAAAAGGTATTAGTTGTTTAACTAAAAGGTAGTAGTTGTTTTCACTGAAAATTGAAAATTATTAGTTGTGTACAATTACACTATACAATTCTGGTGTATAGGAGCAGCAAGAGTTTCAGATCTTCATAATTGGGATCATTATGATTTTGGAGGAAAGCCAATTAACAATGTTATTGATATGGGCTCACATATTCTATTGCTTTCTTTGTTGTAGGTCTCTCAAAGAATGTAGTTATAGCCATTGTAGTACTCAGTGTTTTCGTGGTCACACTAGCGTTTGCTTTACTCCTATCGTCTACACACCTTGAAGAAGAGAAAGCAAAAGAAAGAACGAAGAATCGACCAGTTTCTTGAGGATTATAAAGCTCTTAGGCCAACAAGATACACTTACTCAGATGTCAAGAGAATAACAGATGGCTTTAAGCTCAAACTGGGGCAGGGAGGTTATGGGACAGTATACAAAGGGAAACTCTCTTCTGACATTCTTGTAGCTGTTAAGCTTCTAAACAACACGAAAGGAAACGGCGAAGAATTCATCAATGAAGTGGCAACAATAGGCAAAATCCACCACGTGAATGTGGTCCGCTTGATAGGGTACTGTGCGGATGGGTACAGACGAGCATTAGTATACGAATTCTTGGAAAACGATTCACTCGCAAAGTACATTTCATCGCGTAACCAGAGCAAAACACTTGGTTGGGAGAAATTGCTCGACGTCGCATTAGGTATAGCGAAAGGGCTTGACTATCTTCACCAAGGTTGCAATCAAAGAATCCTTCATTTTGATATTAAGCCTCATAATATTTTGCTAGACCAAAATCTGAGCCCCAAAGTGGCTGATTTTGGTCTAGCGAAGCTCTGCTCCAAGGAGAAGAGTGTTGTCACCATGACTGCTGCTAGAGGGACGATAGGTTATATTGCACCCGAGGTTTTCTCTAGGAACTTCGGGAAAGTGTCGTACAAATCGGACATATATAGTTATGGGATGTTGTTGCTTGATATGGTGGGTGGAAGGAAGAAGTTCGACACGGTAGCACAAGATAGTAGTGAAATTTACTTTCCTGAATGGATGTACAATCAGCTTGAAAAAGGGGAAGATTTAGCAATCCAAATTGAGACAGAAGAGGAAAATGATATAGTTAAAAGGTTGATAATAGTGGGACTTTGGTGTATTCAGTGGTATCCAGCTGATAGGCCGTCTACGAAAGTTGTGATTCAGATGCTTGAAGGAGAAAACATGCCTGTCATGCCGCCGAATCCTTTTGCTGGTTCGAATCCTGTGAATACGACGATTTCGAGTGATTCCACCAGCTTCTTTAGCAGCTCAACAAGTACGAGTACTAGTTGAATATGAGTTTATGTTTTGCCCAACTGTAAAACTTGTACATCCAAAATCCAAATGTGTGCTTATTTAGTTAATATGATCATTCTCATTCTCTGTGTTGCTCAAACTGTAAAACTTGTGAATCCAAATATCTGTTTATTCAGTTAGTTGTGATCATTCTCATTCTATCGTCAGATCATTGAATAACATTCTTTCACACCAGTTGTACGGTGCAACTGCATAAAACTAACACTTTTCAGTATTCACAACTAATACTCTTCAGTATATCGAAGAATACCTATACAAGTTTTTGCCCAGACCATAAGATTTGAGCTTTCTTATCACAAAAAATCATTCACACAACCCAACAGAGACTTTTGCAACAATGGTAGTTCAACATTAATGATTTTTACATCTCAATTATCTCATTCTCTCTTAGCTGTATTGTATCCTCCTATGTGAAAAAGCCTCAAATGATCATCAAAAGAATCAAGAGTCAAGAAGTGTTTGCAATTGGTGATGATTTGGGAGAATTCCTACAAACAGGGCAGGAAGCGTTTAAGCGGAGCCACTCGTCTATGCAGTCAGCATGGAAGCAATGGTGACACTCAGGTATGGTTCTGAGAGTGTCTTTAGGCATGTATTCACATAAACAGATTGAGCAAATGCTGTCATCAGGTTTGGGTAATCTGCGGCTCTCACCTAGGACTGTTTTCGGGTACGACTCGATGGTGGGACCGTCGAGCCCAGATATGGTGGTGCTCGACTGCGTCGACACCACCATCGGAAAGTCCATGACAGGGTGGCGTCGCCTACCCAACTGCCTAATGCGGCTGCACAGGTAAAAAATGAAGCCCAATAGGCAGAGGAATGATGGCAATCCTGCACCCAATATTATGGCGTATCGTGCACTTTTGGGCAGCCCTACAACATTTATTTATTTGCAATTTTATTTAGTAAACGGACAATAATAATTATGACAAAGTCTTGAATGCACCGGATACATCGTGTAAGTTAAATGCGTTTTTGAAATATATAACTTATTTCACTGAAATATTCAATTTGTTCAAACTGAAATTTTCAACTTTTTTCAGTGAAACACTTGAATTTTACTATACATGCGAGCCCTACTCAATAATTAATCAATAGAAAAAGAAACTCTTCTGAAAAATTGAATGCCATAATGTATAGTGCAAATAATAAAAAATGAATGTGGGTGAGTTTAATTCTGTTTAATGAAGTTGACTAAATGAAAATAATTCTATTTCTACCCTCACCCACCCACAAATACAAATATAGATGAAATGATGATTTCCATGCCTTTTTTCAATCTTTTCTTTCTGATTGTTTTCCACTATTTCCACTATTTTCTATGGGATCATTGCTGTAGTCTTATTCATGACTTTGATTAATTAGTGTGCAGATGCCAGATAGTATAGACTCATAATTTTCTTTTTCTCCTTTAGTTTCAACTTTCATGAATCTGTCAAAAAAATACTTAATTTATACGTTAGTCGTTAGATATGCATGTTTACATTTCAAAAAACTTTCCGACCCAAAAAAATAATAATCTCAAAACTCGTTCCCCAAAAAGTCTCACCAAAAATGAACTTTCTTAACAACTAAAATAATGGTGTTGGATTAAAACCGGTTTTGTAAAATTAAACCGATTTTGTAAACTTAATGTCACATCCATCGTTAGAAATTTGACATAGTCTAAGCTTATCCTATCAGATAACCAGAAGGCCATTGACATCTGATAAATTAGTTTAATCATGATTGGTCATCGCCTCAAATTGAAAAGATTAGTGCGTAATTCCAGCACAAAGAAAAAGACAAATATTTTGTATCGTTTTCAGTAGAAACTCTCGATTTTAATAGACATATTAAATTTAGTGGAAATGGAAAAATAGTAATTTTGGAATTTATACCATGTTAGTTTTAACAATCTGTACTTAATATTATGTTTAGCCTCTTTTACCAAAAAAAAAAAAAAAATACACTGTAATACCTTGTGTGATTGTTTGTGTCACATAGTGACTTGTATCACTAACTCATGAGTAAAATATTGTATTCAAATATATTTTGATAGCTAAAACATTATATAAATTATAAATTACTAAAATATACTATAAAATATAAGTTTCAAAAGTGGCTAAACAAAATATTCCCTTTAATTTAAGTTGCTGAGAATGTGGTCAATACACCATAGATATCTATAGTTTGAAATTACTAAAGCCTGTTAATTAATTTAAAGCGATAATCAATTTTAATTTATAAGATGACATTACGTCCCAACGAAAATATACATGAATATTAATTAATTAGTTAGTTAAGAAAAATAAGTAGTCCATATTATAATAGAAACATTAATAAATCAGGAGGAGTAAGCATTTTGTAAAATTCGGGGGCAATTTAACCGCATTAATTAAATTATGAAAGCATAAAATATTAAATTCGACCAAATTCGTTTTTATGTAACGTTTTGAAGAGGGAATGTGAAATTACCATGGTGACCAACATCTTTGCACTCAATAACCGTACTATTGAGGCTCTTGTAGCCGCACCATCCGCCGCGTGACTCACACCGCCGGCACCGCGGCGACCCCCACGTGAGCCTGATATCCTGGCTCAGATCCGTCGTCACCACAGGCTGGAAAAATCCCACTGCACCGGCACCGGCACCGTCGCGACGACCGCGCACGTGGACGCCAGGAACCTGATAGTCCGTTCCGCGGACGAGGCGAAAACCGTGTAATTCTCCCCGCTCAAGCACGCAATCGGATTCAATTGAAAGCTTGTGTAATTGAAAGTGCAGTTAAAAAGCGTGAAATGCTGGTAGAAGTAGCCGGCGAAGGGGATCCGGTTAGGTTCAATTTAAGGAGGCGTTTGGGGAGGCAGTTATTGGGGTCGTTGAGCCATATGGTCTGCCTGGCGTAGCTGATGCTCTGTACCGTGAATTGGCCGGAATTGGGGAGCAGGGCGAGAGTTTGGTTAGATGCGTCGCACGTGAGGTCGAAGCCCGGGAAGCCGCAGGGCTTTGGTTGGAGGTTTTGGAGGCGGAATGGGAATCGGATTGTGGGTTGGTTGCGGCGGCAGGAGGAGGAGGAATGGGAACAGGATGAGGCTGAGGCTGAGAGGACTAGGATGGTGATTGAGAAATGGAGGGAGGCGTGTTTGGCAGTTGACATTCCAGACGTCGGTTTGGAACAAGTTAATGAGGTTTCATATATTAGCAACGAAAGGATGAATTCTGTTAAAAGTGAGTTCATGCACAGTCTTTGGTGCTTTACTATGTCGGAAACTGGAATTTGTATACTATATTGTTGCGGAAAATCATTGCAAATTCGCAAGTCAACGCGTGGAGCACCAATTGGGAATTCATATTATTACTAAATCTTTTTGTAATTTCAAGTAAACTTTTTAGGCCTGAATGTAATGGATTGTGTAGTTTGCTGGACGAGGGTCAATGATACATTATTTTTATTTTTTTTGTCCGAATATAAAAATGTATTTTATTCTAATTTTGAAGGACTAATCTATGTCGGGTGAAAGGTGAAATAACATGCATTTTAAATACAACATTATCATATTCAATTCAATTTAAGAACATTTATGAGATTTTAATAAGTATTTTGGATAATCCTTCAATCCAAACATAAAATTAAAACTAATGCAGTCCTACAAATTTAAACATATATTTTCATTTAAACAATCCAGTACAATCAATTCAATCCTACAAAATAAATATATATTAGTCTCTTTTTTTTGTAGTTAGGGCTTCGTCGAGTATTGTGAAATGTTTTTCGTTATGTCCATTTTAATGAATGTAAACTATTGAGAAGCGTAGTGAACTACCAATTCATAAATTTATATGTATGCTCTTTTCCATTAGTGGATAGTGAGTCCTGATCCTCCAAATTACTGGATCTTTAGATTAGATATCAAGTTATCTATATATATATATATACACGTATATATGCTCTTTTAAAAAAAATATTATAAATGGAGACTGGAGTAATAATTTTGTACTCGCCCACCCCTGTTTGAGGGGGAAAATAAAGTCAAAAAACTCGAAAGTCGTCTGTTGCAATCTCAACGCTCCTCACCAAACAGGGACCTATTCAAAATAAAATAATGTACACATTATGAAGTTATACACACTACATACACTTTGTCAATTATAATGAATAATGGATCATCAATAACCATTTAAAACTTAATTTACATATAACTCTATCAGTCTATCTGCATACTCTTAATTTGGTGGGGTTTAGATTGATTTTGCATGTATTCATGACATTAATAAGAACAATGAGAAAAATATAGTCCGTATTTCCATTTCCCTTACTTTGTTATTTAGAACTAAAATCGATTAAAGTCGAAGTACAGTACTCTTTCCAACCTTGAAAAAAAAAATCATATTTCCCTTTAGAATAATTTATTTTCTTTTTTTATTGAACGAAGGTAAGATACTCTTATTCAATCTCATTTCATTTAAAGAGAGTGCCTTAAAAAATAATTTAAAATTTTAAAAACATGAATCATATTTTAGTTGATAATGGTGTAAAATTCATACCATAAACAAATTCCACCCAAACTTAATCTGCATTGATATTTCTTTTTCCCGTTTAAGAGGTGAGTGGTTGGGGGTATAAACTAAACCAAAAGAAAGGGTATAAAAGAACTTTCAGAAAAGATTCCAATTTTTCCAAAAAAAGGATGAAATGAAACATTACCACAAATAGGGAATTCATGAATACAATCTGATGCATGACTAAATTCTGCAGCTGCAGCCAAATATTAAATTGAAACATTGCATACACCATACAGTGTGATAAACAAACTCGTATGGTCAGATATATTTCTAATCGATCACACCTGGACTTATTAGATGCAGTTTTTAGCATATAGTTATATGTTTGATCGATCACACCTGAGCTTATGGTTCGATTTGAACCATATAGAACTCTTGACAAGATTTTAATAACTGTGAACACTTGGAAGAATTTAAAATTTGAGCATAAATGGGATAAATTATGAAAAAAAAATTGACGTAAACTAAATATTTGCTGGTATACAAATTAAGCAGTTGTTTATTCTCGATTCACACGAAACTAAAAACAGTACACAAATTAACCAGTTAGATACTACACTTGATCTTAGCCAAAAGGCCTAGAAAGGTATGTGTAAGCAAATGTCAATACTTCTCTTATATTAAATCAAAGCATCCCAACTTGAAATAAACCATTACTTACCATATAGAAAAGAGCAAGCTTGATAGAAAATACGCTACAAAAACGAAACATGCGAAATGAATGGCGGGAACAGAGAGCGAGGAAGCAAGATCGGGCACGGGGCACCCAAGGTTGGAAGATGTCGTAGATGATAATGTCGGGTTTTAGAGCGATGATTATTTCTGAGAAGCTGGATTTTGCTGTCTGAAAGGCTTCAATGAGTGTGAGTTTCAGATTTGATGGGAGATTTTTTTGTGGTGTGGTAATGAGGAGGGAGTTGGGGAGATGGTTCAAGATGGAGCTCGACTACTTGTATGGATTTTCCTAAAGAGTTTTTGTGAATGAATTGGTCGATTGAAATCAAATTGATGTGTATGTGGAAGTTTTTCTTGTTGAGATTCTTTTTGCGAATTTGAGATAAGGAGAAATGTCGCCATGAGCCAACCATGGTAACATTCGAATGCTCAAACTGCTCATGTTTTCTGAATCCATTATGATCAATTGATATTCAGATAAGTTGTGGATTCTCTACTTTATGTGTGTGCTTTGTTTTACAAGAGCTCAAATCAATGATCATCCATAGATTTTGTTTCTTAAAAATGTGTTTTTTTCTTTTGCTGATATCGTTGATACGGTAGTAGGTTTTAAAACAGGAAATTGTCGTACGTATAAATAGATGATTCCGAAATATGGGACTATTTACTTCTATAGCAAGTTGCAAGTTGCAACTAATACTTTTGTCCCAGGTAAATATTCATGAAATTCAGATGGCTAGGCGGCTAGTAATAGAAATAATTAGTAATGCATACTACAAGTTTTAAGACACTCTTACTATCGGATACTCCCTCCGTCCCAAGATGACTTGAACACTGGAAATGACACGAAAACCAAGTAAAGTGGGTATTGGTGGGTTTTAATGGAATAAAATAAGGGTGTTGTGAGTGTATTAATATTATATTTGTTTTCATTTTGGGAGTGTTCAAGTAATGTTGGGACGTCCAAATAAGACAAGTGTTCAAGTAATGTTGGGACGGATGGAGTACTACCTTAATAAAATATTATTATTATGTACAAAATTGGATCCTAAATACCAAATCCACCCTCATTAATTAAATATACTGCTTGTATCATTGCATTGATTTACTATTTTTTATGGATTGTAGAAAATATAAGATGCAAGGGTTGTGGTATTCCATCTTGCGAATTCGAGGTAAGGAGAAATGTGGCCGTGAGCCAACCATGGGAACATTAGAATGCTCAAAAAACTGTTTTCTGAATCCATATGATCCATGATGAACAATTGATATTCAGGATGATTTTCTACTTTATGTGTGCGGTTTGTTTTATAATCAAATTTGAAGGAGGGGAGGGGACCTATCAATTAGATCATCCTGAGATTGTATTTCTTAAAAATATGTTTCTTTTTTTTCTCTTGGTGATGTAGTTGCTATCGTAGTAGGAGTGGCAACGGGGCGTGTCGGGGCCGGTTTATGCCTCCCCCGACCCCGACGGGAAAATTTTTTTTGTCCCCATCCCCGCCCCTAACATTTTCGGGTATCCCCCGAATCCGACCCGAAAACTGACTAACATATTTAATTTTTATTTTTTTATTATCATAATTATTTTATCTCCCTAAAAATAATGAAGAGTCAATTATGTTATAATTTTTTTTTTTATAAATTAACTTAAAAGAACAAAATATATATAATCAAACAAATATTTAAATATATATAGTGATATATACAAATATAAATATAAAAAATATCAATATAATACGTATCTGGGCGGGGTCGGGGTATATAAATACCGTCCCCGCCCCGTCCCCGATTTAAATTTTATCAGTTTTCCCCGAAACCGAACTGAGACCCGAAAATATTCAAAATAACCGCCCCGATCGGGGCGGGGCCGGGGCGTATCTCCGCTGGGACGGGGCAAATTGCCATCCCTATATCGTAGTAGGGTTTAAAACAGGAAATTTCGTACGTAGTAAATGGCATAGATTATTCTGAAAAATAGGACTAATTACTTTTATAGCAAGTTGCAACTAATACTTTTTTTCCGCAAAGAAATGGTCATGGAATTCATAGGGCTAGGCGGCTATTAACTATTAAAGTCGTGAATAATATATGTAACGTAGATATGTCATCTATATTGTCTTTGTAATCATCAGGCTTATTCGCACTTTTCCTCTAATATTTTCTTTGTAAAAACATCAATTTTGACGGACCAATGGGGATAAGTTTTTAAATTAGACAAAGTCTTGTGCACGAGATTTGATTTCTGATTTTAATTTCTTCAAATACATACATATGCTTTTTTTTTTTTTCCTTAACCGTGATTCGGTAACATTCTTAGGGTCCGTTTGGTCGGCCCAATCGTGGGTCAATTAATTGTTTGGTGGATATGTGTTAATATCATGGAGGCCCAAGATTAATAAAAGGCCCACCGCTATTTACTGTTCCACTTCATGTAGTATATCACACCAAAAATGGGGAGATTAAATATCTGAGACAAACAATAACACGGGCAATTGACTGAAATTCTAATAATGCCCCTGTCATATATAAAGTGAAGATACACCTATTCACTTCATTTCTCCCCAAAAAATCGTCTTCATCTCTCTCTGCCGAAAAAGTTACTGTTTGGCGATTAGGGTTTATACCATCGCAGAGCTACCTCTTGAAGACAAAATCGAGTATTGTGTAATCATTTTTTCCATCATCTGTGCGGCGTTTAGACTTCTCTATGGTTTGATTTTTACTGGATGAAAATTTGGAGAACTTCAGCGCTTAGTTCTCGCCTGAAAAAGCGAAGCGATGATTTAAAGACAAATTGGCGACGACGCCAACAAGCCAAGAATTAAACTGTGCCCTGCATCTAACTAGCCAAGCATATGGATTTTGGAATTTTCTAGATTTTTTATGAATTTTGATTTCCAGGTTTGTATGTGTACAAGAGATTTCTGGGTTTGTTTTTTGGGTAGAAATAGATTGAGTTATATGAAATTGCCTTTTTTGTAGAAATAGATTGTCTATTTGTTGAATCGAATCGAATTTCGGAAATTAGGGTTCTATAATATGACCAGTCGTTCTTGAGGTTGTTATAAGTCTTGAAATTAGGGTTCTATAATGTTCCCAATATTCTTAAATCGCTTTCTCAGTTGAAAATAAATGTATTTTGAGCAGATCCGTTGAGGATTCCGTCAATGGCACTCTTCAGTCTTGTTAAACGAGTTTTGTTCATGGTAGATTTTTTCTAATTCTTTCCAAAAAAATTGTTTTGGGTTTTCTTGTACAACGATTAGTCGACCGTGTTATTGATTTGTTTATAACTATTTTGTTACTGATATATTATTGATGATCGGTATTATACTTGTAAAGCTAGGCATGAATTGAGTCTTTTAGGATCCCAAATTGTGTTTTGGTTATGTTAACCATGACACTGGAATAGTGAATGCTTAGGGCTCTCTTATTTTGGATGGAGTGCTTATTTTCTTGTCATTGAATGGATCTTAGCAGCCACTGGATGCCTAAATTTGTTTTTGGTTGTATGATGTGCAACAAAATATTGGCATATTTGGATCTTAAAAGCCCATGATTTGGGGGTAAGTGTTCTTCCTTTTTTCATGTGTGAAAATACTGGTTGGTATTCTGAGAATAATTGAAAGGACAAAAGTCAAAATTTGAAAATTTGACAAGGACAATCCTGTAATTTTGCCATTAAAAAAACATAAGTCCATCTTTTTAATATCTCAATTGTGGGAAGCGAGCTTTTGTACCAAACAACTTCCACGTAATCACTACTGCCCTATTCGCATACCGACAATGTATCGCTCCTTATCATGCGATAATTAATCTATGACACCAAACATGGCCTTACAGAACATGTGAATGGAGAGAATATACCAAAATATAGTCCAGCAATTTTAACTCTCTCCATTTCTTGATTATTGCAACACTTGTTTTATTTGGAAGTCCCAACATTACTGTAACATTTCAAAATGGAAATAACACACAATACTAATACTCTCACAATATTATTTTATTTTTAAAATTATTACTCAAATCTCTTCTTTTATTTCAGTTCAAACCCACTAAAAGTCAACATCTCCACCTTGAATTACCCACAATATCCCTTCTTTATTACACTCAAACTCATTTTTCACTTTCTCCTTGGTTTGAGTGTTGTTTTTAGTGCAGCAGATCTCTCGGGACGGAAGGAGTATGTTAATTGATAGGTTGTATTAAAAGTGAATAAAATAAAATAAAAAAACTAAAACATTAGCAAATTACTAATTTAACCTCATCTTCAACAACACACCATCATCTTCTTCAACCTCACGATTGCACATCTATTTCTATAGCAAAATTCCAAATTCCAAATTGAAGAAATCGTCTTCAACAGCACAAAAATTACTACATTAAAAATCCAAATTGCTCATCTAATTAACCAAAATTGCATATCTATTTCCCCAACAAGAAACCAACAAAATTGAAGAACCCCAAAAAACCCAAAGCAAAATTGAAAAAATCAAAGCAAAATTGAAGAAACCCAGACTACAATATCAACACAAACTTACTTATTATATATGCCTGTGAATCAAATGGAGGCGGTGGAACAAGGGAGGCGGCGGTGATTTTTGGAGCAAGGGTAGCGGCGGTGTTCCCTAGGGAGGCGGCGGAGCAAGGCAGGTGGCGGCGGTGTTTGGGGGTGAGGAGATGAATGGAAGAAGGAAAGTGGATGGATGGAAAAAGAAAGCTGATGAATTGATGAATGGAAAAAGAAATTTGGAATGGAGAGTGATTTTGGAATTAATTTTAGTGTTGACCCCTTATAATTCTAAACACACCAAAAAAGAGGTGGTATTATTTTTTGTGAAGTGAATAGTGATTCGGGGTATAACATTAAGTGGGCCAATTGATAAATTTTGGGCCGACATATTAGTCTTATGCTCTATCAATTAATTTGCTAAATTAGTATGTCATGTCTTTTAGGGGATATAAACCCCTACCAATCCGGATATTATAGAACTTTTGAAAATATTTTAGCAACTGTAACATTTGGAAGAATTTAACATGGCCGTCCACTAACTTGTGAAGAAAATGGTGTTCAAACATTTTGACTTGCTGGAAACTCTTCAAAGAAGATATGAACATGAATGAGCAGTAAATTGTGAAAAAAATGCTGTGTTTTATATTTGTTGATACAATTACAAATTAACAAATTGAATCATCATTAATTAATAGTAGTATTTGTTTTAGAGTTTAGACTTCTCCCAAAGAACTTATCATTAATGAATAAATGTTTTAGAGGTTAGACTTCTCCCAGGAGAACACAGAACAACGGGCTAACCTTTAAAAACACACGAAACTAAACAAAAACCCTCTCAACAGATCTGAGCCTTGGAGCAATGAAATTTTAGCAGATTTGATTGGGGCTTCAAATAATAGAATTGGACTAGATTTTTTAGGTTGCCCGTGCAGTCCTGCAACACATGAGCGACACTTGAAGGCACAGGCAAGCTACCTTGATGGGCCTTCCCCCTCAAAAAAAACAATTTAATATCGTGTGGGCCGATGGCCCACATATCAGATATTAAACTTATAAGAACAGATACTACACTTGATCTTAGCCAAAAGGCCTAAAAAGGCATTAGTTTGCATTAGCACAGGCCTACTTCTTTATAGTCCCTTCTTTCTGCTGAGGTTCCTGTGATAGGCGATGTGGGATAGTAAGTGTAAGTCATTGTCAATCGCTCTATTAAACTAAAACTTAAAAACCAAACAAATGGAAAAGACAAACTTGATTGAAATTACAAAAACGAATCATGAAAAAAAAAATTCTTGAAAGATATAAACATTAAATGATAAAAGAAATCATATGTGCACAGCACACTATTATGAAGAAGAAAAATGCAGTTTAGTTTTGTGTTTTGAGATGAATAGAGACGAAAGGATTTGGCGGAATAGCAGGCATGTTATCTCCTTGAAGCAATTGAATCCCTGCTTACATGGAAGGACGATCGGATGGGAACCACTGGATACAAAATAAGCCAACAATCGAAAGCTTCTTGACTATCTTGTTTCCTTCTTTGTTGGTTGTGAAGATAGTATACTCCTTTAAGCCTATGCCTAGAGCAATTTGATGCAGCCTCTTCCGACCAATTGTAGATATCATCAATGTTTCAAGAATCCGACTCTGTAAGAACTCATTGACGAGAGCTCTTTTACTTCCGTCTACACAGTATCCGATTAACTGAAGTACGTCCGTGTCTTGCATTCGACCTATTCTTTCAACTTCAGTAATGAAGTCCTCAATGTTTTTTTTGTTCACAGCCATTGAGCATTTTCAGAGTATTTTAATAAAATAAAAACATGGCAATGATTTTATAACATTCTGCTCTCACAACATCCTCCAGTTTTTACACCCACTCAAGATGTGACCAGTTCCAAAGGCGTACAAGGATATGAACTGGTCTCTTATTTATTTTATTTTTTGAAGACTTTGAATAAAAAGCTCTAAGCAGGTTAAGCAACCTCTTACACGAATAAAAAAATGGGATTCCATTCAAAATTCATTCATTCCCAGGTTTCATCATGGATTAATGAATTATTTATTACAATTCGTAGACTTAGACAAGAAATAAGCATTTTATATACTTGTTGTCAACCCTCTATAGCATTGAATTCCTTATTTCAAAACAATATTTTGGTATCATCATTTCAGACAATGAGGCTTGTTTTCTCGGGTCTAACAATCCTGGTACAGAAATCTGCAAATCACAAAACAACTCACTCTGCATCCCTTCCTGTTGTGGGAATATGAACATCAGCTACCCTTTTACGCTGAGAGGCGATCCTCCAAATTGTAGCCATCCAGACCCCATGTACACGCTTGAATGCCACAAAAATCAAACCATACTTCACTTAGGTGCCAAAAGATACCATGTTCGAGCAATCAGTTACACCAACTCTTCAGTCCATATGCGTCTCACTTATCCAGGTTCAGCTAGCAAGTACTACTCATCATGTCCTGTTATATCTTACTTGCTGATGGAGATTTTAATATTTATTCATTGGTTATACACAATCTATACTGCATTGTTTGATTTAGTTACTTTAATTTATGTTTATCTATATCATTTGATTTTCATTTTATTCATATATATCTTTTGGTTTTAATATTGTAAAATAGTTTGTTTGTATTATCGTTTTAGGGAATCGGTTTTGATTAACGAAAAAATGAGATTATATCTCAATCTCTTTTTTCACTGTGTTCTTCGTGAATCAACGTGTTTGAGTTTACATTTTTCTGGTATTCTTAAAATTAATGTAATTTGTGTATGTTCTTGTATTCTTCTTTATTATTTATATCAGTTGATATTCAGAAACCAAGTACAATTCTCGATAATGGTTACGATCAGTGGCGGACTTGTTATGGTACATGGGGGTACAACTCTTCTTTTTTTTAAAATTTTTTTATATATATTTATTATATACAGTGATGTAAAACGCGGCCTAGGCGGCCGTTCGCCGCCCCGATGTGCGCTGAAACGGCAAAAAAAATTGTTTTGGGGGTAGGCGCCGCCTAGGCGGCCAAATCGGGCTAGGCGGCTTTTTTTTTTTTTTTTATAACTTGAAATTTGAAAAATCTAGGCGGCGCCTAGGCGCTAGGCGGGCAAGAACCGTCTGACTAGCGTTTTCCGAGTTCTGCACCCTTGATTATATACTATAAGGAATAAATAAAACTAATAGAAGATAGGAGTACATAGGCAGAAAAATCTGCACATTTTCCTTTCAAGTGTAGAGCATTACAACTGTTATAATTTAATTTTACTTAATTAAAATTACAATTTTGCCACAACCCCTGTTTGATCTGA
Organism: Stenogyne calaminthoides; assembly: GCA_037126765.1. NCBI lineage: Eukaryota > Viridiplantae > Streptophyta > Magnoliopsida > Lamiales > Lamiaceae > Stenogyne > Stenogyne calaminthoides. The sequence continues at coordinate 35,534,351 of JBBCBC010000009.1, forward strand.
ATAAAAAAATAATCAAGTTCTATTTCTTCTTCTCCCTTACTTTCACACATGATAGACGCCTTTTTTTTGTTTCTTTTATTAACTCTTAATTCTTAAATCTTAAGTTTATTTAAGTAGATTTTTAAGTTAATTTGGTCATATTTAGTAATTGATTAGGGTTTGTAATATTTTTTTCATTTATATGTGAAATTGATATTTAATTAGATTATTGAGTTATTTGATGATATTGATGGTGATAAATTGATTATGTTTTATTATATTTTGTAGGAGTTTTATCAATCCAGGGCCTGAAAGATGGTAAATCTATCAATTTAAGGCCTGTAAGATTTTTTCTATCGATTCAAGGCCTGAAAGATAGAAAACTATCAATCCAGGGCCTAAAAAATATAAACTATCAATTCGAGACTTATAAATTTTAAGGTCATGTTTGACACTAAACCCTAAATCCTGAACACTAAACCCTAAACCCTGAACGTTGAACCTTAAACCTTGAACCATGAACCCTAAACCCCCATGAACCGTAAACCCTAAAAATAAAAAAATAAGAACATAAAATAAGGACATGAAATATATGTGTCAAACATGGTCTTAAAATTTATAAGCCTCAAATTGATAGTATCTATTTTTCAGGCCCTAGGTTGATAGTTTTCTATATTTCAGGTCTTGAATCGATAGAAAAAATATTTCAGGCCTTAAATTGATAGATTTACCATATTTCAGGTCCTGAATTGACATTTTTCCTATTTTGTAATAGTAAATATTTTGTAAAATTGTAGTTTATATATATGATTGTATTCTTATTTTGTACTATAATTTAGTTAGAAAATGTGAGACCAAAGACCAAAAGCAAAGTATTGTACACATCAAGTGTGTACCGTGTAATTTAAGTGTATTTTTAAATGTGCAATTTATTTGTCTAAAACGTTCAATTTATTTACACTGAAACGTTTAACTCGTTCAGTATAAAACAAGTTGAACGTTTCAGAAAAACTAGTTACACGTTTTAAAAATACACTTAAATTATCGGTGCACTTGGTACACTGAAGAACTACTCAACCCTAGAACCCAAAAAATCAATTGCACCCCCGATTTTAAAATCCTGGGTCCGCCACTGGTTACGATTCTTCAATCGATGGAAATCCTGGGTCCGCCACTGGCCCCAGAGATGTTCTACAAGAATGTAGGAGGTGTTTCTTACAAAGCTGATGTTTATAGTTTTGGTATGCTGTTGATGGAAATGGTGAGTAGACGGAAGAATATGAACCCTTTTGCAAACGATGTGGGACAAATTTACTTCCCTTCGTGGGTGTACGATCAGTTGCATGCGGGAAAGGAACTGGAGTTAAAGGATGCAACAGAGGAAGAAAGGAAGTTGATAAAGAAGGTGATCATAGTGGCATTGTGGTGTATACAGATGAGGCCGTCTGATCGGCCCGCGATGAACAGGGTGGTTGAAATGCTTGAAGGTGAGTCTGAATTGCAAATGTCTCCAAAGCCTTTCATGGCTCCACGTGAGATAACAGACCATCATGGGATAAATACAACACCAATATAACTTATGTTATTTGTGCCATTATGTAGATTGCACCAATTGTTGTGTCTTTAACACAAGCTTTTCTATGTCTTTAGACTTTGATAGAATGTATGAAGTAAATTATGTAGTTGATTGTCATTTATTTTTATGATATCTTACATATTCTTTAAAACGACTAGTTTCAGAACATCACTAAATTAATATGCTTTGAATGTTGTTTAGGAATTGGAATATATTATACGAGATGTACGGAAGTTGATTTTAATTTAGGGAGAGCCTAATCTGGACTTGGAAACCTAGCTTAGAAATAAGATAAACAAACTCGTATAGTTAGATATATGGTTGAGCTGAATTTTAACAGCCAATTTTGAAGGCAACCGAAGATCTCAGGTATGACTCTAGAAAAGATTTAAATAACAGTTACCACTTAAAGAATTGTAACTACTGTTCAAAGAATCTTGAACAACTTGAGCAGAAAATTTTGCAAAAGCTGTATGTACTCTACATATTTGCTGTTAAAATTAACCAGTTGAACAGCATAGGTCCGAGCCCAGTAAAACATAATAAGATTTCAACAAAATGAAAATTTAGACTAAATTTGGTGGGGTGCGCCAGGCCCGTGCAGTAGTGCAACGCATGGGCGACGCTTGAAGGCCCAGGCAGCAAGCTACCTTGATGGGCCTTCCCCCTCAAAAAATAAATTTAATATCGTGTGGGCCGATGGCCCACATATCAGATATTAAACTGATAAGAACAGATACTACACTTGATCTTAGCCAAAAGGCCGAGAAAGGTATGAGTTCAAATCTCCACAGGCCTGCATTTTTATATGCAACATTCTCTGCTGAGTTTCTTTGAATAGCCGATGTGGGATAGTAGGATCTAAATTAAATGAACAATCCGACTTAAAAACAGTACTACCAAATAGAAAAGAGCAAACTTGATTGAAAACAAATCATGAACATAAAAAAACACAAGATATGAACATTAAATAAAACAACATATCATATTCACACTGTTATCAAGCACAAAAGACAGTTTAATTTTGGGTAAAATCAACTGGGACGAAAGGATTCGGTGGAGTAGCAGGCATGTTATCTCCTTGAAGCATTCGAATCACTGCTTTCATTGAAGGACGGTCTGAAGGAAACCAGTGGATGCAACATAAGCTAACAATTGAAAGTTTCTTAACTATCTCGTTTTCTTCTTTTTCTTCCTCCACTACTTGCATTGCTTCTTCGTCTCCATTCATGAGCTGATTGTAAAACCAATCTGGGAAGTAAACGTCAGAGCTTTCCTTTTCTCCACCATGCAAACCTCTCCCTATTATATTCAACCATGACATCCCGAAGCTATAAACATCACCTTTCCGTGAGAAAGCGTCAAATACCTCCGGAGCAATGTACTATATTGCCCCTTGATCAGCAGATGTTGTAGATACTAAGATTTTGGGATTGAAATTGTGGTCTAGCAAGATGGTTTGAGGACTGATGTGCAAATTCAAGACCTGTTGATTGTGAAGATAGTCTACTCCTTTGGCTATGCCTAGAGAAATTTGGTGCAGCCTCTCCCAACCAATTGTAGATATCATCAATGTTTCAAGTGTCTCACTCTGTAAGAACTCATAGACGAGGGCTCTTTTACTTCCATCTACGCAGTATCCTAGTAACTGAAGTACATTTGTGTCTTGCATTCGACCTATTCTTTCAACTTCAGAAATGAAGTCCTCAACACTTTGTTCACATCCATTGATCATTTTCACAGCAACGGGAGCTCCATCGGAGAGCATTCCTTTATGCAGTGATCCTTGACACAGTTTTTCCTTCAAATTATTTGTGCTTTTCTTGATATCTGCGTACGAGTATCTTCTAGGCCTCATGTTCTTGTGATTCGCTAATACTTTTTCTATTCTTTTGTGTTCATCTTTCTTTCTTTTCATCTCCCGGAGGATGAAAAAAGAGGCAACCATAATAAACGCCACGAGCAGCAGTACTCCTCCTGTTAGTTGAACCACACACATGCCTGCCAAGATTAGTTCTTTAAAATAAGAGTGAATCAAGAAAATCAATGATGATAACATTACCTACAATAACAATTGGTTTATGTTTCCTTGATTGTTGAGAGCTGAAGCATTCAGTTCCTTGTCCATTCCTCAACCTGCAATACTTCCCTTGCGCTTCGCAGTTTCCACAAGACGGCCTACTCCAACGCAGGTAAAAAAGGTCCCCGGATCCATAGTCTTTCTCAGTAAGCGCACCATACGGAACATACGAAATGTTGTACATCTTAAAACAAGATGAACTCGGTATTAAGGTTGTGATCTCACTGCCCGAAGGAAAAGGGACCACTTTGTATCTATGGCTACTAAGGCATCATGATAAAACAAAATCAATTTCGGTGGGACAAAGGGTCTTTAAACGTTACAATATATCATGAGATTCAAGAGAAGCACAATACATGAAAAATGAGAATTTAAAACTTAATAAGAAGTTTGACGTACAAATTTAATCTCTATTTTTACTAACAACTCCCATATAACGTGCACACGTGACTAGTTTATATATAAAATAGGTTTCTTTATTATATATATTAGGTTTAATTGCAAATTGAATCATGACCTTTTGATAAGTTGCAATTTAATCTAAGCATTTCAAATATTGCAAATTAATCTCCATCTTTATATGTTTTGGCATATTAGTGTTTCGGGCAGTTCCCCCTCTACCCGGATATGATGTGGCTATTGACAAAGCAACCTCAAAACCTAAAATCGTATTTCATTCGAACAAATAAAATAACAAAAAAAATCTTCACTTCATGAACACTTCAAAATAAGCATTCACAATCAAAATAAAAATGGGATACCTCAAAATCCCAACGACTGTGGCGAATCCACTCGCCATGAACAATTTCTTGGATGGATGAGTTTTTGCAATTTATAAAATTCAATTTTCTTGATTTTTAAGGTTATATTTGGGGGATGATGGAAATGGGTTCTATTATATTGTTATCGCGAAGAAGAACATCCTAAGTATTCTAATCTATGATCTTTTAGTGTTGATTTTTGTGTTTTCGTTTACTTATGGTCACAGATGGTTACCCATTTCTGTGTGTTGGACATCGCAGTTTTGCGTTTCTCTCTTGACTTTTTTATTCCTGCGGTGAATTTTTTTTTTTTTTTATACAAGCTAATCGAAATCAAAATCTGATTTTTTATCAGAGCTCAAAGTTTTCGGCAATCTTCGCTGGAATATTCATGTCAAAATTGAAATTCTTCATTGTTGATTGTCTTTGGTCAAAACTTGGTTGGTTCTTACTATAGAATTTTCTGGACCAATTTCATATCCGGGCAGAAGGGGAGCTGCCCAGAAGATTAATTTGCTAAAACATACAAAGTTGGAGATTAATTTGCAATATTTGAAATGTTTAGATTAATTTGCAACTTATCAAATGGTCATGATTTAATTTGCAATTAAGCTTATATATTATTAAAAATTTCATTGTTTTTTAGTTGATTCAGAAGAAGACTATAGGGACTAGTTAATTTTAAAATTAAGGCTTTATGATTCTTATATTACTGACATGATGTCATGTGTTCGAGTCACCATTTGCTCGATCAAAATTTCTCAATAATATAAAATATACTTTTGCACTCAAACTGAATACACCTAGGTAGGGGTGGACATTTTTTGCGGGTATCTTTATTCTCAGATTGAATACACCTAGGTAGGGGTGGGTAGCTTTGCGGTATTTTTATACTCGGACTGAATACGCTTATAGATAGGGATGGCCATTTTTTTCGGGTATTGGGTATCCGAACCCGATCCGAAATTATATGATCAGGTATTGGGTACTCGATTTTTTATATGTAATTTTCATTTTTTTCAATTTTAATTTTAAAATAATCGGGTACCATTTTAATTCGGGTTTGGGTACTATATTTTTTCAATCCGAATTTTCGAGTAGCCTATTTTTTTAATTGAATTCGAAAACTTTTTTTTATTCAAATTTTTTGCGTACGTACCCAAACTATCCGATCCAATGCTCACCCCTACACCTAGGCCCTTAGTCCAAGGAAGCAAGCAGCCGATTAATTGGATTAGGTCGCCTATTTACACCCATTCAAGCGGGGTCAAATTAATGGAAAAGTTTGTAGTGTGTGTGTTGATTCACTGCGTACGTAGGTGTATATATATATCAAATAAATTAGCGCCACAACCCGTCCGCTTCTCCCATCTCCTAGAGGCACAACTTGTTGGGATTATACTGGAAAGTATGATTTTTACTTTGTATAATCGAAACTGAATTTTCAGACTTATTTACTGAAATAAATTGTTTATCACTGATGCTTTAAATATTATCGAATGTTACATATATTTATCGTGATAATCGTTTCAATAAGTCGTACGTGTTACATTGTAGTTAATTTAGTGATACCAGATCACAGAAAATTAAATTAACAGTCCCTTGTAACTAAAAGTACGCTATTCACGACCTAGATGGAAATGAACAACCCATCGAAGTGTAAGGCTCAGATTGGCTTGTCTTGACCAAGAGATTACACTAGTGCATGACTGATGCACTGAATAGGACCTAAAGGAGGATAAATTCTTCAGAACTGAACAAGGAAGAATTAGACCTCATTGGTTCGTTATTTCTTAACCTTTGTCCCTTAAATAGGATCACGTGGGATTGGTAACTATTGCTTTGACTTATCATGGGTAGCGAATCAGTGAGATTCAATACTTTTTATCTTGGGCAATATTATTAGTCACATGTGATTGCTAAGATTTAATCTGAAGAATCGTGTGCAGAAAGCACGCTTTTGTTCGATTTGCCCTTGGGAGGTTCATAAGCTTTATCATACCAAATCTTGCAAGTGGAATTAGTTTTCGGTATGGATAATAATGTTGAACCGTTCCTTGACCAAGGATAAAAGATATTAATTAACGGAGAGCTATTTCAGTGGCTTGAATTAATTAATGGGCTAGATAATCTTAAACACGGGAAATAATGACCAGGAGTCATATTGACTGTAATATGGGTTAAGATGGATAGTACAATATTAATTATGTAGTGGGATTAATTAATATTTATGGGCTTGAATTATATTGTGGCTCAATATTAGATATTCAAGGTCCATTAGAAGGTCCAATCTTAATTCTCCTAAAGGCCCCCTAAGTAGCCCAACATATAGTCCAATAACTGAAAAGGTGATTAAAATAAAATAAATATTGTTGCTTAATTTTCCAACTAAATTTTCGAAAATTTATAGATAAAGTTGGGAGAAAGATTTTCTTTGAATTTTGTTATGGTATGAAGATATGTATTCTTGGAATACAAGATTATCTCATTAAATTCAAGAAATCTCTCACTTGATTATCTATAATGATATTTTCGAAATTTTGAAAATAGAGGGCAAGAAAGATTTTCTTGATTTTCTTGAAAAGATATTATGGAAGATATGTATTTCTTGAAATACAAGAATATCTCATAAATTCAAGAAGATCCAAATCTTGGATTCTTGCAAGGCATATTTTCGAAAAATCCATATATATGAGGAGGTGGAATTTTTGTGGAATATTTTAATTATGGGAAAAAGAATATAGGAGATATATTCAAGATTTCTTGGTGACCAAGAAAAGTCTTTTCCCACATTGATATTTCACTAAAAATTTCGACACCCCCTCTCCTATAAATAGGGGATGATTAGTTCATTCCCAAGTACAATTCCATGTGCTGGGAATATTAGCAAATCCAAAAAAGTGGTGCAACAAAGTTTATTTTTTTCCTTTTGTTAATTGTTCGACAAGTGTCCTTCCACCGGATAGTTGAGCAAGGGCTAAGGGAATACTTGGGAAGTCCTTTTGGTTAGTCCGTCCGACCGAAGTCACTGCCATCCCGAGAGGTACGTTCACGTAAACCCGTAGATTTCGCATGCGTAGGTTTTACGTGGCTTTTTATATGCATGATATGTTGTTGCAATTATTATTTGAATTAATATAGGATTAATTCATGCTAGTAATAATTAAAGAATTAAATTTGTATTTAAATATTCACCCCGAATAGATCTATGCAACTCATTCCCCAACAACTGGTATCAGAGCCACGGTTTCAGGCTCTGGATTTTTTAAATTGTAATTTAATTCACGGACATTAATTTTGAAATTGGATAGTAGAACTGTTAGATCTGTTTTGCAGGTATCCAATTGTCATGGATTTTAATGTGTGTTTATTTATGCATATAAACCCGGGTTTTTTAATTCGATTCGCTCAGATTTGTTTTGCCTCGTGAGAAAATCCCACGCAGTAGACTAGATTTGTTTGATTTGGATCAATGTAATGTATAGTCTAGATCAAGGTTTATTTATTTTGTAAATAAATTAATCTGGATCGTGAACGAAGAGACTTAAGAATTAAAGGACGCAATCTAAAATCGCGCCCGGTAAGACGGGCGCAGGGCGAAAGGCGCAGGCCGAGGTTTGGCCGAGCAGGCCACAGGAGACGGGCGCGAAGACGGGCGGCGCCGAGGCGGACGGTGTGGAAGCGACGGGCGCAGGCGATATACGCAAGATACGCCGAGGTGTGGGCGAGGGCGGAGGCGGAGGTGGCGCTGCGGCGCTTGGATGGCGAGATGCGCCGCCGACATCCGCCGACACCGTATACACCGCCGTGAGGAGACTCTTTGGCGCTGACCGCGCCCAGCGGTGCCGAGAGGCATCCTAAGGCAATGGCCGGTCGGATGCGGGCGTGCATCCACCGCGAAGAAAGTTTGGCGTGGCATTTCGAGACGGAAGTATTTTTCGAGACGAGCGAGTGGGAGAAATTCGAGGCGTGTTTCTTCAAGATCAAGTCAAGAAAAATCAAACCATGACAATTGGATAATTTGTGCCCAATATGTTTATTTTTTCGGTTTTGCTTGATTTATTTTTTATTTATCTTATGCTTTATTTAAATTGTTTAAATGTGTTTGCATGAGGGTTGCCAAATGGAAAAATCTCACCTTAAAAATTACTAAGTATGTTTAAATAATTAATTGACAATTTTATTCCGGATAATAAAATTGAATTAATTTTGACCTCCATGATTTATTTATTTGTGAATTCTTTTGGAGAAATCCCCACACGGGACGGTCAAAATATAGCTTTCACATGAATGAATTCCAAACGGATGATTGTGGGTTATTACTAGTGGCGGCATTTATGACCCCCCACGAGGCTCGATCAAAGCAAAATAGTAATCAGATTTAATCATGGTTATTACTTAGGTATAAAATTGATATGCATATCTTCCCAAGTCCTGTCGATTTTTATATTGGTCAAGTGAGTCAACTATTGTCTGGATATTAAAGGTTTGTAATTGTTCTTGTTTGTAACCTGCTTGAATGTGTTTAAGTAATGACCCACCCCACGTGGCTTATTTAAACTGTTTTGAGATGTTGGCCGATGCATGTTCATATTTTTTTTGAGATTTTAATATGATGCATGTGATAGAACCTTGTGATATACTTGTGCTTATGCATGTTATTATTTATTTCAGTTCATCATGTCGCAACCTTTTAATCCACTATTCAATATACTGAAAGACAATTTGCTCACTGGAGAAAATTTTGTTGATTGGAATCGAAAACTCACTATTGTCCTCACTGCACAAAGCCATAACTGGGTTCTGACCACACCTAAACCGGATATACCATCAGATGAGTCCACTAAAACGGTTAAGAAAGAGTATGCTGACTGGGAGCGGTCTAATGAAATGGCAAAGTGTACCATCTTGGCTTCTATGTCAGATGTGTTGCAACACCAACACCAGAGCGTTCAGACCGCTGCGGAAATCATGACTAATCTTAAAGCGATGTTCCAACATCAGAACCGTGTGGCTCGTCAGATCACCATGAGGGACTTGCTCTCTATGAAAATGGTGGAGGGAACGCCCGTAAGGGAGCACGTTCTCCAGATGATGGCTCACCTTAATAAACTTGAGGTACTTGGCGCTGAATACGATATCGAGACCCAAATCGACTTCGTGCTCCATTCTCTGCCGAAAAGCTTTGAACAATTCAGGTTGAACTACCAGATGAATAATCAGAAGTTCTCGATGCCTGATCTGTTGCAAGCTTTAGTCTCGGCAGAGGCGATATTGGGGCAGAAAAGCCAAGCCTTGGTGGCCAACAGACCTTCTTCTTCTTCTAGACCAAGGGGTGGTAAGAACAAGAAAAGGAACAAAGACCACAAGCAAGTGAACTCAAGTGTTGCCAATGACAAAGATAAGGTGAAGAAGGGTGGTGGAGTGAACAAGCCAGCTAAGGGGAAGTGCTTCAACTGCGGTGAGAAAGGACATTGGAGGTCAGCCTGTTCCAGACCCAAAATGGATGGAAAGAAAGGTAATTCTCACGCACTAGTTGTTGAAACTTGTTTAGCGGAGTATGCCTTCCATTTTATGGGCGGTGGATACGAGATCCACTAATCATGTTTGTTTCACGTTACAGGGGTTCAAGCGGACCCGACAACTTAGTGGGAGTGAGGTCCTCATCACACTGGGCGATGCTACGAGAGTGGCAGCTGAAGCAGTGGGAGAAGTGCACCTGTCTTTTGAAGACAGGGTTTTATTTTGAGATATTCTTTACGTTCCGGTTTTTTTTAGAAAGAATTCATTTTCAGTTTCTAAACTTTTATGATGGATATTTGGTTACTTTTTAATAAAGTTGTTACCATTTTTCTTCTAATAAATTTATCTGTCATGGAACGTTGTTGAATGATCTCTATACAATTAACTGTGCACACCACTCACGAAATGTATCCTATAACACATCAACTGTTTCCAAGAAAAGAAAACGTTCATCAGAAGTGAACGAGACATTTCTTTGGCATCTAAGATTGGGTCATATAAATCCAAAGAGGATCCAAAGGTTGGTGAAAGATGGTTCACTGGAGCGTCTCCAAGTTGAATCGATTCCAACTTGCGAATCATGTTTGGAGAGTAATATGACCAAGAGGGCATTTGGAGACAAGGGGAATAGGGCCAAAGAAGTGTTAGAGATCGTTCACACAGATGTATGTAGTCCAATGTCAACCAAAGCAAGATGAGGTTATGAGTAATTTTATTGATGATTATTCAAGGTACATTTTCCTTATGAAGCATGAATATGAGACCTTTGAGAAATTCTAAGAATTTAAGGCTCAAACAGATAATCATAGGGAAGAACGTATCAAGTCTCTACGATCTGATCGTGAAGGCGAATGCCTCAGCATTGAGTTTTTTAACTACTTATCTGATGAAGGGATTGTATCCCAGCTAACTGCACCTGGAACCCCTAAACAAGACGGGGTAGCAGAGCGAAGTAACATAATTCTTTTGGAAATGGTTAGATCAATGATGAGTTATGCGGATCTTCCCGAGTCGTTCTGGGGTCATACCTTGGAAACAGCGACTTACATTCTGAACTTGGTGCTATCCAAATCGGTTCCCAAAACTTCTAAAGAATTGTGGACCGGGCGAAAGCCTAGTATGAGACACATGAGAATTTGGGGGTGTCCGGCCTACGTGTTGGACAAGGAAGCCGGTAAATTGGATCCTCGATCAGAATTAAGGCTGTTTGTAGGATACCCCGAGGGAACAAAAGGGTGTATGTTCTACAGTCCCGAAGATCAAAAGGTGGTCATCCGCACCCACTTTAGATTTTTGGAAGAAGACTATATGAACCAAAGAAAACCCAGAAGTGAGATTACCTTAAATAAGCTTAGAGGGCAAACCTCAGTGCCAACTGTACTATATGATATACCAAACGATACGTTTTCACAACCGGAGCCTCGTCATAGTAGGAGGGTTGTTAGACAGCCCGAGAGATTCATGGGAATAGGAGAGTCCTCGGACTTGATTTCCGGAATCAGACCCATGGACAAATGACGAGGCACTCCAAGATAAGGATGCAGATTCTTGGCAAACAGCAATGAAAGCTAAAATGGGTTTTATGTTTCATAATAGAGTGTGGGAGCTAGTCGAACCACTTAATGGAGTCAAATCCATTAGATGAAAGTGGGTATATAAGAGGATGAGAGGACTGGACGTGAAAGGTTGAAACCTTTAAAACAAGACTAATGGCGAAAGGTTATACTCAGAAAGAAGGGATCGATTATGAGGAATCTTTTTCACCCATAGCCATGCTTAAGTCCATCCGTATTCTCTTATCGATTGCTGCGCATTTAGACTTTGAAATCTGGCAAATGGATGTCAAGACAGCTTTCCTTACACGGAAGTCTTGATGAAAAGATCTATATGCAACAACCCCAAGGTTTTCATTGAAACAGGCCAAGAACACCTAGTTTGTAAGCTCAAGAGGTCCATTTACGGACTCAAACAGGCATCCAGAGCTTGGAACCAAAGTTTTGATCATGTAATAAAGTCTTATGGGTTTGATCAAAACAAGTTTGAAAGATGTGTGTATAAAAAGCGTGTCGGAACTGCATTGGTATTCTTAGTACTATACGTAGATGACATTGTGATCATCGGGAACGATGTGAAGGTGTTATCAGACGTAAGGGCATGGCTTTCAAAACAGTTTGATATGAAAGACTTAGGGAAAACCGGACACATCCTTGGGATCAAGATCACTCGAGATCGCAAGAAAATGATGATCGGGTTATCGCAAGTTTCATTCATAGACACTGTCTTGAAACGCTTCAGCATGCAAGATTCCAAGAAAGGATTCGTACCTTTCAGACTTGGAATTCATCTATCCAAGAAAATGTTCCCTAAGACGGAAAAGGAGATAGATGACATGAAAGGCATTCCTTGTGCTTCGGCTGTTGGAAACCTTATGTATGCAATGCTGTGAACGAGACCGGATATCTGTTTTGCCGAAGGCATGGTGGCGAGATATCAAAGTAACCCAGGGAAAGCGCATTGGACGACAGTTAAAAACATTCTGAAGTGTCTGAAAAGAACTCAGGATAGAATGTTGATTTATCAGTCAGATACTCCAATCCCCATCGGCTACACGGACTCGGATTTCCAATAAGATTTAGATTCCAGAAATTATCTACCTCAGTTAGTGTGTTTCCATTTGGGAAGTGTAGCCATCAAATGGACGAGTGTGAAGCAGAAATGCATCACTGACTCAACCATGGAAGTCGGGTAAGTAGCTGCTTGTGAAGCAGTGAAAGAACCGATTGGGCTCTGGATCTTCTTAGTGGACTTGGATGGTGTTCTGAATTTGTCTAGCAATATCTGCTAGGGGCAGTTGCAAATTCAAGAGAACCAAGAGTCCACGAGTCAGACAAACACATTAAAGGAAAGACATCTTATACGAGAAATCGTTAAGAGAGGAGATATAGATGTGGCAAAGATAGCGTCTGAGGACAACCTAGCAGATCCATTCACAAAGCGTCTGCCTCTGAATCCATTCGAGAGACATGTGAGTGGAATGGGTGTCAAGACCATTGTCAATCTGCTTTGAGTATAAGTGGGAGAAATTATTAGGTTCGTGTAGGTGACATTAGATGTCACGGACTACGCGAGACATGTTGTAGTATACTTAAAAGCAGACTTTGAGTATAAGTGGGAGATTGTTGGGATTATACTGAAAAGTATGCTTTTAACTTTGTATAATCGAAACTGAATTTTCAGACTTATTTACTGAAATAAATTGTTTATCACTGATGCTTTAAATATGATTGAATGTTACATATATTTACTGCATAACTGTTCTATAATTCGTATGTGTTACATTGTAGTTAATTTAGTGATACCAGATCACAGAAGATTAAATTAACAGTCCCTTGTAACTAAAAGTACGCCATTCACGACCTAGATGGAAATGAATAATCCATCACGAAAGGTTGAGGTGTAAGGCTCAGATTGGTTTGTCTTGACCAAGAGATTACACTAGTGCATGGTCGATCTTATTTGAATAGGACCTCTGAGGAGGATAAATTCTTCTAATCGAACAAGGAAGAATTAGACCTCAGTGGTTCGTTGTTTCTTAATCTTCGTCCCTTAAATAGGATCACGTGGGATTGGTAACTATTGCTTTGACTTATCATGGGTAGCGAATCAGAGAGATTCAATACTTTTTATCTTGGGCAATATTATTGGTCACATGTGATTGCTAAGATTTAATACGAAGAATCGTGTGCACACGCTTGCTTGATTTACCCCCTTGGGAGGTTCATAAGTTTTATCATACCAAATCTTGCAAGTGGAATTAGTTTCCGGTGTGGATAATAATGTTGAACCGTTCCTCGACCAAGGACAAAAGATATTAATTAACGGAAAGTTATTTCAGTGGCTTGAATTAATTAATGGGCTAGATAATCTTAAACACGGGAAATAATGACCGGGGAGCCATATTGATTTGTAATATGGGTTAAGATGGATAGTGCAATATTAATTATGTAGTGGGATTAATTAATATTTATGGGCTTGAATTATATTGTGGCTCAATATTAGATATTCAAGATCCATTAGAAGGTCCAATCTTAATTCTCCTAAAGACCCCCTGATTAGCCCAACAAATAGTCCAATAACTGAAAAGGTGATTAAAATAAAATAAATATTGTTGCTTAATTTTCCTAATTATTTCGAAATTTATGGATGAAGATGGGAGAAAGATTTTCTTTGAATTTTGTTATGGAATGAAGATATGTATTCTTGGAATACAAGATTATCTCATTAAATTCAAGAAATCTCCCACATGGTTTATTCATATGAAATTTTCGAAAAAGATAAAAATATAGGGCAAGAAAGATTTTCTTAATTTTCTTGAAAAGATATTATGGAAGATATGTATTTCTTGAAATACAAGAATATCTCATAAATTCAAGAAGATCCAAATCTTGGATTTTTGCAAGGCATATTTTCGAAAAATCCATATATATGAGGAGGTGAAATTTTTGTGGAATATTTTAATTATGGGAAAAAGAATATAGGAGATATATTCAAGATTTCTTGGTGACCAAGAAAAGTCTTTTCCCACATTGATATTTCACTAAAAATTTCGACACCCCCTCTCCTATAAATAGGGGATGATTAGTTCATTCCCAAGTACAATTCCATGTGCTGGAAATATTAGCAAATCCACAAAAGTGGTGCAACAACGTTTATTTTTTTCCTTTTGTTAATTGTTCGACAAGTGTCCTTCCACCGGATAGTTGAGCAAGGGCTAAGGGAATACTTGGGAAGTCCTTTTGGTTAGTCCGTCCAAATAAAGTCACTTCCATCCCGAGATACGTTCACGTAAACCCGTAGATTCGCGTCGTAGGTTTTACGTGGCTTTTTATATGCATGATATGTTGTTGCAATTATTATTTGAATTAATATATGATTAATTCATGCTAGTAATAATTAAAGAATTAAATTTGTATTTAAATATTCACCCCGAATAGATCTGTGCAACTCATTCCCCAACAGGGACACGTTCACCACTATCGTAGAAAGAAGAAAGAAGAAAAACTGGAGAGAGTGAGTCTATTATTACCCGTTTCGACTTATTTTAGACTACCAGAAAGGGTCGAGACGGGAATATTCACGATCCCAAAGTGCACAGTGCATCATCGAAGAAGGGGTAATCTATCCATTAATTTATCTTTCAATTACAAACTATTATTTATAAACAAATAATTAAATAATAATCTTTTGTTTTTGTGATTCAGGAGCGTCTATCTCAGACCATGACGCCCGACGACTTCCACATTATCGGCCCTGATGATCTGTTTGGACGGGCTATAGGTCGTCAGGAGCATCTCGACCGCTTACAGAGTGTCGGATATGGCGTGACGAAGACATCGTTAGCGATGGCACCTGGTCTTCAAGCCATGAATATGGTGGGTATACTAACGGAACAGGTTGCCAAGTTGTCTAAAGATGTGGAACGTTTGAGGTCCGAGAGAAGAACGTGTTGGGATTATACTGGAAAGTATGCTTTTTACTTTGTATAATCGAAACTGAATTTCCTGACTTATTTACTGAAATAAATTGTTTATCACTGATGCTTTAAATATGATTGAATGTTACATATATTTTTTTGCATAACTGTTCAATAATTAAATGCGTGTTACATTGTAGTTAATTTAGTGATACCAGATCACGAAGATTAAATTAACGAGTCCTTGTAACTAAAAGTACGCCATTCACGACCTAGATGGAAATGAACAACCCATCGCGAAAGGTTGAGGTGTAAGGCTCAGATTGGTTTGTCTTGACCAAGAGATTACACTAGTGCATGACTGATGCACTGAATAGGACCTACAGGAGGATAAATTCTTCAGAACTAAACAAAGAAGAATTAGACCTCAGTGGTTCGTTGTTTCTTAACCTTCGTCCCTTAAATAGGATCACGTGGGATTGGTAACTATTGCTTTGACTTATCATGGGTAGCAAATCAAAGAGATTCAATACTTTTTATCTTGGCAATATTATTGGTCACATGTGATTGCTAAGATTTAATCTGAAGAATCGTAATGAAAGACGCTTTTGTTTGATTTGCCCTTGGGAGGTTCATAAGCTTTATCATACCAAATCTTGCAAGTGGAATTAGTTTCCGGTATGGATAATAATGTTGAACCGTTCCTCGACCAAGGACAAAAGATGTTAATTAACGGAAAGCTATTTCCGTGGCTTGAATTAATTAATGGGCTAAATAATCTTAAACACGGGAAATAATGACTGGGAGCCATATTGACTGTAATATGGGTTAAGATGGATAGTGCAATATTAATTATGTAGGGGATTAATTAATATTTATGTGCTTGAATTATATTGTGGCTCAATATTAGATATTCAAGGTCCATTAGAAGGTCCAATCTTAATTCTCCTAAAGGCCCCCTGAGTAGCCCAACATATAGTTCATTAACTGAAAAGGTGATTAAAATAAAATAAATATTATTGCTTATTTTTCCCATGTAAATTTCGAAATTATAGATATAGTAGGGAGAAAGATTTTCTTTGAATTTTGTTATGGAATGAAGATATATATTCTTGGAATACAAGATTATCTCATTAAATTCAAGAAATCTCCCACTTGGTTATCTATATAGAATTTTCGAAAATTTTGAATATAATGGGCAAGAAAGATTTTCTTAATTTTCTTGAAAAGATATTATGGAAGATATGTATTTCTTGAAATACAAGAATATCTCATAAATTCAAGAAGATCAAAATCTTGGATTCTTGCATCATTTTTTTTCGAAAATAATCCATAATTGAGGAGGTGAGATTTTTGTGGAATATTTTAATTATGGGAAAAAGAATATAGGAGATATATTCAAGATTTCTTGGTGACCAAGAAAAGTCTTTTCCCACATTGATTTTCTACAAGAATTTTCTACCACTCCCCTCCTATAAATAGGGGATGATTGGTTCATTCTCAAGTACAATTCCATGTGCTGGAAAAATTAGCAAATCCACATAAGTGGTGCAACAAAGTTTATTTTTTTCCTTTTGTTAATTGTTCGACAAGTGTCCTTCCACCGGATAGTTGAGCAAGGGCTAAGGGAATACTTGGGAAGTCCTTTTGGTTAGTCCAGTCAACCAAAGTCCTTTGCCATCCCGAGAGAATGCGTTCACGTAAACCAGTAGATTTCGCATGCGTAGGTTTTACGTGGTTTTTTATATGCGTGATATGTTGTTGCAATTATTATTTGAATTAATATAGGATTAATTCATGCTAGTAATAATTAAAGAATTAAATTTGTATTTAAATATTCATCCCGAATAGATGTGCAACTCATTCCCCAATGTAAGCGAGCCACGTAATGTCGTCGAAAGTGGAGCAAGTCAGGAACATAGTGTCGCTAATGCTATGTTTTCACTAACCCCAAGGGACGACTTTATTGAGGCACTTCAAAACGTCTCTCGTGTATCGAGATATGCATGTCTCACATTTATTTTAATTAAAGACTAGTGTACTAAAATTTTCTAACTAAATATCTTATTCGAATGACCAACGACCTTTTTTTTGCTTTTTTTTTATTTGGAAGATCCCGATCGGTTGGTGGCCACAGAACGTTGTACGGCTCCCATGGAATGATTCATGGTCATCCTATCACTCCCGGTTTCGTGAGGGTCACACTCAATGTACCCGTGAATGTCGGACAAGAGGATTCACGGTGCAAAACCAATCGATGAAGCCGCCCACAGTCGAATAAATGGTCGGGCACTTCATCGAATGGCGAGCAACTTGGTCTCTAGCACCATGAGGGTAAAATATATGTTATTAAAGTTCATTATCTTATTTGTGGTTCTAAATAATATTACAAATTAATTGTAGAATCACGACACCACAAATGCCTCGGAAGAAATCACCACAAAAGGCTAAAAAGAGAAATCGAGGGTGTCGTAGACAAAGCGGTCGGGGAGAACGAGGACTCCATCGCTCGAGACTTGGTTATCCCATATTTGGAGACTTAGATCCGCGATGATTATGTACAGTGCATCTAGGGCACCGGATGGTATCGTCTAATGCTTTCGAGATAAATCCACAGTTCCTATGCTTGCTCACTTTCATCGAGAATACTTTCCAAGAATTAAATCGATGAGGAACATGTCGGCGAAAGTCTTGAATGACGAGTGGTTGAGTGCAACCACCATAGCCCTTTACCTCGGTATGTGTTTACTAATTCTCAATATTCATTTTTTCGTATAGTTAAATTTTCTTTTTAAATATTAATTAGCGTATATATGTTGGTTAAAGATATTTGGGTGAGGTATATCTCTCTAGAGATGTAAAGCAAGTGGAATGTATTCTTCGTCTCCCCAAGTGTCTTGCATATTGGGTGATAGAGCATGAGATCATGGATGGGTTAGTTAATCATATCTTTGAATCAAACCGAGCGAACATCTCATTTTTTGGCCAACAAATGTGGGGTGAGTGATAAACATTTCGTTAAAATTTGTATTCATGTTTATAATATTTGCACATATATATGCTAAATTTGCGATTAATTTTAATATTTTCAATATAATATAGGAACCATTGGGTCTTTGGGTCGCCATACACATGAATACATTAAGTGTGTATTTTATGGACCCATTTCGGGATGGAGTTTATTCAAATCGCCGATCTCGTTTCATATATGGGCGTAAGTTCATTTTTAATATTCTATATAATGATTTGTTTTACTTTTAAAATTATGCATATTTAATCTATTTTTATTTTTTAATTATAATAATAATAGTGTGATGACGATGTATCGGAGTCGCCTTCAGAGTCAAGGTTCAAGATCTAAGTTAAATAAAGTGAACTGGATTAACATTAAGGTAAATTTAATTTAGTAAATTATCAAATTAATAGAAAGAAATCATAATTGTAATACGTGATTATAATTGTTAATCAACAGGTTCCAAGGCAACGAGATAATGAACATTGTGAACATTTTGTGTGTTGCTTTATTGAAGATATAATCCGCACTTCTCTAACGAACATTCCTCTCAATGTAATTCAATTTATCGATTTATTTAAATTATTATTGATTGAATAAAAATTCATACTATATTGATTGATTCGTTTTTTTTGCGGTTTGTCTATGAAGCGTGAGCTCAAGTCTTACTCTAAGAAAAAGATGGAGAAATGGAAAAAAGGATTGGACCAGGGTACTTTTTACAATCGATTCTTATATTCATACGATATTGAGTGATCGTTGTTTGAAATTTTGGTAGCATGTAATGAAATTATATATTTGTGATGATATATATTTCATGTTTTTGGTGTATTAATTGGACGTATGTTTATGATGTGTATGTTTATTTATTTCATGATGTGTATGTTTATTTATTTGATGTTTTGGTATTTGACGTATATGTGGTATAAGTTTTGGTTTATGGTTTTATTATAGGATTTTTGGTTTATGGTATTGGACGTATATATAAGTTTTGGTTTATGGTTTTATTATAGGATTATTAAAATATAAATTAATAATTAAAAAAAAAAAATGTTGGACATCGGTTTTTATAAATCATCTATCTATCTAACATAATAAAAGAAAAATAAAAAAAAAAAGTTAGGCAATGATTTATTAGCTTTGTCAAGCCCCCCTCTTGCAATGCGGTTGAAAACCGCTGTCCAAGCCCAATCTTTTGGACAACGGTTTTTTAATAATTGTCCAAGCTTGGACAGCTGTTACTTGGACAACTGTTATAACCGCTCTCTAAGGGCTATTTTAACAGTTGTCCAAGCCCAAATGTGTATTAGTGGACGTGGCGGCGGGGTGGTGGTGGATTGGGAGGAGGTGATGGCGGCAGGGTTTAATATGATGGACGGTGGGGTGAATAAGAAGGCTGCGGCGGTGGGGACGGTGGGGTCCACGGCGGTGGTGGCATTGGTGGGGAAGGATGAGGTGGTAGTGGCCAGTTGCGGTGGCTCAAGGGTGGTGCTATCGCACGGAGGGGCGGCGGTACAATTGATGGACGGTTACAAGGTCCTAACAGTATTACTTATATTCATTAAATAATATTAGCGGTTATGAATAGTATCTCTTAGTTTTCATTAAGGAAAGGGTAAACAACTTTCATACCAGAATCCTTGAAACTGGTCAAGGGACGTAACTTATATTACTAAAGGATATTAGTAGTTATGATAATTGAAGGGGGTGACTTTTGACTTGACAATAAAGTGTATTACTGATAACACTGAAAGATGTGACTTATATTACAGCAGATGATATTAATAAGTGATAATTAAAAGGGGTGATTTATATTACAAAAATATATTAGTTGTCATAGCTTAAATCAGTTTCACTGTGAACTAATTTCATAACATACTAACTCTTTTACCAAACGATATTACTGGATCTAATATTAATGATTTTAACTAAATCGAATTACTTGTTTTAATTGAATCATATCACTTGCATCAGTTTATGAATAAATTATTTCACATTAGGGTTACTAACATATATATATAATATAATATACCACCTTTTTTCTTGAGTTGGATTCATGATATATAATACTCAAGTAATATGTGAACTGTATGGATTAAATTAACAATGTGGTTATTGATTTTGGGCAGCCTAATTATAAAGGTGACATCTCGGAGAGAACATCCATCATCGGTGTTAATTGGAACCGAGGAAAGGTTCCTGCTGTGACTTCAATAGCATTAGGTACTTATATATAATTGAAACCATTTAATAAGTATAACTTTATATATTAAAAAAAAAAAAGGAGCAGTATATAATAGTTGAATCAAAAAGTTAGAATAATTAACTAAGATGATGTTGATGATAATAAACAGAACCGAAAGTAAGAGTTGTTGAGAGAAGCGATGCAGATGAGTTCCTGATACTGGGAAGTGATGGGCTGTGGGATGTGATTCCTAACGAGCTGGCATGTCAAGTTGCTAGGAAATACTGCCAACATGGCGGTGGAGGTTACGAGAATGGTGGTGCCGAGGCGGCTGCAGCCTTGATGGCAGAGTTAGCGGTGGCTCGAGGTAGCAGAGACAACATTAGCATCATTGTCGTCGATTTGAAAATGCATTCTCATCAAACACCTGCTGCTGCTTGAAACCACAAGATACAGTTTTTGTTTAATTTCCAAAGTCCAAAGTTTAGTGTAGAAGCGTGGTTGGTTTTATCGTTATCTCCATGTTAATTAATGTTTTTTCAAGTATTTTTTAAGAATAAAATTATCTTTCGGACGAACTGTATATTAGTGTGTATTATACACATGTAAATATTCATGCTGTTAGTTGCGAATATACACATTTTCAATTATATAAAAATACAACAATATATACACAATTGTTTTATACCCTACTTACACTCTTACAACAAGCAATCCATTCTGAACTACAACTCAAGACTCGGAACAACAAAAAACCTATGATGCAATTGTTAGAAAGAAAGAATAATACAAACTGGTCATTTGTCTTCAGCAGTGAAATCTGGCTCAGCTGGCTTCTGCAGAAGAATAGGTGAGATTCTCTCTGGTACCCTCGTCTTTCTAGCACCGTTCCGTCTCAAAGCACGAAGAGCATTGGCCGCAAATCTCGACGCATAAATGGTGGCTCCCAAACTAGGAGAACTACCTCCACCTTGAGCCAAAGCATCTTGCAACCGGTCTTCTTCTTCACGGAGCGATTCTTCCAGTTTCTTACGTGCATAGCGTCTCCATGCCGCTTGTATAAAACAGGCTGCCCATGTCCTCCACTGCTGAGAGTAAAACCTAAAAGTATGACGAAGCTGTTTACTGTGCAGTCGTCTGAATTGAGAAGCGACGAACTTCAGATCATCAGCCACTAGAGCGAACGCTTCCACTTCCGACAGAGCTTGAACAGTTCTGGTGGAGATGGGTAGGTTAGAGGATGAATGGGGGTCCAGAGCCCAAGTCAGGAGCTCTTCACCACAAAAATCGCCAGCTTTTAGAAAGTCGGAGTTTAGAAAGCCCGTCCTGCCTCCGTTCGTGGTAAAAGTCAGTAATTTGCCACGCATAACAAACAGCATCTCGTCTACTGGATCGCCCTCACGCACGATGTAGCTATCCTCAGTGTAAAGCACCGGTTTAAGACAGTCGCACAATGCGTCCAAGAGTTGATCGTCCATTTTCTCGAACATTGGCACCTGAAGTGCATTTTATAACAGTATTAGTGGCATTACTAAAAGTTATTAATTGATTTCATTAAACATTACTACTATTAATTATTTTCATTAAACAGTACTTAGTCGTGCATCGGGTGCACCCAAGTTCTACTTCATTTACTAGATCTGTAATCATGTTATGATAAAGCTTCACGAGAGCTTACCCTCTTAAGTAAAGCCAAACAGAGATGTCGCTTTATATCTCTTCTGAGGTCCTTGGGAAGATTTCGGACCAGATCATCTTCATCAACTCCCCTCGTTTCCTGCCATTTGTATTGCTCATACCTCCTGATTCGCTTCTTCAAATTCTCAGGGAGCAATCGGTGAGTCATCCATTGTTCTGCGTCTCGTCTTTTTACCCTCATCTCCTCCAATCTCAGTGTCGTAGACTGCAGATATGTCTGTAGCACCAAAATTCAAAATTCATTTATTTGTCCTATTTCAAACAAAAGATAACTTTAAATATCATGTCCTTGGGACTTTTTGTATGGATAAAAAATTCATTCACCTGCATATTTCCAATCAGAAATGAAAAGAGGACTAGGCCAGATATGGATATGAAAACTGCAAAGCAAATTTCCAAAACGTAGGTGCTTGTTTTAAGGTTCTGGCCGAGAGAACTGCATCATTAGACAAATGTTAAACACCATTTGTCAATGCTACATTAGAAACTCAACCAAATTGATCCACCATATGTACAAATATCTTTTAGAAAATAATATTTCACATTCTTATAACAGAATAACAAATCTACAACGAACAGCAAGGAAGTAAATGAAGGCAGACATGATTTGACACTTGGACAACACTATGGGAAAGCACATCAAATTTAGGAGAAAAATACCTTAAATTCTGCAGTCCCCACCAGAAACAATAGAAGAACTTCTGAGGAAAATCTTTTGATTCAACAACATCAGACTGAAGGGCATTAAGGAATATCCCGAAATCGAAAATGGTGGCATTAGGAGTCTGAACGGGGCAGGACAGATTAAAAGTTTCTCTGAATTGTGTATGGCCACCATCGCAATCAAATGAAGCTTCCCTACAACCAGATTGACCCCTACAAGTTCTTAGCCAGCAAGTAGTTTCACGTTCTATAGAAAGCAAATACCAAGCGGCTCCAAGCACCTAACAAGTAAGCAAAAATCCAGTGACCAAACAGATATAATACATATATGCAAAACTATGAATATCTATATAGTAAAAGAACATAATAATACATTTCAAAAATTAAACTACATTCTCCATCTACTTGTTAAAACATCTGGTGCACTGAACTATATTTATACAGATCGAAAATGCAAAGGTTAAATTTGCATCCAGTGTTTGCTTCTCTGATCCTTCAACAACATACATTATAAAAACTAAGTTTCTTAAGAATAGAAAGATAAGAAAACTTTAAAAGAAAAAAAGGAAAGCAACATATTCAATCAAAATACATGAAACTTCCTAAATATACTTACATGACTGGCAAGCATATATAGGAAAAGATTGAAGGCAGCTCCAGCCCATGCTGTTTCAGTGAGTATGCCAGAAGTTCTTGTGACTTCTTTGTACAGAGGACGTATTCGGAGGATCCTCGGTATATATTGCAGGAGCACCACTAACTTTAACAAATCCTTTGTGTTCAAGGACCTCGGGCCACTCAACTTCGGCACAATAATCACTACGACAATCTGTGGAAAGAATTGACATAATATAAACAAAGTTTTCCAACTATTGCAGTTCCTAAACAAATTATATATGTAAAGCACCCGCCCTCCCCCAAACATTTGACTCTGCATGGAATTTGATGAGTCTTGAAAGAGGGAATTATATAGTTCATTGAATTACTAAATGAAAATTTAAATTTAGTTCAAATGAAATGCAGTTTTGAAGGGATGCAATAACAAGAGATCCTCATTGCAGAAGATTTCATAAAGAAAATAGGAATCACTTTTTGGGTATATACATATATAGTATATCAGACGTTCTCTATACCCAATTCTTCCTTGACGCAGTAATATACATCATTGTGGTAAACAATTCAAAAGGAAACAACTAAAGATTCATTTGTCAGTTTAGCATAAAAAGAACTTCTTCCTTACCTGTGGAAGAGGAAGAACAGAAAGAACGTCGATTATGAAGTATGAATACAGATATCTCCTTGCAATTTCCAAAGAATTTTCAACAAGGACACCTCTAAACACATGTGAAGAAGGGGCAATAAAACCAGTGCGGAATTGAAAAATGATATGGATGAGGTAAAAGATATCCGTAAAGGACCGCAGAATACAAGCAGTAAGTTCCAATTTCCGGTCCAAATCAAGGCACTTTTTATCACCATTAATGATAGGTATGTAGAAAAACAGGGGATCAAGGGAGATAGCAACGAAACATGTTAGTACGAAAATCTTGTTCCATTTCTGAAGAAATGATCCCTGCGGATCAAGAATTTTCTTCCTAGATCCCTCATCATCTACCATCAACTTTGCCAAAGAGAAAGATCTTAATGATCCCGTGAACCTTTTGATTTTTTCAGAGCCAGATTCAAACCCTCTCTGAAACTTGTCTGAAACTGAGTAAACTGCTGATAGTCTGCCCAGTTCCACTCCGTCATAAGAAGAAGATTGCCCATTCAATCTTTTTTCCGATCTCAAATCTTGAATCCTGAAAGGTATAGGTATCAGATGGTTGGGGAACAAAGATATTAGCCCAACTGCTACTTTGGTGAAAATTTGCAATATTCTCATGCTATATTGTAAACTCCATTACTTTACAACATAAAAGTTAAACAAAACGGTGTAAACTCCAAAGTATCTCATCACAATCGAGATGATAAGCATTGTAATAACTAACCTTGCAATCTTCCGGTTGAAAGTAACTCATAACACCAGCTCACATGAGAATTGAAAACAGATTATAGACTTCTGTAAACTGTTATGGAAATGTAATCGAGAAATTCAAGCGAAATATGCTCCTCCTAGCATCACGCTTTGAAGCAAATCAAACCCTGGAAATATGCCAAATTGCCAACAGTGAACAACTATATATTAGACTACCATCATGAATCATGTTCAATTTGAAAGCATAAACTGATGATTTAACCACTCTGTCAGATACCATTAGAATATAGTTCGTCAAATGTAACAACCTGAGTTTGATAGAAGGAAATAGGTAAAAAGGATGGCCATACAATATAAACAATAGGTGGAATTGTTTCATTAGAATTAAATAACCAACAATTTGATTAACTGCAAAGTTACCTTCCTCTGATCTCCTGAAGCAATTACCAAACAATCACTACATACAATTGAATCATCTACATATTTCCAGTTTTATTTCAAACCCACTTTTGTTTTTCCCAATTCAAAAATTGATTTCAGTTCCAAACTTCCAAATATACTTCGAGTAGTCCGAATTACACTGTGGTAAAACAAAAACACATGAAACTACCCCACTAAGCTCAAACCCAGAAACCAGAACGAAAGAGTCAAAATTACCAGATGCAACAACGTCACACGGAGAATATGTACTCCAATTGCTCAACCGAAAATAGAAAACAGATATCAACCAAAATTACCAAAACCGCACACTAAACCGAAATCAGAAAACTCACCATTTTTTTCACAGCGCAACATAAGCATACACAAATATGCTCTTCCTCCAACTTTTCTGAGCACGAAATTCAAAACCCTGAAGAAATCAACCGGGGATGACTAAGAATTGAAAAATAAATTAAATAATGCTTTTCTTTATACATCATACACATGAAGTCACGGTTTGCAATAAAGGCCGGTCGCCAACCATTTTGTTCGCTTTGTGAGAGTGGAGGAGGGAAGTTTCGTGGATGTTTCTCTTTGCAATTCTCTGTAGCAATTAAAATTAACGGTGCAGTTTCCAACTTTCCAGTTTGGCTTTATAGGAAAAAATCAGCAGTTTTTGCACTGGAATTTTTAGAGAGAGAAAATACGAGTCCACCCATCTACAGTTCAAAAATGATTAATGATGAAAAAAGGAAAGTCGTTGGTGGGCCCCTTGTGAGAGTAGCTTTTTCGTATTTTTATTAATATCCATTTCTTTTCTTTTTATATTATTTTTTATAGATTTTTTTTTTTTCTTTTTGGGAGAGAAAAACAATCAAATGCGTTTGTTCTAATTTATCCAGTCCACCCCACCTCCAAATTCCAACACCAAGGTGGAGGGGAAAATATTTAATAATTTGATGTGTTGCAAATTGCGTAGAATTAGAAAATAACAACAGATAAATTAAATAAACCAGCAGTTAGTAGACTAATAAACTCTTAATTTATAATAATTCATAAAATTCAATTATTCGGTCAATTTTTCGTTCACAAACATCGAAATCAACATTTTATTTTATACAATTAAAGTAGGTTGCTTAAGAAATTGAGCGTTCAAATACAATATGATATGGAGTATTAATTAAAGGGATTTGGATCATATGCAGATCTTTTATAGTGTGCGTTTTTTTCAATGTCAAGTTTGTTAGATCATCTGCACACACACTGAAAGTATGGATGTGTGTGATCTAATCGCAAGATGTGAGAAATCCAAAATGTGTAAAATAACCGCAGAGGATCCAAATCCTTAATTAAAGACGATGGTATCCAGATTACCACTTTAAATTTGTATGCATTTAATTTTTATTTTAAGATCTTATAAAATTTCTAACATCTTATAAGTTATTTTGAGAGAACTTATAAGATGTAATTTTTAAAAGAAATTTTTAAATTCGTTAAAATATTTGGCTAATAAAACTTATAAGTTATTTAATAGTAATTTTTTAAAAACTATTTTTTAATTTTAAAATTAATATAATTTTTTTGATTTTTTAATAATATTTTTTTTTAAAATAAATATATTTTTTCAGAAAATAATTTTTTTTCAAAATATTTTTTTCGAAAATAAATATATTTTCCCAGATTTTTTTTTTTTTTTTTTTCAGAAAAATAGTTTGTTTTAGATTTTTTTTTTTTGCGAAAACAAAAAAAGGGCCGGGTTGGATTGAATCCGCTGACCGAGTTTGGGTCGGGATGGGTTGAGATATGATAGAGCTTATTTAATTTTTGTAAAATAAATTGGGATATCCCAACTTATTTTTTTGGATCTTATAAGCTCTAAAAAGCTTATTTTTAAATCTTATAAGATGTTAGACATCTTATTTTACCAAACAAAATTAATGAACTTATAAGCTTCTAAACAGCTTATAAGATGTACCAAACACCCCCTTAAATTTAATACTATGCTACTGGCTTCTCATTTTCCTTTTGTTATTATTGGTGGCATTAAATAATTGAATTTTTTCAGAGAGAGAAAGACATTCCAATCCCTAGAGTAAAATTAAAATGGAAGGTAGGCCAAGTCAAAATACTCCCTATTGACCCCGGTTGACTATATCGCTTGAGTGATTCAGCCGTCCAGTAATAATTTTGAAATTAACATTCTTGATGGTAAGTTATTGTAATTTAAGCATCATGTGCAGTATTTTTTTACTATAAAATTTATTTCATTAAGATGTGTAATTTATTTTTATTAACATAAATTGCATGTTCACGTGTAATTCAATTGTTTTTTTCAACAATTTTGTCAAAAAAATTATATTTTTTTTAATAAAATTGAATTACAAAAAACACATGCTCTTTATTAACATTGTTAATAAGATTGAAAAAGAAAAAACTGGCTAGAGTATCTATAATCTCTATAATGCAAAGAATCTATAAAATGATGTGGTAGGTGAGGTGACAAAACCATATTCATCTATTTTAAATCTATCTAATCTCATTTACTTTGTGTGTTGTTTTAATCTCAACCGTTGATTTTGTCTTCCATTTCCTATAAATTGTGGTCTCTTTTATTCATTTTTTCTCCATTCTATTTCACCGTTTCTCCTCTCTTCATCTCAATTTCTCAGCCAATTCTTTTTGTCATTGTCTTAGGGTTTCATATCATATTTCTCATTTGTTAAAAATGATGAATATATATATTATTTGTTAGATCAAATTTGTTGGTGTCGATTTCATTATTGTTGCATCATTTTGCATTTGTTGTTTCTATTTTTTGCAGTAATTTAATTAATAACTGTGTTGTGATTTTCAAATTTAGTTA
Source organism: Stenogyne calaminthoides (assembly GCA_037126765.1). Lineage (NCBI taxonomy): Eukaryota > Viridiplantae > Streptophyta > Magnoliopsida > Lamiales > Lamiaceae > Stenogyne > Stenogyne calaminthoides. Next base: position 35,562,563 of record JBBCBC010000009.1, read on the forward strand.
TTATTGTGGAGAAGATTACTTTACGAGAACAATGTGATTTCTTTATTTCTATTTTGTTCATATTCTATTCGTATTGTTTTTCAGATTCTAATAAACGTGTTTGATTTTCAGATTTATATATTATCATTGAGAAGATTGTTTTTGGAGAACGAGAAGATTATACGTGGAAATGGATACATGAAGATAGGTTGATGTCTACAATGAAGTCGATAACATATTAATAAGTTTCGTGTAATGTTTATATTTTTTATATATTCTAATGTAACTGATATTCGTCTCTTAAATATACATTATTCGAATATGATCTAATTTTCTAATATTGTAATGATTGTTTTTTTCTTCAACTATAATTTCGTTGCATATGATTAAATTTTTGACATAGTCAATACAATTGTCCATGAATTTTTATTCTATATAGTCCCTTTGCCTATCTTTTTTTTTTATTGGCGCAGTTATAGATTTGTTCCAAAATTTTATGGAGATTTAGGTATATTTTTTCGAAATCAATGCAATAAGATATAATTTACAATATTAGTTAATATTGCAAATTCGAGAACAGATCCAATCTCAAATTATTGATTTCATATTGAAACTCGGATCAAGAATTATAGAAAATATTTGACTAATATCTATATACATGGTTATCTTATTTTTGATAAACTATGAATTTTATTTTTTATTTGTTTCCTTCTCAAATGTTATAAACGTATCTATAAAAAGAAAAAAATTGAAATATTATGGTTAATTTATTTCATTGACTTAACAAGTAATATATATAATGTATTATTTATTTATATTATATGATATATAATTTTAAATTATTTGATTCAATTTTTTTTTCTTTTCTAAATTCATAGTTAATCGATAATTCAGATATGTATGCTTAATTAACATATATAAATTGCGTACTTAAAATAATTAATGTTATGCAATGTAAATATACTCAATATATAATAAAATTTGTGAAAATTGATTAGTTGAACAAATTTTCAAAAGTGATTGACAAGGTACCATTAATAATTAGTTGACAATACTATATTAACAATCCAAATTTCCAAATTGATTTATTGAACAGATTTTTTCTCTTAATTTTGGTCGGAAAAAAAAAATCTCTTAATTAAAAAATATTCAATAATTAAGAAAGATCTTATGTAATTAATACTTAATAATTGCAGATTAGTTGAAAATATATAGGAGTCCAAATTTCCAAATTAATTAGTTGACCAAAAATATACTCAATATATAATAAAATTTGTGAAAATTGATTTAGTTGACCAAATTTTCAAGTAATTGCCAAGATATAATTAATAATTAATAAATGTAAAAGCGTAATAGAAATTTTTTATTATTGCAATAATTAATACTTAAACTAAAATAATATTAATACTTGAATTAAAATACGTTCAAAATTTAAATTTTAAATATATCTTTACGATAACGAAATTATAATTTTTTTTTTAAAAATGGACTGATATCTATGAACCCGAAATATATCACGACTGCAAATAGTGTTTAACTTACCTAATCAACATTTATTATTAAGACAAAAATTTATATGAGACGGTCTTATGCATGAGATGGGGTACAACTTTGTTGAGGTTATACGTGAAAGTATATTTTTACTTTGTATAACCTATGTATTAATCACTTATTTACTTAAATAAATTATTTATCACTGTTGCTTTAAATATGATTGAATGTTACATATATTTATTGCAAATCGTTCATATAATAACACGCGTTACATTATAGTTAACGTGGTGATACCAGATCACAGAAGATCACGTTAACAGTCCCTTGTAAACGAGTTTGTGTTTCACAACTTAGATAGATCCGAACAATCTATTGGTAGAAGTTGATGAGTAAGGCTCAGATTGGCTTGTCTTGACCAAGATATCACACTAGTGCATTTGATGAGCTGAAGCGGACCTGCAGAGAGGATAAACTCATTCGCATTGACTTAAGGGATGAAGAGTTAGACCTCAGTGGTTGTTGATTTCTTAATCTCTGTCACTTAATAAGGATTGTGTGTGATTAGTAGTTATTGCTTTGACTTATAAATGGGAAGAGAATCATTGCGACTTCGATACCCTATATCTTGGGCATAATATTAATTACACGACAGTTGCTAAATTAATACAGAGAATCGTGTGCTTGCTATGTCTTGCGTGATTGGTCCCCTTGGTGGGCCCGAAACCTTTATCATACCAAATCTTGCAAGTGGAATTAATTTTTCGGTATGGATAATAAAGCTGGGTTGTCCTTACTTCAAGGATAAAGATATTAATTAATATGAAGCTTTTTTTGGCTTAATTAATTAATGGACTAAATAATCTTAAACACGGAAATAATGATTAGGGAGCCATATTACCGTAATATGGGTTAAGTTGGATAGTGCAATATTAATTATATAGTGTCATTAATTAATATTAATGGGCTGAATTATATTGTGGCTCAATATTGGAATTCAATAGCTCATTGGAAGATCCATCTTAATTCTCCTAAAGGCCCCTCAAGTAGCCTAATTAAAGTCCATTAAATAAAAGGTGCTTAAAATAAATTAAATATTTGTTGCATTATTTTTTCTTATTTTTTCGAAATTAATTAAAGAAAAGAGTGAGAAGGATTTTCTTGAAAAGATTTTATGGAAAGGAGATAAGTATTCTTGCAATACAAGATTATCCCATAAATTCAAGAAATCTCCCACTTGGTCTCTGTTGGTCCCGAAAAATACTGAGTTAAAACCCAAAAAATCTAAATGGGAGGTGACTTTAATATTATTTTTTTTTCGAATGTGTGTTATGCAGATTTGTTAAAGTATGTATGACAGCTAATATGAAAGCAAATAAGAACACACATATTTTTATAGTGGTTCGGACAACTCGTCCTACATCCACTCTTCCCTTCATGGGGCACCAACTTAACCAACAGATGTTTACCGGGTTCTCACTCAAAACGGGACTTATCTCCCTCACGGGATCGCCTATAGATGTTTAACGAGTTTTCACTCACCTACAAACTTAACCTATCAAACTAATTTGGGTAAGGTTTGTTTGGTTTCCAACTAGGTTGAGATTTTCCCTTACATTTGTTTAGCCTCTATGCTTTAAGGTTGGGAAAATCTCTCTAAAGCTATGATATGACATTTTTTTTAGATCAATGAAGAACACTCTTGGGTAAATTTGGATATTTAATGTTCTGTGTTCTTGGATGGAGTTGCTTGAATATTTGGCTTTAATTTCACTTTGTAGATCCTCCATCTTCTTCTTTTGAAGATAGTGCAATGTATTTATTGTGTGGATTTGAATATTCTTGGTTGGAGAGTAAATTCAAATCCATCTTAATAATCTTCAACTTTTCTTTGACCTTTTGCACTTGTTGTTTGCGAACTTTATGTCACATCCATATATGTGTTGTTATCTTCTTATTGGCCAAATTTGCTTTTGTGTGTCTAAACGGATCGTCATTTCTCTAGATTCTTGTTTCATCTCTTCTGATTTTGGTCGCTTGATCCGTAACTTCGATCGGGTTCCGCTAATTTTTGGTATCAGAAATCAGTGCGTCATCAAATCTTTGCATTAATCGATTCAACATATCGGATATGTTCAAGATATTCGATCCGATTCAGACCGGATCGATCTTTGCCGGTGACCGATCTATAAATGATTCAGATCTCGCATACAATTTGGTCCGATTCTCAAGACAAATAGATCGACCTAAACCGCCAGATCTGTTATTCTGATATCTTCTTCTTCGGATTTCTGATTTCTTCTTCTTAACTTGTTATCTCGTTTCCCCTCAACTTGTTATCTGTAGATTAATTTAAATAACACAAGTTGATAATGTTTTCAGCATAATTCATCAAAACTAAAATATATCAACAATTTCCCTTTTTTGATAATGATGCAAAACAAACTAACAATAAAAATATAACGAGAAGAACAATGTTAGTTAAACAAGTGAAAAGAAGAAGAATATTGTATGCATTTTAAAAATGAGAAGATGATTGCCAACCTCCATGAATTTTAAAATTTATGCATTTTAAACTAAATGAGTTTTAACAAAAAAGATCGATTCAATTGGTCACATTAAAATCTAGTGAACTTTTGAACCCTATCTTAACGATACCACTTGTTGGTCCCATAAAATACCGAAAGTTAAAACCCGAAAAATCTAAATGGGAGGTGACTTTTTAATTTTTTTTTGAATGTGTGTTATCATTTCTTAAAAAGTATGTATGACATTTAATATGAAAGCAAATAAGAACACACATATTTTTTATAGTGGTTAGGACAACTCGTCTACATCCATTCTTCCATTCATGGGGCACCAACTTAACCAACATATGTTTCTCGAAGTTCTCACTCAAAGCGGGACTTATCTCTCTAAAGGATCGCTACCCTCCCTTTTCGGGATTGCTTAGATGTTTCTGGGAGTTCTCGCTCAAGCGGGACTTATCTCTCACGGGATCGCTTTATAGATGTTTAACGAGTTTCACTCACCTACAAACTTAACCTATCAAAGATGATTTGGGTAAGGTTTGTTTGGTTTCAACTATGTTGAGATTTTTCCTTACATTTGTTTTAGTCTCTATGCTAAGGTTGGAAAAAAATCTCTAAGCTTATGATATGACATTTTTCTTAGATCTGATGAAGAACACTCTTGGGTAAATTTGGATATTTAATGCTCTGTGTTCTTGAATGAATTTTGCTTGAATATTTGGTTTTAATTTCACTTTTTGCGGATCCTCCATCTTCTTTTTTTGAAGATAATGCAATGTATTTATAGTGTGGATTTGAATATTCTGGTTGGAGAGTAAATTCAAATCCATCTTTAATAATCTTCAAATTTTTTCTTTGACCTTTTGCACTTGTTGTTTTGCGAACTTTTATGTCACATCCATATATGTGTTGTTATCTTCTTATTGGCGGAAATTTTTTTTGTGTGTCTAACGGATCGATCATTTCGTCGGATTCTTTGTTCATCTCTTCCGATTTTGAGTGCTTTGATCTGTAAGTAGAATCTGATCGATTTACATCAAGATCAAGATCATAAATCGTCGATTCAAAGATATCGGATATGTTCAAGACAACAGATCGATCTGTTCAAGATAATAATCGATCGATATTGTCCCGATCTTTACCTGGTTTAGATATCTGATGTCCACAAACAATGATCGAAAGACAAAGATTCAGATAATCTTGCCTGATCGATCGATTGAGATAAAGCAGATCAGAAACTGCACAACAGATCTGTTATTCAGATTTCTTCTTCTTCTGATTTCTGATTTCTTCTTCTTAACTTGTTCTCTCGTTCCCCCTCAACTTGTTATCTGTAGATTAATTTAAATAACACAAGTTGATAATGTTTTGACATAATTCATCAAAACTAAAATATCCCAAGAGTCTCTTTAATGGGAATTTTCGAAAAAGATAGAGAAATAAAAGGGAAAAAAGATTTTTCTTGATTTTCTTGGAAATATTTTATGGAGAAAGATTTGTATTCTTGGAATACAAGAATATCTCAAAAATTCAAGAAAGATTCAATCTTGCAAATCTCCCTATTATTTTCGAAAATTTAAGGCTAAATAAGGGTGTGAGATTTTTGTGGAAAAATACACATGGAAAGAAGAATATATAGGATATATTCAAGATTTCTTGGAGATCAAGAAAATATCTTTCCTAACCCTAATTAAGCCTCAAATTTTCGTCCACCCCCTCTATATAAATAAGGGGATGAACTTTGTCATCCCCTACGTTTTCCATGTGTTGGAAATATTAGAAATCCACAAAGGTAGTGCAACAATTATTTATTTTTCCTTTGTTTATAAATTGTTCATTGGAAAACCTTCCACCGGGGTTGTTGAACGAGGACTTGAGAATACTTGAGAAGGACTTTTGGTGGATATCCAAATACTTGATCCTATCTATCTCAGATCGTCTCTCCAACGGGTACGTTTACGTAAACTCCTAGAAATTCCGCATGTTAGGATCTTTTACGTGAAATATTATTTGCATGTCGTTGTTGAATTAATTATTATTTGAATTCACTTAAGTTAATTCATGCTAGTAATAATTGTTAATTTAAATTTGTGTTTATGAGGTCATCCCGATAGATCCTGACATATGTTATCCCAACAAACTTAGCACAAATCACACCCACCTCTTCCATGGTGTTAAAGCGTCAATACTCAACTTATGTCCCGTCTCATCGTGAGATCGTCTCATGCAAGTGTCCCTCTTATTATTACTTTTAATCTTCTAATTTTTATAGAAAATTTATTTAAAATAAATCTAAATTAAATATTAATCAATTTTTTGATCTAATATTTCTTATTCTTATCGAGATTTAATTATTTTAGGAGATATTGTATTCAATTTGTATTGTTACAAAAATTGTACATTTTCGATTAAATATTTAATCTTTTAATTTTTTTAGGAAAATTATTTAAAATTAAAAAAATTAAAAATTAAAAATTGATCAAGATACTATATTATCACTAAACTAATATTGTATGATTTAAAAGTTCTTTTTTTTTTTTTTTTTTTGGAAAAAGCTATCTAATATCAAAGAATTGGAAGTATGAATTTATATAACAACTAACACTTTATTATTTCCAAGATAATATTATAGGATGGATTTAAATTTATAACTTTAATCCAAACTTTCAACATTTCAAAATAATCTATAATTAAATAAATATGTGTAACTCGTTTTTTTTATATGGATAAATAAATTCTTGCAACTTACACAGACTTAAAAATTATAATAACAACTAAACCTATAAATGTATATTTAATCAAATTTTAAGATTTTAGTTTTCATATCATTAAAAAGAAATATTAATAAAATATTATTTCTAAATTTATTTGCATAGGTGAGTATTATTTTGAATTTTATTTCTTTATATAAGTTAATTTATATTTAATGTCCAATAAATGATAGTTGATTATAAATAATTACCAAATTATACAAAGTCAAATTATATATAATTAGATACAATTTTTTATGGAAGATATGTAATTACTAATTGAACATAATTTTCTCGGTCTAATTTATTTAAATATTTTAAACTAGTACGTAACCCCGCGAATTTCACGGGATTGAAACAAAAATTACAATATTATGTTAGATTAAATATTTCAAACATTTAATTAATTATATGATTAATTTAATTATAGGCATAATATTTTTCAATATTGTATGAGTATAATATACTCCCTTAATCCCGAACAAAACTTTACATTTTGTCATTTTGAGAGTCCTAACCAAATAATTACATCTACTGCACATTCCTTATATATTAATTGAGATCCAACCCCCGCCTCTCTAATCACTCTATTTTAAAATACTTAATTTTTACTTTCTTCTTTTTTCAATTTTTTTTCTTCAAATATCCCTTTTCATCTTCTGTTTATTTTTCATCTTATTTGTACAATAAAACTAAACTAAATAAAATCTTATTATATAAAAGGAAGAGTGCACTCACCAGAAGCCGCCAAGTGTCATCCTATATTGCTGCCAAGTGTCTCATCTAACTTGCAGCCATGTGTACACCTATATTGATGATAAATGTTTATAATCTTATTAAAAACTAATTTATTGAATATTGGGAAAAAACTTCTTCCTCTTCAAAACACATTTACACAAAGGGGCCGAGATTGTTGGCATCCTCGAAGTGTTGCACCACAACGACAGTCGATTGGTTTCCTATTGAATTTGTACATAAAAGGCGTATGGTCGCAAGACGGAGATGGATTTTCAAGCGGTGTGGCGACACCTCATGCGTGATCGATCTATTTCGGTAGGGTAGTGCGCCGGGATCGATCACGGATGATGGGTTGTGGCGGCCCTCGTCTGTAAATCCACGAATAATGTACCGAGATGAAGGCGACAATGTTAATTTTAATTTCGACGTTGAACCACAACATTAAGATCTGCTTGCATCGATATGCATGCACAAAAGAATTGTATTTGGTAATTTTATTTTCTTTATATATTGTTCGATTTAATGTTGATGGAGGAATATAAAGTATTGGTTGTTTATATGTCTTTTCTTTTGGTTTGTGAAAACCAAATGAAAAGCGATCTTCTTCTTCTTTTTTTTGCTTTTTCTTTCCTCATTTTTTAAAGCGATGATTTACTATTGTTGATTATATCTTTGACTTTTGTTGATCCAAAAGATGGAGTGTTACTTTTTATATATGTGTTTGTGAATTATAATTTTAATTCATTCCTATATGTTTTGCTTTGAGTAGACGACATGGGAGTAGGATTACATGGAAACAATCTTTATATAGTAGTGTTTATTCTGTAGCTTAACTTGGGTGGTATACTTTGAATTATCTAGAAATTGCTTTGGTGAATCCTAGAACAATATGTGTCAGTGTTATCCCTGTAGCTCCTAACGCAAGCATTTTATGATTCTTCGCCTTATGTAGGGTAATCCAATTATGATCATCATAATTAATTTTATTGTGATTTCCATTAAAGTGCTTCTACTAGGTGTCCTACTTTCTAATGTTATGGTATTTTAGAGGTACCATATGAAATACAATTAGCTTACAACTTTCGTGAAACTCAATTAGTTGATTTGGTAACTTTGAATTAAAAATTGAATGCTACTTTATTCAAGTCTCTTTTTATTACATTAAATCAACGATATTTTTGTTGGATACTTTGTTTGCATGTTGAGTTATTCTTTTATTTTCTCCATGCTTCTTCTTTATTTATTTTTCTTGGTCTCTTAATTGAATCATTTATTTTAATATATTTCGGTTGTGTTTAATATAAAAGCAGTTTCTGCGTCAGCGAGCTATCGATCGTGAGAGAATATGGTGCAGATTCACTACCATTAAACATATTGAGGTTAGTCCATTGTCCACAATATACTTCTGTTTGTACGAGCTATTGATTCTGAGAGAATATGGTGCAGACTCGCTACCATTAAACATATTGAGGTTAGTCCGTTGTCCACAATATACTTCTGTTTGTACGAGCTATCGATTGTGAGAGAATATGGTGCAGACTCGCTACCATTAAAATATTGAGGTTAGTCTGCTGTCCATAAGATACTTTTCTGAAATACAGTTAAAAATCATTACCTCTGTAATATTTTTTTGATTTTTTGTCCTTTTAAGTTGAAGCATCAAATGCACCTCTTAACGCTTGGAGATAAGCCAAATGATATAGTCTTCACATTTTTGTTATCGAGTTGGTTTATTGAGTATCCTTAATGCACTTTAACGAGCGGCCAAGCGGGGCATGTCACGATGATAACTAGCTACATAATAGTTTTAATATAATTAAATAAATGTTACTTTAACATTATTTGTTGTGTAACTATGATGGTTTTAAGAAGTTGTTACTTGATCATTGGTGTTCAACTTTTCTATTATAATTACAAAGTATAGTAGCATTTGGATTTTCTTCTTCACCTGATGTTATGTTATGTTGTATTGGAGGTTATAATTTGTTTTTTATTTCCTTGAAGGGATTTAGTTATAATTGTTTTTTCATTGCCTTGAAGGGAGAACACAATGTATTTTATTTACTAATGACTTTTAAAGCATGGATAGCCCAGTTGAAGATTTTAAAAGGTGCAAACTACAGTTAGCCTGATAAGCCTCTTCATTTTGTTTCATCTTCTTTCACTTCAGTAGTTGCTCTTTACCAGTTCAATTTGCGTGTGAGTTATTTGTATTAGCTGTTTTTCCCCAGTTCAATTTGTGCGCAAGTTTTTTTTATCATATATTGATATTAATGTTATGCGCCATTTTGACTTTTAAGTTTTTTGTTTATTTCACACTCTCACACTTTTTTTTTCTTCCTACTTACAAAGAGGATTGCATGATAGGACTAAGAAGGCAATGGAGTTCATAGCCAAAGGGTTTAGTGCTTTGAAGGAAATTGATAGAGTTATTGATCATTGTGAAATAAGAGACAAGCGTTTGATCTATGGGCTTATGGTAATTTCATTTTTGAATGAACTATGAGACTAGTTTTTTTAATTTCTGTGGAATTAAGTAATTAACCTTTGGAAAGATTCACAAAGATTTAAGATTATTATGCTATATTTCTTTTATTTTGATTTTGATTTGATTAAATAACAGGAATTTGTCGTTGACAATCTGCTATTCTACAGACGGGGTATATTCCCGATTTTGTAAAATGAATTGCTATCACATGGAAATGAAACTTTGATTTATGCTTAGGAGTTCTAGAGCTTTTATTCAGGCCAGTCGTGTAGTTTAAACTGGAATCTAAGATAGGTTGACAACACACTTTTTATTTTGTGTATGGATAGATAATAGTTTCTTGGAGATAATAACACTTTTATGTAAATCATGGTAATGAATGAGTTGGAGAACTTAGCCGTAAAAGCTTTAAGCAAAAAGGCCATCAGGCCGGAATTTATCAAGTGAGCATTTGTGGCTTAATTTCATCACATCCATATGACTGAGCTACTCTTTATTAATTAGTAAATGTGCATGGTAGTATTCGTAGGACATAAGCTGATGAAATCTTATCCAATAGGACCATAAATAGCTCCTTATAGGTTCTACACCTTTTGAGTACGGGTAAAAAAACACCCAAACGTACTCTGCAGCTTGATTTTATAACGAGGAATGGAGTAAAAAATGGATTTTCCAGATGGAAAGTTAAGAACCATGAGTTGTGATGTGTGTTCTCAACCTAAACAATGATTATACTTCATGTCAACAACAAATCTTTCCACAAACCAAGCAACACACAATGGATTTAATGTTCCTGCAACAATAGATCTCCTGTAATTTTTAATTTCAAACATTTCTAGATTAGCCATTTTTTTTATTTTTGCCAATTGGCCACATTTGCATTTACAATTTTTTTTAGGCAGAATGTTGGGATTATACTGAAAAGTATGCTTTTTACTTTGTATAATCTAAACCCTAATTTCGGACTTTTTTAAAAAATAAATTGTTTATCATCGATGCTTTAAATATAGATTGAATGTTATATATATTTCTTTGCATAAGCGTTCAATAAAAATGCGTGTTACTCTGTAGTTAATTTAGTGATATCAAAGATTTTTTTCCTTGTAAAAAAAATTACGACCTAGATGGAAATGAACAACCATCGCGAAAGGTTTGTAAGGCTCAGATTGGTTTGTCTTGACCAAGAGAAAAGATTGTTGAATAGGACCTACAAGAGGATAAATTCTTGAGGGAACAAGGAAGAATTAGACCTCAAGTGGTTCGTTGTTTCTTAAGATTTTATTTAAATAGGATTGGGATTTGTAACTATTGCTTTTGACTTATAAATAATCGGAGAGAGATTCAATACTTTTTTATCTTGGGCAATATTATTGGTCATGTGATTTTAAGATTTGTATTGAAGAATCGTGTCATTAAATTTGCCCTTGGGAGGTTCATAAGTTTTATCATACCAAATCTTGCAAGTGGAATTAGTTTAGGTATGGATAATAATGTTGAACCGATTCGACCAAGGACAAAAGATATTAATTTTTTGAATTGAATTAATTGGGCTAGATAATCTTAAACACGGAAATAATAGCCATATTTATTTGTAATATGGGTTAAGATGGATAGTCAATATTAATTATGTAGTGGGATTAATTAATATTTATTGGCTTGAATTATATTTGGCTCAATATTAGATATTCAAGATCCATTAGAAGGTCCAATCTTAATTCTCCTAAATGCCCCCTCGAGTAGCCCCAACATATAGTCCAATAATGAAAAGGTGATTAAAATAAAATAAATACCTTCTCTAAAATTTTGAAAATTATGGATAAAAAGGAGAAAGATTTTTTTTGAATTTTGTTATGGAATGAAGATATGTATTCTTGGAATACAAGATTATCTCATTAAATTCAAGAAATCTCCCACTTGGTTATCTATATAGTAAATTTCGATTTTTTTTTTGAAAATATAGTGGGCAAGAAAGATTTTCTTGATTTTCTTGAAAAGATATTATGGAAGATATGTATTTCTTGAAATACAAGAATATCTCATAAATTCAAGAAGATCCAAATCTTGGAATCTTGCTTAATATTTTTGAAATTTGTCCATAATTGAGGAGGTGGGATTTTTTGTGGAATATTTTAATTATGGGAAAAAAGAATATAAGGGATATATTCAAGATTTCTCATTGACCAAGAAAAGTCTTTTCCCACATTGAAATATCACATAAATTTCGTCCACCCTCCCTCCTATAAATAGGGGATGATTAGTTCATTCCCAAGTACAATTCCATGTCTTTGAAAATATTAGCAAATCCACATTTTGGTGCAACAAAGTTTTTTTTTTTTCCTTTTGTTAATTGTTTGCGAGTATCCTTTTTGTGCAAGGGCTAAAGGGAATTTTTCCTTTTGGTTAGTCCCACCAAATTTTTGCCGTCCAGGAGATACGTTTCACGTAAACCCGTAGATTTTACGTGGCTTTTTTATATGCATGATATGTTGTTGCAATTATTATTTGAATTAATATAGGATTAATTCATGCTAGTAATAATTAATGAATTAAATTTGTATTTAAATATTCACCGAATAGATTTGTAACTCATTGTCGTATCGAGCCAAATTTAAAGACTCTGAATTTTTTGAATTGTAATTTAATTGGTGGACATTAAATTTGAAATTGGATAAAGAATCATATTGAAATGATTTTTGTATCCAATTGCCATGGATTTTAATGTTTTATTTTGCATGCATATAAACTGTGGTTTTTAATTTGATTAGATTCGGATTTGTTTTTGCCTCGCGAGAAAATTAAATTTAGACTAGGATTTGTTTGATTTGATCAATGTAATAGATTAGTTCTTATCTTTAACCGGATCGAGGAACGAAAGAAATATAAGAATTAAAGGACGAAATTTTAAATGTTATCTTGAATATTGAAATAGTGTTTTGGTAATCAGCATTTATTAAAGGAGTTATACAAGAGATTTTTTTGGACGTATCATGGATTAAACAGAGATTTGTGGCGCCGCTTGAGACTTGGGCTTTTTGGAGAATTTCGAGCCTTGCTGGATCTGCTGCCCGCCGGGAGTTCTATCGAAATTGCCGAGGATTGGTGGTCTTCAATTAAAGAATAATATCTCTATGTTGCCGTGTGATGAGTATTTATTTGAGTAAGTATTTTTTCGAGACGAATGAGTGGGAGAAATTGAGACGTGTTTCTTCAAGATCAAGTCAAGAAAAATCAAACCAGATTGGATAATTTGTGCCCAATATGTTTATTTTTATTTTTTGAATCTTATGCTTTATTTAATTTGTTTAAATGTGTTTGCATGAGGGTTGCCAAATGGAAAAATCTCAACTTCAAAATTACTAAGTATGTTTAAATAATTAATTGACAATTTTATTAGGATAATAAAATTGAATTAATTTTGACCTCCATGATTTATTTATTTGTGAATTCTTTTGGAGAAATTCTTTGCGCTCGGCCAAAAGATAGGTTTCACATGAATGAATTCAAAACAGATGATTGTGGGTTATTACTTGATTTATGAATTTTCCTCGAGGCTCGATCAAAGCTTAAATAGTAACTCAGATTTAATCATGGTTATTATTTAGGTATAAAATTGATATGCATATACTTCTAGAAGTCCCTATCAATTTTATATTGGTCAAGTGAGAGCCAACTATTAATCTGGATATTAAAGGTTTGTAAATCGTTCTTGTTTGTAACTTTTTTGAATGTGTTTAAATAATGACCCACCCCACGTGGCTTATTTAAACTGTTTTTGAGATGTTGGTGATGCATGTTATATATTTTTTGAGATTTTAAATATGATGAATGTGATGAACCTTTCTTGATATACTTGTGCCATTGCATATAGTTGTTTATTTTTAAATTCAAAGATGTCGTTAATTTACCTTTTAATCCATTTTGTTATTATTTAAAGTCAATCGATATGGAAACTATAATGATTGGAAAATTATAATTGTCTTTAATCGCACAAAAGCACAGATTTGGATTTTGACAGTAAAAAATCGGGATGAGCCAACCTGACGAAGTCAAAACATGCGGGATTTGATCGAGACTTCTTTTGCAGAGAGATGTCATTTGAAATGGTGGAGGAAAATCGTGAGGATTACGTCCTCAAAATAGATGGCCCATCTGAACAAACTTGAGATTACGATGATTATGATCCGGAGACTTCGGATGAATTTGGTACAACTCTGAATTGCCCAAAAAGTTTTTGAGCATTTTTGCCTCATTAGCTAATTCATTGCAAGCTTTTTGGTCTCTAGAAATGATGAAGAGGCACCAAACTCAAGCTTTGGCAAGTGGTCCTTCTTCATTTTCTAGGCCAAGGGTAGGCAAGATAAAGAAGAGGACCAAAGGCCATATGCAATAAAACTTCATTGTTGCCAAGGGCAATGGTAAGATGAGGAATGCTTGTTGTGTCAAGGAAAATCCAAAGAGGAAGTGCTTAAGTCATGTGTGAGAGAGGACAATGGAGGTCTTTTGTTCCAACCCCAAAAGGGCCGGAAAGAAAGGTAATTCTCACACACTAGTTGTTGAAACTTAAGATACTTTCATTCGTGGGTGGTTGATACGAGATCCACTAATCATGTTGGCTTCCACGGGTTCTAAATGATCCAAGAACGTAGTGGGAGTGAGATCCTCATCACTTTTCGGGCAACGTTATTTAAAGTAGAAGACATTGCAATACGTATGGCGTAAGATAGACTTACGGTAGTAACGATTATTGCAATACCACGCAAAGTAGCAGACATTGCAATGCTACGAGAAAGTAGTAAAGAAAAAGCGATGGGGAGAAGTGCACCTATCTTTTGAAGATAAAGTTTTTTGAGATTATCTTTGTGTTCCCGATTTTAGAAAGAATTCACTTTGGTTTTCTAAAATTCGATTAAAAGGACACTACGTTTCTTCTAATAAGAATGACATCATTTTTGAAATGATGAGTGTATCTCACATACGGGACATTGATGGAAAATCTCTATACAATTAATTGTGCACACCTTTTCACTTAAATGTATCCTATTAGAAAAGAAAATGTTCTTTGGCATCTAAAATTAGATCATATAAATCCAAAGAGGATCCAAAGGTGGGTGAAAGATGGTTCATTTGGAGCGTCTCCAAGTTGAATCGATTCCAACCCGCGAATCATGTTTGGAGGGTGATATGACCAAGATGGCATTTGGAGCCAGGGAATGGGGCTAAAGAAGTGTTAGAGATCGATTCACATAGATGTACGTAGTTCAATGTTAACCAAAAAAGAGGAGGTTATGAGTAATTTTATTGATGATTACTCAAGGTACATTTTCCTTATGAAGCATGAATCTAAGACCTTTGAGAAATTCTAAGAATTTAAGGCTCGAGAGAATCATGGGAAAAACGATCAAGTCTCTACTATCTAATCGTGGAGGCGAATACCTCAAATGATAAGTTTTTGAACTACTTATCCGATGAAGGGATTGTATCGACTCACATCTTTAACCCTCAACAAAGCGGGGATTCAACATAATTTTTTTGGAAATGGTTAGATCAATGATGAGTTATAACGGATTTCCCGAAGTAAATTCGGGGTCATGCTTGGAAAATTTGACTTACATTCTCGAACTTGGTGCTATCCAAATCATCCTTGTAACCCCAAAGAATTGTGGGAAAAAGCGCAAGTCTAGTATGAGACACATGAGAACTTTGGGGTGTCCGGCCTACATGTTGGACAAGGAAACCCAGAATTGGATCCTCGATTTTTAATTAAGGCTATTTAGTAGGATACCCCGAGGAACAAAAGGGTGTATGTTCTATAGTTCAAGATCAAAAAGGTGGACATCCGCACCCCACTTTAGATTTTGGAAGAAAACTATATGAACCAAAGATTGAGATTACCTTAAATGAGCTTAGAGGGCAAACCTAAAGTGGCCTATTTAGATGATATACAAACGATACACTTTTCACAACCGAGCTTCATAGTGCGAGGGTTGTTAGACAACCCGAGAGATTCATGGGAATAGGAGAGTGGACTTGTAATCGGACCCATGGACATATGACGAGGCACCTCCAAGATAAGGATGCGAATTTTCTTGGCATTGAAAGAATGAAAGCCAAGTGGGTTCTATGTTTCATAATAGAGTGTGGGAGCTAGTCGAACCACTTAATGGGTCAAACCCATTAGATGCAAGTGGGTATACAAGAGGAAAAGAGGATCGGACGGGAAGGTTGAAACCTTTTAAAGCAAGACTAATGATTTAAAAAAGGTTATACTTTCGAGAAAAGAAAGGGATCGATTATGAGGAAACTTTTTCTTTGTATTTATGTCTTAAGTCCATCCGTAGATATTTCTTATCGATTTCTACAAAGATTTCGACTTTGAAGTCCGGCAAGTAGATGTCAAGAAAATTATTTCCTTAACGGAAGTCTTGATAAAGAGATCTATATGCAACAACCCCATGTTTTCATTGAAACAGCCAAGAACACCTAGTTTGTAAAGCTCAAGAGGTCCATTTACTTGACTCAAACAGCATCCGAGCTTGGAACCAAAGTTTTGATCAAGTAATAAAGTCTTATGGGTTTGATCAAAACAAGGGTTTCGAATTTGCATTGGTATTCTTAGTACTATACGATAGATGACATTGTGATCATCGGGAATGATGTGAAGGTGTGATATTTAACGTAAGGGCATGGTTTCAAAATGGTTTGATATGAAAGACTTAGGAAAGTTCATATCCTTGGGATCAAGATAATTTCGAGATCTTTTAAAAGGATGATCGGGTTATTGAAAGTATTCATACATTTCGGTTTTAAAACGATTCAAAGATGCAAGATTCTAAGAAAGGATTCGTGACTTTTCGGACTTGGAATCCATCTATCCAAGAAAATGTCCCCTAAGACGCAAAGAAGAGATAGATGACATGAAAGGAATTGGGTTCTTTTCAAAAATTAAACCTTATGTATGCAAGAACATTTAATTAATTGAGGACCGGATATCTACTTTTGTCGTAGGCATGATAGCAAGATATCAAAAGTAACCCAGGGAAAGCGCATTGGGTCATTTTAGATTAAAAAAAACATTTCAAGCCGTCGAAAAGAACTCGGGATAGAATGTTGATTTATCTCATCGATAAATCCAATCCCCGCTACACGGACTCGAATTTCCAATCAAATTTAGATTCGAAATTATCTGCCTCGGTTAGTGTGTTTCCATTTGGGAAGTAAAGCCATCAAATGGGACGAGTGTGAAGCGTAAATGCAATTCTCAACCACGGGACTCAAGGGTATTGGAAACAGCCAGAAGGTTGAAAGAACCGATTAGGCTTCTAGATCTTCTTAGTGGACTTGGATGGTGTTCTCAATTTGTCTAGCAATATACGCTAGGACAACAGAAATTCAAGAGAACCAAGAGTCCACGAGTCAAACAAACACATTAAAGGAAAGACATCTTATACGAGAAATCGTTAAGAGAGGAGATGTAGATGTGGCAAAGATAGCGTCCGAGGATGACCCAGAAGATCCATTCACAAAGCGTCCGCCTCCTCAATACATTTGAGAGACATGTGAGTGGAATGGGTGTCAAGACCGTTGCTAACTTTTTTGAGTATAAGTGGGAGAAATTATTAGGTTCGTGTAGGTGACATTAGATGTCACGGACTACTCGAGACGTGTTGTAGTATACTTATAAAGGACTTTGAGTATAAGTGGGAGATTGTTGGGATTATCTTGAAAAGTATGCTTTTTACTTTGTATAATCGGCCCGAATTTCCGGACTTATTTATGAAATAAATTGTTTATCAATGAATCTTTAAATATGATTGAATGTTATATATATTTACCGCATAACTGTTCAATAATTGACGTGTTACATCAGAGTTAATTAAGTGATACCAGATCACGAAGATTAAATTAACGATCCAGAATAACTAAAAAGTACGCCATTCATTTAACCTAGATGGAAATGAACAACCATCGCGAAAGGTTGAGGTGTAAGGCTCTTTGATTGGTTTGTCTTGACCAAGAGATTACACTAGTGCATGGTGATCGTTTGCCGATGAATAGGACTTTTAGGAGGATAAATTCTTTTCTCTAATCGAACAAGGAAGAATTAGACCTCGGTGGTTCGTTGTTTCTTAACCTTCGCCCCTTAAATAGGATCACGTGGGATTGGTAACTATTGCTTTGACTTATCATGGGTAGCGAATCGAGAGAGATTCAATACTTTTTATCTTGGGTAATATTATTGGTCACATGTGATTGCTAAGATTTAATACGAAGAATCGTGTAAAGTAAGACGCTTGCTTGATTTGAGGTTTGGGAGGTTCATAAGTTTTATCATACCAAATCTTGCAAGTGGAATTAGTTTTTAAGATTTATGGATAATAATGTTGAACCGAGATTTTCTCTCGACCAAGGACAAAAGATATTAATTAACGGAAAGCTATTTCAATTGGCTTGAATTAATTAATGGGCTAGATAATCTTAAAACACGGAAATAATGACCGAGCCATATTGATGTTATGTAATATGGGTTAAGATGGATAGTGCAATATTAATTATGTAGTGAGATGAATTAATATTTAGGGGGCTTGAATTATATTGTGGCTCAATATTAAATATTCAAGATCCATTAGAAGGTCCAATCTTAATTCTCCTAAAGGCCCCCCGAAAGTAGTTCCAACATATAGTCCAATAACCGAAAAGGTGATTAAAATAAAATAAATATTGTTGCTTATATTTTTCTAAAAATTTTGAAAATTATGGATAAAAGATGAGAAAGATTTTATTTGAATTTTGTTATGGAATGAAGATATGTATTCTTGGAATACAAGATTATCTCATTAAATTGAAGAAATCTCCCACTTGGTTATCTATATAGTAAATTTCGATTTTTTTTGAAAATATAGTGGGCAAGAAAGATTTTCTTGATTTTCTTGAAAAGATATTATGGAAGATATGTATTTCTTGAAATACAAGAATATCTCATAAATTTAAGAAGATCCAAATCTTGGAATCTTGCTTAATATTTTCAAAATTTGTCCATAATTGAGGAGGTGGGATTTTTTGTGGAATATTTTAATTATGGAAAAAGAATATAAGGGATATATTCAAGATTTCTTTGGTGACCAAGAAAAGTCTTTTTCCCACATTGAAATATCACATAAATTTTCAATCACCCTCCCTCCTATAGATAGGGGATGATTAGTTCATTCCCAAGTACAATTCCATGTCTTTGGAAATATTAGCAAATCCACATAAGTGGTGCAACAAAGTTTATTTTTTCCTTTTGTTAATTGTTCATGGAGTATCCTTCCACGGATTGTCGAGCAAGGGCTAAGGGAATACTTGGGAAGTCCTTTTGGTTAGTCCGTCCGACCAAAGCCATTTATCCCGAGGAGATAATGCGTTCACGTAAACCGTAGATTCCGCATGCGGAGGTTTTACGTGGCTTTTTTTATATGCATGATATGTTGTTGCAATTATTATTTGAATTAATATAGGATTAATTCATGCTAGTAATAATTAATGAATTAAATTTGTATTTAAATATTCGAATAGATCGTGTAACTCATTTCATTTCGATTAACCGTTTTTTTTAATACATCAAAAATTTCGATTTTTTTTAAAACGAAAAATAGTTAAGGGACTTTCGAGATAAAAGTTGATAATTTAGGGGTCTTTTGATGCATTATGCCTTTTTTTAAATAAAGTTTTTGGCTCACATTTATTACATTTTTATGTATTGTCATATGTAATCTCCTCTTGGCACAAGTGTGTAGGATTTTATTTTTAATTTGTTTTAACCTATGCAATACTTTTATGTAGCAGATAGTACTAATTAGTTGTACCTAATTGCTCCAACTACATAACCTATGCATCACCTTCGTGTATGATGAGTTAGTGTTGAACCTCACCCCCTGCAGGTCAAAAGATGGAAAAAGAAAATGTAAATCGAATTGCAAGTGATTGTGTAAATTGTTCATTTGAGTTTTGTACGTATGCATGGTATTACTCATTTTCAGATTTGTTGACTGAGGTGAGTTATTTGCTTTTGAATCTATAACCAATTTTAATCCTATACTCTGTGTTATTTTAACTGGCCTATCTTTTATAATTTTATGTTTTGTGCTATAGATATCTTGGTACAAACATGATTTTTTTAAGCATATTGTGATTGTGATGTGAATGATATACAGTGGTAGTCGTTGAGATTTGGATGGGAAAGCTACAGTTTTGATTCATACTTATGCCGTATAGAGATTTTTAACTACAACATACTTTGTTGATCAAGACTTGGTGATTGTAATTTTAAAGTGTTCATTCTGTATAATATCTCTATGTTTCTCTTTCTTTTTTTCAAACAAATACAAGAAATTAGAAAGAATAATGATGTCACTTTTTTGTGCAGGAAAAGAAACTAGAAGAATTTCAAGTTGAAATTTAAAATTGACCCTCTTTAATGCAGAAAACGGGACTAGAAGAATTTCATGTTGAATATATGGTAGCGTCATTAGCCTCTTTAAAATTTCAGAATTACAGTTTATCGTCTAACTTATCTTTTTTTGGAAGATTTGCTCTCTGAAGTTGTTGAATAATGTCGAACATTTTGTATATTTCGAAGTAATCTCTGAGCATGTTGGTATATCAACGGATTTGATGAGTCTATGATGAGGTTTAATTTGATTAAAGTTTAATCTATGTGTTGTACCCGGTTTATGTTCACCGGCGAACAAGCAACAAGTAACAAGGATGTCCGATCAAAGCAATTAACAAAGCAATTAAGAACACAATATTTTGATTACCCAGTTCGTCTATTAAATAAGACTACGTCTGGGGGCGACCAAGCCAGGAGTATTTTACTATATATTTTCTGCCTAGAGTTCTAAAAGTTCGATCTTTTACAACGTACAATACAAGTTATATTTATAGACACAAAATTAGGGCTACAGTCTTCATGGGCTTCCTCTCACGGGCCCTATGGTTTTGACCGTCAGGTGGGTTCTTTGCTTGTCCTCAATAACATCCAGGATACCCGATCGACATAAGTGAAATCCGCGCCATTAACAATTCGTATCTTTTGCCATATTTATCTTCGATCGACTTGAGACCAAGTCCGACGACTGCATATCTTCCCAAGTCGCCACTGCGACCTTCACAAAGATTCTAGGTCACCTAACGACCTGCTAGCCTTCTAAGCAGCTCCGCGATCTACTTGATCGAATGAGGTCGCTTATAATGACTAACTCAAGACAAGAGACCGCGGCCTCCGGCTAGTCAAATTATTTCATGCTACAACAATTGCCCCTCAAGTCGAGGTCGCAAGCTCGTATTGGGACCTTGTCTTGAACCGTTGATGTTTGTCGACATGTGGCAAGTCGACATCGGAATGTGTACCCAAAACGAATATTCGTTGATGGGGGGGTCTGATCGCCTTGATTTCTGAATCGGCATGGCGTGTGACAAACCCTTAATCTGGAGCATAGGTGATGTGAGCTCGCCCAACCAAAGATGGGTGTGTCAACCCGCGCGTTTTTTCAATTTCTTGAGTTCGAATTTTCACCCGAACGTTAAACCCTTCTCCATTCTCTGCTCTCAACCCTTGTATCCTCAAAGCTCTTATCCAGTTTACGGCGAATTTAGAGTTCAAGCTAACCGCGGTAATCCTCTATTTCGATTCTACCAGATGGCATCCGGAATCCATCCCGCACCTTATTCACGATTTCATCTTCTTTTGCCGTTGCGAACTCTACGCCCGTCAAGGTAGTTATCCTAGTGTGGAGGTGCCACGACTTTTTCGGTCGATCGAGATGGTGGAAGCAGCGATGACCAATTCTGGCGGAGTTGGACAAAATCATCCACCTCCCCCGTCTTAGAAACCTCACGCGGAGGATGGAATCGACCTGCCGAATATATGCCTCGGCGAGTCTTGATTCGCTCGCCGTATTTGCTCCATCTGGCGATTTATGGGAATCGGTCAAGTCGAATTCATGGCGCATCAGAGTCGGTTTTGTCCGATAAGTACTTGTGCTCCTTAATTCCTTTGTTGTGCCCGTATATACGGGTTCCTTGACCCGATCGCGCCGGGATGATCCCAAAATGGAGGTCGGGATTGATCTCTTATTCTTTGGAGCACGAGGCGATCATCCTCCCAATGGTTGGGATTTCTTGGCCGTGCTCGGGCAACCTCTACCGAGAACAAAGTGGGAACCGGATCCATCGCCTGGGGTGGCTACAATGTCGTCGGACCGAAAAGGTCGGGGAGCTCGTGGCGGGATCCCAACAAGGTCGAAGGTGGCACAACAAGTGGTAGTTCGTCGGGCGTGGGAGTCTGTGGACCTTCAAGTACTCTACCAATCGTTCAACCTTTTGATCATGGTATGTTTTATATTTCGACTTTGAGGTTTGTCTTGATCTTTCTTCACACTGCCGTGAGCCTCTCTTTGGATTTCCCTAGAGGCTTACAATCTCATTTTTGACACTCGAATTTGGCGAGGGAGACGGATTCCCTAAACTCCAAGCTCGATCGACTTAAAGTTGGCATGTATACCTATCTGCGTCACCGACGATTCCTGTTTGAATTTTCATAAATGGATCTGTGCTTTAACTTTCATCTTTCCCAACATCCCCAATGCCAACCTCCCCGCCGAAGTTGGCCTTGAAATCCGACTTGGGTAGATGAGGCAGTTTCCTCCGAGATTGGACCTGGAGGTCGCCTCCCTTTGCCCTTATGATAAGGGTAAGAGGAAAGTCATGGGGTTGGCTAAAATCCGAGCACCGCCGGAAGAAGAAGCGATGGAGGAGATTTTCATCTGGGTATGAGACTTATTTTTGGTGCCCCGGGCCCGGATGAGGTCTCCATGAAGATGACTTCGGCTGTCTTGGATAGTAAGTCCTCGTCACGATCCGTCAAATCTTTTTTCTTGTTAATTTCGGTTTATTGAATCTTATCCTTTCTTTTTTGGCTTGGGTTGTGATTTATTCTCGGTGCCCACCAACCTAACTCGCCAAGATCACGAAGTTTTGGGTTACCTCATATGAACCTTGGATTCTAATCACGCTGCGTCGGCAAAAGGTATTTAGACAACTCTGATGTTGGCCATGGTTTCAAAAGGCGCCTTATTCTGGAGAAATCCGATTGAGCCCAGAGAAAGCTCGGGAACCTCCCGAGTCACGGTTCCTCGGGTCACGACGCGCAAGTTTCGATTTCGGGTTGCCGAGCCTGGGGATAGAGAAATCTAACTTCCGAGCATCTTCGCCGGATTTCGGGTTGAGGGTGGACTAGCCGAGGAAGGTTGAGGTCGGGCGGTGGCCGAGGCGGAGGCCGATGCCGAGAAGTTGAATCCGGAGGGAAGGGTGTAAAGGGAGCCGACGCCAGGGAGGTCCAAATAAGGTCGCCGGCGGAGATGAACGCTAATTTTTGTGACGCGGATGGCGTTGGGCCTCATCCGGATTTTATCTTGGTGGCTTGTCGCCGAGCTTAAGGAATATACCCATGACAACCCCCTGGCCCCCGACGTCCTATTGGAGATCCAGGACTTGGAGGATATGGGCATCGACCTCTCATTCTTTCCGAACCCGAGTCGGATTGTGCGCCCAAGTCCAGATCCTGCGGAGGCATTGACGAGCTTGGAGGTTGATCCTCCCGCTGATGCACCTCCTGAGCCCCCTTTCGGGACCGTCCACACCCCTACCAAGGCCGCCTCTTAAAGAAAAGTATATTGTAATCTTTTGATTGTTCTTTTTTTATCCTTGTACCGGCCTTCGGGTCTTTCATGTAATGGGAATTTTCCCGGCCTCCGGGCTTTTTCAATGAAGAATTTGTTTGCCTGTCTTTATCAATGAAACTCTTTTTAATTCCTTTGTTGTGCCGACTTGATTTCCTTATGCGACTTTTATTTTATGCTTAGCCCTTGTCGTCTTGTTTTTACGCGACTTGATTTTTTGGACATTGCTTGGTCGTCTTATAAAGTCGGGATTTATCACACCTTGGTGGGTTGTGATTTATTCTCCGGTATTTTGAAAGCCGCATCTTATCGATCATATGTTTTTCATGCGACCTGCATGTTATCAATCATAAGTCTTTCATGCGACCCGCTTGGTTTCTACACATAGGAATTTTTCTTTCAAAGAGAATCATCGTGATCAACTAAAATAATCAGTTTACATTGTTGCGATCAGTACAGGGGTGTAAATCTACTGATAATACTTCTTCAGGTGGGTTGCATTCCACGGATATTGGGCCTTGGTCCCATCCGACTTCTCGAGCTCGTATGCCCCATTCGGTAGGACCTTCGATATTTGGAATGGACCTCCCAGTTTGGACCGAGGGCTCCTTTTGAATCTCTGAGTACCTTCTTTAGCACCAAGTCTCTGACCTTGAAACGTCGAAGTCGCACCTTAGAGTTGTAATACTTCTCCGACCTCTGCTTGTATGTTGCATTTCTCATGTTAGCCTCCAATCGCTTCTCTTCGAGTAGGTCCAGGTTTCTTTCTAAGGCTTCATCGTTATGGTCGAACGCGACCTGGCTGGTTCGGAGAGGTTGGAGGTCGATTTCCGCAGGTACGACTGCCTTAGTTCTGAAGGCTAGCGAGTAAGGAGTTTCACCCGTTGAATTTCTGCAGGTCATTCTGTATGACCACAACACGCTCGGGAGCTCGCTAGCCCATTTCCCTTTTCCCCTCTCGATCTTAGCCTTAAGCGTGTGCTTGATAATTTTATTCACGGTCTCGACCTGACCGTTTGACTGGGGGTGGTATGGGGTTGAAAATAACTTTGCGATCTTCCACTTTTTGAAAAAAACGTCTATCTTGATACCATCAAATTGTTTTCCATTATCCGATATGATCACCTGAGGTAGCCCGAACCTGCAGATAATGTTCCGCCATATAAATTTGATGACATGATCTTGGTCTATGGTTGCCAATGCCTCAGCCTCTGCTCATTTTGTGAAGTAGTCCACTGCTACCAGGGCGTACTTTACCGAGCCTGGGGCCATCGGGAGCGGCCCAATGATGTCTATCCCCCACTTCGCAAATGGCCAAGGACTGAGGATGCTTGTGAGTTCCTCTGGAGCGACCTTGATGGAAGGGGCATAGATTTGGCATTTGTGGCATTTGCGGACGAAAATGATAGCATCGGCCCTTAGGATTGGCCAAAAATACCCCTGCCTTGTGGTCTTGTGGGCGAGCGACTCCCCCCCGGTGTGGTTTCCTCATTCCCCTTCGTGTATCTCTTGTAGGATAAGTTTACCTTGTTCATGTGTGATACATCGAAGTAGGGGCGTGCTGAAACCTCGTTTGTATAACTCGTCATTGATCATTGTGTACCGTGTAGCCCGCAGTTGTAGCTGCTGAGCTCTAACGCGATCAGCTGGCAAGAGGCCATTTCTCAGGTATTCCATGATGGGTGTCATCCAGTTCGACGTCGGGGTCTCCAAAGTTGTTATTGTTACTTGTGCGGTGGATGAGTGGGAAAGTGTCGTGATGGTGACATCCTTCATGTCTGGTGATCCTTCGGAGGTTGCCAGTCGAGCTAAAGCACCGGCTCGCGAGTTCTGTTCTCTCGGTATCAACTTGACATGGACTTGTGTGAATTCAGGCATAGTGTTTTTACGACCTCCTGATAGGCCGCCATCCTGTCGTCCCTAGCCTCGTACTTCCCCAAATTTGATAGGCCACGAGCTGGGAGTCTGTATGGACTTGCAATCTCTTGACACCCATGGTTGTTGCCATTTCCAGGCAGCTGATGAGTGCCTCATATTCGGCTTCATTATTTCTTGCGGGAAATTCGAAGGTAATGGCATTCTGGAATGAGATACCCTCCGGGCTCATCAGAACTAAACTGGCTCCTGACTTGTGAGATGTCGCCGACCCATCTATATGGTGGGCTGCCCGAGCACCCGGCTTCAGAAGGGAATGTGAGCTCGACGATGAAATCGGTCAGTGTCTGAGCCTTGACGGCCGGTCGTGGTGCTTATGACACTCCGTACTGCCCGACCTCAATGGCCCATTTGAGACATCGACCTGATGTGTCTGGTCGATGGAGCACGTTCCTTAGGGGCAAGGAAGTGAGGACCTCGACCTGATGGTCGAAAAAGTATGGTCTCAGCTTCCTTACACTCATGACTAGTGCGTAAGCCAGCTTCTCCAATGATGGATAATGTTGTTCTGTCTCGTTTAGTGTCTGGCTGACGAAATAGATGGGTAAGTGGATCTGGCCCTCTGCTCGGACCAGCACTGCACTTAAAGCGGTCTCTGAAGCCGCGAGATATAAGAACAACTTCTCTCCTGGGACAGGTTTGGATAAGATGCTCACATCTGCCAGGTAGGTTTTGATTTTTTCGAAAGCATCCTGGCTCTCAAGCGTCCATTCGAACTTCGATTTCTTACGGATCGTGTCGAACATCGGCTTGCATTTATCCCCCATCCGAGAGATGAACCTGCTTAGTACGGCCAGGCATCCGGTGAGTTTCTGGACCTCTTTCACATTTCGGGGTACCCCCATGTCTACTATGGCCTTGACCTTCCCTGGATTCGCCTCAATCCCCCGCTTACTGACCAGGTGCCCCAAGAACTTCCCCGACTCCACCCCGAAGTTACACTTCTTGGGGTTGAGTCTCATGTTGAACTTTCTGAGGATATCGAAGGTCTGTGCGAGGTGAGACAGATGATCCTCCATTTTTAAACTCTTGACGACTATATCGTCGACATAAACTTCTACCGACTTCCCAATCTGGTCGGCAAACATATGATTGACAAGCCTTTGGTAGGTTACCCCTGCATTCTTCAGGCCGAAAGGCATTCTCTTCCAGCAATATATATTTTTTCTCGGTCAGAAACGAGGTGTGTTGCCGATCTGGTTCATGCATGGCTATTTGGTGATAACCCGCAAAAGCATTCATGAACGACATCATCTCGTGCCTGGACGTGCTATCTATCAGGTGATTGATGTGTGGCATGGGGAAGAAATCTTTTAGGCGAGGCCGTTGTTGGTCGGTAAAAGTCGATCTAAAGCCGCCGGGGTTCAGTTGGACTTTTTACCAACAACTGCGTTGGCTACCCATTGTGGCTGGTCAGCCTGCATGATCAGGTCGTTATCTAGCAGCTTCTTCACCTCTTCGGCTAAAGCATCATATTTTTGGGGCCAAATTTCCACATTTTCTGGGCAACCGGCCTCCGAATAGGGTCGATGTGAAGTCGGTGGCATGCGACTTCTGGATCGATCCCTACCTTGTCTTTATGCAACCATGCAAACACGTCCACATTCTTTCTGAGAAAGTCGACGACTTCCCCCCTCAGGTCGTCCGGTATCTTGGAGCCAATAATGACTTCTAGATCCGGGCGAGTTAGATCTATCTTGATTTTCTCGAGTTCTTCCGATTTCGGCCTCGATTAGGAATTCTTCAGGCTCGTGCCCTATTCTTGGATCGAGGTCGCTGTGGGTTCTTTTTCTGCTTGCTCTTTTCTTATTTAATTCCTCATCTTGTTTATTGCTATCTATTACAAACGTTCATCCTATAGGTGTTGGTGCGGAATTGAAAAGAGACGAAGAGTAAATCAAACAACCCCTTACATCGACCTGGTCACCCTTAACGGTGCCGACCAGCCCACTCTTGGTGGGAAATTTTACACAGAAGTAAAAAGTAGAGGATGCAACCTCGAATTCATGCTCGAAAGGCCTTCCCAGGAAACCATTATAGGAGCTGGGAAGGTCGACAACTAAAAAATCTAAGAGCCTAGTCGCCATAACTTCATTATTCAGTGTAGAGACCAACTCGACAGCCAGCCGGATCATTCCTGTCGGCGTCACAGTAGCATCACCAAATCCTTTCACGATATGGTCGCACGGGGTGATGTAGGCATCATAGTCCTTGAGCTGATCCAGTGTTTTCTTGAAGAGGATGTTGCAGAAGGCACCCCCATCTACCAGAAGTCGGCACACCGTAGTTCCCACGATATTTGCTTTGATCACCAGGGGGTCGACGTTAGGGTAGACCACTCCAGCTTTGTCCTTCTCCCCGAACTCGATCGTGCTGGACTCTTTCCCCAAGTCGAGGACAGGAAATACCATCTTCTTAGCATTCTCTATCTCTCTTATCTCGGCCTTCATCTTCCGCTTAGAGGAGGAGGAGGAGGAAGCCCCCCGACCCCCTGGGGGGAGAGAGTGTGTATACGCTGGCCCCCGTTTTTCAGGCATGGGTGGGATAGGTCGCTCCCCCTGCCCCATCCCCTAGTTGTCATTCCTGTGGGTGCGCTCTCCTTGCCAGCGACCTCTCGGAGCCTGGTCGTGATTCTTCTGAGGTCGCTTGACGAACTCGTCAAGCAGACCATCTTCATCTGATCTCGAGTGAGGCGGGTAGATCCTTACACTGTTTGGTATAGTGACGAGGCCCTTTCGTGAAAGTGGCAATACTTGTTGGGGTTGACTTGCCTTTATCCTTATGAGGAGGAGGCGGGAGGAGTAATTCCGCTCTCGGATCGAGTATAGATGTGTGCAGGCGTCATGCCCGGTCATCCATCGGTTTCCGGGGATCTTTCTCCTCAAAAGGTTTGAAACTTCCAAGCGACTTGTATTGTGAGCTGGCCTTTTTGGAACTTTTCTTGGGTTCAACGACCTCTTTAGTATCAGAGAGTCGAGATTCAAAGAACTCATGATATGAATCGGGTTGCTAGCTTCGCCTCGCGAAATCGGTGTAGCTAGTCGGATTAAATCATCATCGCCGCCAAAGTTTGGTCCCCTTCTTGAGGTCGGAGACAGCCCCTAGCAGTTTTACCTCATCCCCAATGGGATCTCTTTCTAAGATCAACTTGTCGATCCTCTCAATATAGGACCCGTCGGACTACGTATCACCTCTTTGGGTGTTTATCGACGCCATTCGTCGCAGCATGGTCGGGACGCCTTGAGCGATAAAGTCGTCAAACGGCGAGTGAAATTTGCTCAAAAGTGTCCACCGAGAGGGGTGGCAGGGAGGTAAACCATTGATGAGCTTGGTCTCTCAAGGTCAGAGAAAAAAGTCGACATTTCATCGCATCAGTTGCGCCCATAGAGGCCATGTACGAGTTGTACTTAGCCACGTGGACCCTTGGGTCCGTGTTCCCGCTAGCGATCCAAGGTCGCTGTGTTAATCTTCCTCTAGGTGGGTACCAGAGTGACCAGAGCTCTGCGAGCGAAGAATCCGGGATGGTGAGGAAAGGATCTGTCCCCATCGGCCCATTTCGATTCTCCATGCGCTCCATCAGTTGGTGGACTGTCCGGGTCAGTGTTGCGACCTGAGCATCGCGATGGTCTGTTGTTGCCTTCATTGCCCCAGGGTCGCCGCGATGCATGGTCGATCCCCTCGGCAAATCATTGTGGTGGAGGTTCAGTGCAAGTGCGAGGTCGTGCTCCACCTGATCAGCTCGTCGAGGCTCAGATTGCGCCTCATCTTCTGCGATCCTTGGGACTTTATGAACCCCTAGGTCGCCAAGTCGGTCGAACACGTTGTTTGACCCTGCCTTCCTCTCAAGGAGCCGGCGGTTGCAAACTAAGGCGTGTTTAGCCGGGTCATAGGTCAGTTGACCCTCCGAGTGTCCCTTCCGGGCCAATGCGCCCTTATTTTTCGAGGGTCTGGCCTCCTGGGCGGTCTTTTTGGCTGGAGGGTGCTCGTCTTCGTCATCGAAGGTGAGGTGTTTCTTGTTGAGGACGGCCACCTTCGCGTCCTCTGGGGTCTGAACCAAGTTCCACCAGTCCGGGGTGATCAATGGAGCCGCCGGGCGGGTGCGCTGTGAGCTCACAGAGACCTCGTCCCTGTCGCGGGCGTCCAACTAATGTCCGGTAGGATTGCCTTGGTTGTTCGTCATCGCTGTTGATCGGAGAAGAGACGGGTTTTCCCTCGAACAGATATATTTCTCAGGAATTGTTCCCACAGACGGCGCCAATTATTGTACCCGGTTTATGTTCACAAGCGAACAAGCAACAAGTAACAAGGATGTCCGATCAAAACAATTAACAAAGCAATTAAGAACACAATATTTGATTACCCAGTTCGTCTATTAAATAAGACTACGTCTGGGGGCGACCAAGCCAGGAGTATTTTACTATATATTTTCTGCCTAGAGTTCTAAAAGTTCGATCCTTTACAATGTACAATACAAGTTATATTTATAGACACAGAATTAGGGCTACAGTCTTCATGGGCTTCCTCTCACGGGCCGACCTAGGGTTTCAGCCGCCAGGCTAGGGTTTCCTTGTTTGTCCTGCAAGTCGCGCATCCAGATACACTTACCCTGATTACAGTTCGTGAAATCCGAACCATTAACTACCCGTATCTTTGCCATATTTATCTTCGATCCGACTTCGAGACCAAGTCGCTCCAGCGACCTGCATATCTTCCCAAGTCGCCACTGCGACCTTCACAACATTCCAGGTCACCTAACGACCTGCCAGTCTTCTAAGCCGCCCCGCGACCTACTTGATCGAATGAGGTCGCTTATAATGACTAACTCAAGACAAGAGACCGCGACCTCCGTCTAGTCGAATTATTTCATGCTACAACACTATGTTTAGAAAAAGTTAAGATTTTGAGGATGAACAGTTGTCTCTGTTGAGGATTTCTTTTTCTTTCCTTTTTATTTTGGTTTCAGACATATATCTCTGTTGGACTTCATTTAGTTAAACATTAGCCTTATTTGAGATTGCACATTGTGTGTGCATTTCTTGATGTATGACTTTTAAGCATATTTTCAAAACGAAATAACTATATAACAAAACTTTTTCTTTTTTTTTTCTATTGTTTGCGATTGTTCAATGAACCCGACATTTGGTACAAATTTTTAAAAACTAGAATTTACAAATGATCGGAACTACATGAAACTATTGATTACTTCTTTTATTATTTACCCGTAAATTCTGGACAATTAGATTATTAATTTTTTTATTGATTTAATTGATTTTTTATTTTTTATTTTCTGAAACGTAAATATTTTTATTTTTGTTACACGCAGAATATAATTTAGGATTGAATCAATTGGATTCAATGTATTAGTTGCGAATTTTCATTTTTTAATATTACTCGAAAACAAAAGCTTCAAAACATCCAAGAAAATTGCTTCTTCAGGCTTCAGCAACAATATTCATATGCGGACCTATTGCAACTGGAAGAAGCCATTGTTAATATATATATCATGTACATTTTTTGAGATTTTAGAACTCAAATTACTTAATATATATTGTGTACATTTTTTTAATTTCAGAACTCAAATTACTTATATCAATCCTCCGCAATATAAAAAATAAAATCAAAGTAAATATAAAACACAAAATCATATTAACAAATTCATTAAATTGGAAAATTTGCATCAGATTAAATTTCCTAGAATACGTGCAATATAATAAAACTTCTTGCAATATACAAAATAATTACACAATTACAATAAACATTCTAACCAATTCAGAACTCAAATTACTTACCTCAATACTCCCTACAATATTAAAAACAAAATCAGATAAAATATAGAATAAACTCATCCACAACTAATTCAACACTTAAATTATTTACTTCAATACTACATGCACTATAAAAAAAAAAAAACTCCTTGCAATATATAAAATAATTACACAATTTCAATAAACATTCATAACCAATTCAAAAACTAAATTTGAGTTTTCAAAACTCAAATTATCTACATCAATACTCCCTGCAATATACAAAACTAAATCATTAATTTAATTACACAACTACAATAAACATTCATAACTTAAATAAAAATAATCAATAAACTGAAACTCAAATACTAATATACCCTAATCATACCCGTTTTTATTCCATTAGTTTTTCGAAAATCCTCAGCAACAAACCATTAGTTCCTCGCAAATCCTCTGCAAAAAACTCGCTTCTTACACAGTGCATATATACACACACAATAGGTAAACAAACTCACCTCTTACACACATATATACACACACATATGTACACACAATTAAGGGTACTATATAGTTAAACAACTATTTCATTAAATAGAATATTCAAATTAAAATTACTTATCTCAATACCCCTACAATATAAAAAATAAAATCAGATTAGATATATAATACAAAATTAGATTAACAAATTAATATTGATTTTTCTAATTTGATGAATTAAGTAATTTGAGTTATGTATATTAGTAAACTTGATTCAGCCTATGTGACGAAACCACATCAATCTGCGCAAAGCCCAATTCAACCAAATTATTTCGTTTTAAAATCGTGCACTCTCATTAAAAGTTATTAAATTAAAATTTTAATCTATCTAATTAAATTAAATATATTTATTTATAAAGATATAAGTCGTATATATATATATATATATATATATATATATATTGGGTAAGAACCGAGTTTGTTGCAGAGAATTTGCGAGGAACTAATGGAACAAAAAAATGGGTATGCATGGTTGGGGTATATTACCATTTGAGTTTCAAGTTATTGATTATTTTTATTTTATTTTATTTTATTTAAGTTGTGAATGTTTATTTAATTGTATAATTAAATTAATGGGTTTTTTTTTATATTGTAAAGAGTAATGATGCAAGTTTTTTATATTGCAAGAAATATTGAGATAAGTAATTTGAGTTCTGAATTGGTTATGAATGTTTATTGCAATTGTGTAATTATTTTGTATATTTTAGGTAGTTTTTTTATATTGCACGTATTGCGGGAAATTTAATCTCATACGTAAGAAACTCATTCATAATCAACTAGAACTCAAATTCTTACTTTAATATTCCATGCAATGTAAAACAAAATCAAATTAACAAATTTATCAAATTAGAAGAATCGCTATGAAAATAAATACAACAATTGAAAACTAAAGGAACACAATTGCAATAAATAATCATAACCGATAACCGATTCAGAACTCAGAATACTTACGTCAATACTTCCTGAAATATACAAAACAAAATCAGATTAATAAATTCATTAAGTTAGAAAAATCACAATGAACATAAAAGAAGAAACTCATTCATAATCAATTCAAATCTCAAATTACTTACCCTAATATTCTCTGCGATATACAAAACAAAACCAGATTAACATATTCATAAAATTAGAATAATTGCTATGAACAAAATTACGGCGGTTGAAAACTAAAAAACACACATATATTTTTGTAGGTAGGACATGATAAATGGGGTGTTAACTAATACTTATATTTATACTTGGAGTCCCACTATCCACACCACAAAATCCTCTAAACACATCCCATTAAATTTAGAGCAAAAATGGACATATATAAAATGACCATAATATCCTTCATATGAAGTAATGGGAGCATTTAGTGTTCCGCCAGGATGAAAGAAATGAAAACAGAGCATAGTGTTGTGTTCAGTTGTTTGGCCCAATCACAGAGGGTCGTGGCCATGGTTTCAGCATAGACTAGAAAAGCTTGCACACAGAGGAATGAACAATGCTCTGGGCCTTAGTACAATACAATGAACTACAAAGGAATAAGCCTTTTTGTTGCCTTATACAACATAATCACAATATTTTTTAATCAAGATAAAATGATTAATGTGGCGCCTTATTCAATTACCAATCTCAATAGCACATCTCAAAACCTCTTCGCATAGAAGCAGAAAAGGAGTATGGCTTTGTTGCCTTGTACAACAATAATCGCAACATTGTTCGACGGATTTTCGAAGGATAATTTGTAATGGGGTCTAAAATTTCATTTTTGTAAATTTGGATTTTGTAATAAACTGAAGCAATTGAATCATTTTTGTTTAAAAACTCAGATCTTATTGAGTTTTTCATTAATCGCAGGAATTGTGTTTCTTTGGCGAGAAGGTTTTGACGGGTTCATTTGTTTGGGGTTTCAGAAAGCACGTTACTGTTTTGAAAGGGGAAGATGTAAATTTTTTTTTTTTGGAGAAGGGTACAATGGTATTGATTTTGGGTGGGTTTAGTAATATAAATTAATTTTAATTTTTTTATGGGGTGTGTTTAGTGGCTCCATTATACTTAATATATGATATATATGGATAAACGTAATAATACTTTACTTATGCTTAATATATGATATATATATATAATTATACTTAATATATATGATATACAATGGATAAACGTATTAATACTTATACTTAATATATATACAATGGATAAACGGTATATGATATATATGGATACTTGTTTAATATTTTAAACGTATATTTAACTCAACTTTTAGTATTTAATTTAACTTTTAATGAGAGTGCATGATTTTAAAACGAAATAATCTGGTTGAATTGAACTTTGCGCAGACTGATGTGGTTTCGCCACATAGACTGAATCAGATTTACTAATATATAGTATTAAGATAATGTACGCATATCAAAATATTTGTAAATGTAAATCATCTGATTATTAGACAAATAAATGAATTATTTTTCGGATAAAGAATTTGAATGTATAAATATTTTGGGACAATTAAACTCACATTTCACATTACGTGAAAACATTATATCGAATGTCTTTTCGACCACATATC
The DNA here is from genome assembly GCA_037126765.1 of Stenogyne calaminthoides. Classification (NCBI taxonomy): domain Eukaryota; kingdom Viridiplantae; phylum Streptophyta; class Magnoliopsida; order Lamiales; family Lamiaceae; genus Stenogyne; species Stenogyne calaminthoides. The sequence continues at coordinate 35,597,022 of JBBCBC010000009.1, forward strand.
AATGCAAAAGATCGGTCATTTATTTATTTTATAATTTATTAATTATTTTTAAAGTTGATTATTTATAATCAATTATATTAAAAAAAAAATTGAAATCAGATACACACAAGTCTGTAGTTATTGCCTACGTGAGATTCATATAAATCGAAGAATAATAATGTCTATAACACAAAGATTAACATTTGAAGAAGATTCAAATATTCAGACTTCATTGAATAGAGGTTATCCTTTAAATACATCTAATATTGGTAAGATTTTTTTTATAAAAAATTTATGTAATTTATTTCACTAGACCTAACACCGCGTACTACGCGGGATTAAAAATAGTTTTTTATATTATTAGTTTTAGATTGAATATTTAAAATATTAAATTATTTTGATTAATTCAATTATAGATGTAATTTTTATTTTCTAATATTATATGTGAATATTTAAATTTATTTTTTATTCTAAATTATAAATTATGGAGTTTATATTTAATATTATGTATTTGTGCAAAGAAGAATGATGGATAAAGGAAGACGCAGAGTGTGAGAAAATCACAATAAATAACCTAGAAAATTAAATGGTATAAATTAAATTACATAAATGAATGGTGAAATTAAAATTATACAATAAATAAGTCAAACTTATAAATTTAATGGTAGAGATGAATTTAAAAAATGAATGTTATAGATTTTGAAGATGAAGTATTTTACCATAAATAACTCTTCATAGAATTGCAAGATTATAAAACAGAGGATTTATATGAATTGAGGGTTATTCACAATTAGTAGATAATGTATTTTTATGAATGAATAGAACTAAATTACTTCGATATTAAAAAATATTTTATTTTAAAAATAAATGTTTATTCTAGGATTACGAAAGCGAGGATGTGTTCCACGTGAGATAAACAAAACCATCAATGCAAAACGTACTTATGATAATGCGTACAAACTATTCTTAACTATAAGTAAAATCTTTAAATTTTTTATAATATTTTAACATATACAATTGTTTATTTTTATTTTTTTTTTACAGAAGCTCATTCTTCTCATATAGATATGTCATTGTCATTATCTGACTTAACAAGTAGTGAGTACTCAACTACTACATCATAATTCAACTAATAATTAATAATTAAGCTAATTAACTATTTGATTTTTTTTATCTTACAATAAATAGCAATATTTAATCAGTATCGAGTTGTGCGTCCAAAGGTTAAATCTACTACGTCATTATCTCAGAGTTTAAAAATGAACTCAAATTGTCATATAGATATGTCATTGCCATTATCTGACTTAGAGAATATTAAGTACTCAACTACTATATCATAATTCAACGAATAATTAATAATTAAGCTACTTAACTATTTAAATTTTTTTGTCTTATAATCAATAACAATATTTAACCAGTATCGAGTTGTGCGTCCAAAGGTTATATCTACTACGCCATTATCTCAGAGTATAAAAAATGAATTCAAATTGTTAGAATTTTTTTCTTCTTAATTATTAATTAAAGATTTTTAAAATTATAACTTTCTTTTATTAAATTGATATTTCCTAATATTTTATATGTAGATAAAGAAAAAGTTGTGCTAAATTAAGTTAAAAGAAAAGCAGTTTGAATGAGAAAAATAGAAATCGAGGAGATCATCATTGGGAACACGAACATTCACATTTAAATACTCAAGTGAATGAAGTAAATTCTTCAAGTACTTCAAGAATTGATAATATACCATTTTATAATTTATTTCTTATCTACTGTCATGTATGTTCATTACTTATGTATCTACACAGTTAATTCATTTCAAAATTTTTAAATACGTGAATTTAAACATATTTTTTATTGTGGAATACGAAAAAGTGGTCTAGGTCCACGTGATAGAAGCAATATCATAAATTTACAAAGTAATTATGCAAAATAATAGATAATATTTTCAATTATGGATTTGAGTTCTTCCGACTGTATCAATAATTAAAATTTCCATGTTTTTTTTTTCAAACTATCTCGAATTTGGTAATGCTACATACATGTGTATTTATTGCAGCGTAAAATATGTGGTTGAAGAACAAAGTAGTAAAAAGAAGACCGAGAACCCTCCAAATTTTCCATTATGTTTCTCAAATGGAAAAAAACCAACTACCAATGGTGAAAACACCATCTGCAACTATTAGGGTATGTTTGTTTTGGGCTTATAGTGGACGGGAGAAATCCTGAAATTTGAAATATAGGGATTTTAAAATTCTGATGAATAATTAAAATGTATTTTTGTTTTGAGATTTTATGGGATTGGATGGTGGAAAAGTTGATTGATGTGGTATTATTATATTATCATGAGTGTGTTGAAAAAATAAAAATGTAGATGATGTGAGTGTATTGAAAGAATAAAAAAAAGAGCAGTGGTAGATGATAAAGTAGAGTAGGATTAATGGGGATTTCAAATCCTGAGGATATTTATCATATTATCTCTAACTAATGCACACATTCTACTCTACATTAATCGTGGGAATGAAATTCCTAATCCTGAGGATATTTATCATATTATATCTACTAAAATACAAACTAGTGATGATGATTTGATATTGCATGATTTGGTTAGAGATAATATGATGCATGGTCCGAGCGAACTTTCAAATATAAACTCTCCTTGCATGGTTGAAAGTCATTGTTCTAAACGTTTTCCAAATATATAAAATGAAGAAACTACAGTAGACGACGACGGGTATCCTCTTTTGTAGAAGAAGAAGTAATGGTTCTACCGTGATGAAAGGTGAAATTACTATTGATAATTCTTTTGTGATACCTTATAGTTCAATTTTGTTGAGAAGGTACCAAGCACATATTAATGTTGAGTGGTGTAATCGACATAAATCCATTAAGTATTTGTTCAAGTATATTAACAAGGGTCCCGATATAGTAACAACAAGTGTTGTCGAAAGTGGGGAAGAAGAAAACGATTCCATAAAATTTATTTTGACAATTATATCAATTGTAGATATGTTTCTCCATGTGAAGCCATTTGAAGAACATTATACACTGCGGATACCCAACAATGCAAAGGTTGAACTTCCATATTCCAGATAAGCAAACGATTTTTTTATGATGATGATTACATTGATAATATACTTGACAAACCAAATGTAAAAAATCAATATTTTTAGCATGGATGGAACACAACAAGAATGATGAGAAGACTAGAGATCTCACTTACATTGAATTCCCTTCGAAGTATGTTTGGGATAGAAAAAATTAAAAGTGGGAAATGAGAAAAACCTGCAAGTTTTCAGTGGGAATGTTGTGTTATGTTCCACCAGGAGCTGGAGAACAATATTATTTGAGCATTCTATTACCTCACAACAAGGGTTCAATGTCTTGCTGAATTCTCCAAATGGATTCTAAAAATTGGTAACAGTGAATTTGGAGACAGTAGGTATGTGTTCACAGATATTGAGTCTACCGAAGACAATTTAATTTATGATGAAATTGATCATGTTGCTTCTATAATACAAAGTATTTACCAGAACATAGCTTATAATTTAAGTTCAGATACTTGCACAGACACATCGTGATGTCGAATCCATTAATGAGAAGCTTCTACATATGATTTATGGTGATAATAGGGTACATTTTAGTTCCGATGGTGTCTGCAGAACGGAGTGTCAATCGGACTCTAATGCATAGATGTTTTCTATCGATTTTTTAAACTTCATTATGTGTTCAGGATTAACAAACCACAACTTGATCTTAAATGAAAGAGTGTCTATAATGCTTCTAAAAAATATTGATCAAAAGTCAGGTTTGTGCAATGGAATGAGGTTGATTGTTACAAAGCTTGGAAATTATATTATTGAAGCACAAATAATTTCTGGAAGAAATATTGACAATAAGGTATTCATCCCAAGAATGACATTAAGCAATTCAGACCAAACAATGTCTTTAATGTTTAAAGGACACAATTTCCAATTCTAATATGTTTTGTGATGATGATAAATAAAAGTCAGGGTCAATCGCTGTCTATTGTGGGTTTGTATCTTCCAAAGCGGGTGTCCACACACGGACAACTCGCAGTTTCTAGAATCAAAGACAAAAGATGATTGAAAATTCCATGTCTTAATTCTGATATGAAATCTTGCAAGTATACAACAAATGTTGTTTATAAAGAAGTTTTTCAAAATTTATAATTATGTGTGATGTATTTGATTTTGAAATATAAAATTGTGAACTTTTATGTGTTTTATAGAAAAATAAAGTACAATGATATGTAAAATCTCATTTTCAATATTTAGATTACATTTTTGTTTTTTACAATAGAAAATAATAACTAACTAAATAAATTTTTAATTTTAATTTAATTAAATGTAAAAAATTTGTTTCAGCCCGTGTAGTACGCGTGTCTAACACTAGTTGATTAGATAATTTGTGAGTGAAATATAAAGATTAAAAAAAAAGAGTTTATATAGTTTAACACTAAATAGACTATTGACCCAATTTTTGAAATTTTGTGGGAGAGCCAACAAATTCAATTCACATGACAAACTCCCTCCCATAATATTTTAACAAAAATTTTGTTCCACATAAGTTTGAATCTACATTATTAGAGGATTTTTCCGCAAATCACCACCAATCTTACCATTTGATTATGCCTTTTAGGGGCGGACAAATAGATATTTAACACTATATGATGTATAACGTAGACAAAATCGTAAAGAGTCATACTTCTTTTATTTACTGGATTTCACTCCTACCAAATATGCCCTATATGGACCTCAATAAAATGGGCCAGTATAAATACCCTAATTAAATTGGGCCAGAATAAAACTGTACGTAGGATCGAGGTTATATTTTTGCTTGTGCAGTCTATTTTTGCGTAACATAGACCTCAAAGCATTTGATAAAATTTGTTTTACTAGTATTATATTTTTCCCTAACTTGCAACTATTAGTTGGATTTGGGATGGCATCAATATTTATTTATTATTTCTAATCTATTCACCCCCTGCTTATTGGCTGGAAGTGTTGCATATGTACACCCATATTGGAAATGTCAAAAACTGGTACCATGAAAGCTAAATGTTGATGGTTTTGCACACCAGATCCCTACTTATTTAAGAATGATAATGTAAATGAATTAGGTAATAAAATATTATCATGCAACATTCATATTGAAGCATGGTTTTATTTCTTTCTCACCCTGAATAATTGACATATTTTTCCCTATTCGGATGATGAATCTGAATGATTAATAGTGAATTTATTGAAATTTATTTGGATAAGTTCATTATTTAATGAACTTTAAATAAATGAAAATCCCCGTTTGAATGAATTATTGAGTACTGATCTATATATTGATAGATTTCAAATTCCACTTATTATGGAAATAATTTATTCTTCAAATTAACCTTTCAATCCATATTTTATTGGTGGCTATGTATTAAAAACCGTGTTGGACCGATCGGTTGGACCAGTCCGACTGCTAATCGGTAAGCACAACAAATCAATTTAAATTGTTGGATCACTCGACTTTTAAACCACCCATAAAATGCTAAAAAGCTGAAAAATCACCATAAAAGCGCTGATTGAGTGAACCAGACAACTCGTCGATTTGACATTATTTGAAAAAATAAAATTGAGAGCTATTTTATAAATTTTTTTAATACCTATTGAAGGGTCATCTTGCAATTCTTAGAAGTTATTTTGCAATTTTTAGGAATTATTTTAAAAAATAAAAGTTGAGGGGCTATTATTTTAAAATTATCTATAATTTATATATTTAATTATATACTATGTAATTATGATGTTATATCGGCGCAACCACTTAAATAATGATTAGAACCGGTCGAACCCAATTCAATTGAAAATACTAAGATTGTCCGGATCAATGTCCATTTCGACTTTAAAATATAAATCGATGGGTCTTAGTTTTTTTTTTTTTTTTTTTAAATCTTTAAGAAAGAAATCACTATAATTTTTATTTTTATTTTTTGAAAGAGGAGCATTATTTTAGTTGAGGGAGTGTATTTCTTGTTGAAAGAATGATCATCCGATAAGTATGTATTAAGTTATAACCCCGCGTATAAGGCGAGTTAAAAATAAAAGTGTATTATAAAATAATATTAGATCTCTTAATAGTTAATATTTTTTAAAATATCGTTTTAGCCAACTGAAATATTTATAATAAATATCATTTTGAAATTTTATTCTCCCATTAAATCTTTATTGTTAAAAATATTTAATCATTATGAACTAAAATTAATTTTGACATAAAAAATATTTTTAATTTATCTGAAAAATTCCAGAATGACATTTTAAAAAATAGGAGGGCGTATATTTATAATTTAACAATGAAAATATGATTATAATTAGTAAATTGAATGATTAAGATTCAAATATTAAATACCATAAATAAATTTTCATAGAATTCCAATAATTTGAAATAGAGACTTTATAGAAATAAGGGGTGTTGGTCCGGTGCAAACGAGTCTTACACGTGTATGGGGGGGGAATACACGTGTTCAGTGATTTTAAAACTTTTCTTTTACTGAGGTCATCTTGGGTCAGGTTGTCCTGATGATTTGGTCCTGAGAAGCACAAATCGCTCTGAGTCAAAGTCTATTTGAGACAGTGATCCTGAGCTGCTTTCAATTACCTCAGATAATCCCAACTGATCCTGAGTTTTCAGAGATCCTGAGTTGCTTGGATCAGATAACTACCTTACTGAACCCCCTCAGAAGAGTAAGTTCGGTTTGGTAACTATCTCGTTCTAGCTACTCGGATGTCTGCGAATGGTTGGCCCTTAGTTTATACTTTCGTTTTAAGCTTTTCTTTGAAAACCTTCCTTTCAATGGAATAGTGATTAGGTTGTGATTGAATTATATATGCGACTTGATTGGATTGATTCGGTGAATATCGGTGAAAATATGCTTTCAATTCAAAGTAATGCAACGAGATAAATCAAGCAAAGCGACAAAAAGCAAATAACACAAAGAAGTTATAGTGGTTCGAGACTCAAGCTCCTACGTCCGCTCTCCCGATCTCTTGAGAGAAATTCACTAATCACTTCTCAAGGTTTTTCGACTACCTCGTATTTTACTAATCTTTCTATTTTGAGCTTTTCGACCACCTCGTAGTTTACTAACTCAAAACACACACAAAGCTTTACATCATCCAAGATAGATTACTCACTTCTTCTCTAGAGCTTTATGACTACCTCAATGTAGTTTACTTACTCTTTACAACTCCAATCTCACCAACAAGCACACTCAAACTACCTTACAAAGGGTTTGGGGTTTCTTGGTTGGTTTCCAACTAGGATGAGATATCCTTTACAATTAAGAACAATGCAAAGACTAGGATATCTCGACTAAGCTTTGGATATATCTTATCAAGCTAGGCTTAGTGGAATGAGCTCTCTTCGATTTAAAGCACTTGGAAAATTCTCAATTTTTCGAGAGCTTCAACTTGCAATAATAAGTTTGAGCTCTTGAGTTGCTTACAAATTTCCCGTAACCTTACAATGTAAGTATTTATAGGCATACACCAAGGTCACTCTTGAAAAACTATCCGTTGGAAGAGATAGCTTCGTGAGTTTCCTCTTATGGTGTGTGAGAAACGACTATATTTAGGGTTTGACACTCCCTAACACGTTTTAGGCAATAGTCTTTCATGTAGCCGGTTATCACTTTTTGCAGTCTGGAACTTAGTACTTCTGACATCTTTTCAGTGACCTGTCGCTGTCGGTGTCAGTGATGTACAGTGCTGTTTTCTTCTTTTTGACTTTTGTCTCTAGTTAAATGTAGTCACACAACGGCTCTTTTTGGTTACATTCTCTGAGTGATATAACCTTAACAACACTTTGTCTTAGTTCCTTTTGTCTGCATTTGAATGTCTTGGGCAATATCTTATTTTCTAAGGAATCGCGTTCTTACCGATTATTACATCCTTGGATAGATATTTTGATTGCCTCGGAACATTCGGGGTTTATCTTGAGTATTGATACATTCTTGAGTCTTGATAATTCTTGTGCCTTGATATTCTTGATCTTGATCTTGATCTTACATGTACTGCGTCTTGATGTCTTACGAGTCTTGAGTCTTCTTCACAGATATCTTGGTGATATACTAAGTCTTCATCTTTGAGTCTTGATTCCTCGGTTTCTCCTTGAGTCTTGATTTCTCGGTTTATCCTTTGAAACTTGGTTTCTTGAAACTTTCTTGAGTCTTCAGAATCTTCAGATCCTAACCTGATCTATATCTACTGACTATACATTTTGCAGATTACATCCTGAATACTCTAAAACTGAATCATGACTCAACTATCAAGATTATTCTGAACATGTCATACTCAGGGGTTTTGAGATCTAATCAAAATCATATCTTTATTAAATTCATCTCCCAACAATTTCCCCCTTTTTTTATGATGCCAAAACCTATCTTGTTACAAAACATTTAACCTATACTCAGGTTTCAGTTTATCCTATTACAAGATTGATTTATCTCTTAACAGTTTCCATACATAATGAGTCTCCCAATAATTAATCTCCCAACAATTTCTTCAGTAATGAATCTCTCAAATGATTCATCACCAAACAATTAATTTTCCAACAATTAATCACAGAGACAACATTCAGGCATATCAAAAGTAAAAGACATGTAAATAAGATAATGAGATATTATTTTTTGAGCATAAATGATAAGGTTTCATTGATGATTGGTAGACAGTTACAAGTTACAATGAATCTTATCTGAACAAACAAAATCAAAAAGACAAAAAAAAGATAAATGATTACATGAATCTTCTGAGTCTTCATCTCCAGTCTTCTTCTGCTCTTCAGCTCGGCTCTTCAGTTCTGATTTTCTTCCACCTCATCAGCAGGGACTTCAAGGTTGAACATTCCGTAATATCTTCTTTTCGGTATAAGATCTCTTTTTTTTAATGATATCGAGATTGTTCCTGTCGGACCTAAATGAGCCCGAATGGCGTCTTGAGAAATCTCTTGAGCAATGACCTTCTCATTCACACTGACCATTCTTTTGCTTTGGGAGGAGGAATGCAGTATGGACGGGCGGTTATCTGCACCTTTCCTTCATCCAAAGATTTAACCGACTTTGAAGATACGCCGGATAAAAGGTCGGGGAGATAGTCAATGAAAGCCTCATTGGGATCTGAGCTTTCCACTCTCCATTCTCTGAGCACATCATAATAGAACCAAAAAGTTCTCTTGATTTCTTCCCATGCATCATTGTACTGGATTGGCATCCATTTGTCAACATGCGGCCATTTCTGTGCTTTTGTGTTCCCTCTCCTCTTGCTCGCGAACTTTTTGAATCCACTCCTTCTCTTCTGCTCTTCTTCCACCTTCTTTTCGATCTTTGGTACACCGTAAAAGCGAAGCGGCCGATCTTTTAGCTTGTTCAACTTGGAGTGTTTTCAGAGCACTTCTGGTTTTGAAGACCTTCTTCTTTGGCTCAACCTCATATTCTTCAATATCCTGAATCAGCTTTCTCTGAATTGGCTTAGAAGCCTTAGCTCTTTTGCCCTCAGGCTCCTCAATCGCCACAACTTTTCTTTTGATGGGCATTTCAGCACCAGCTTGGCTTGTTCCAATTCTTCCTCCACCACTCAGTTTCTCTGCAGCAACTTCTTGCATTGTTTCCTCTGAAACCTGAGTGTAGATTGACTTCTCCACCTTCTTGAACTTTAGCTTCTCAGTGGCCTCAATTTCCTTCAAGGCTTCGGCAATGATTTTCTTTTCAGCATCCTTGACAATCTTACCTTTGAAAGTATGATCCAATAATTTCCTGAGATCAGCTCCAGGTCTTTCCCCCTTCTTGGAACCATACTTTGGCAGAAGCCTGGAGAGTGTTGTGTCCATATGATATTGCTCTTTACTGACACTCCGCACCTCCCCTGCCAACTGATCTTGCTCATCCTCGAGCCTTCTAAGGTGGTTCTTCGCCACTGAGAATTCTTCAGACATATGTGCAAATTAGATAGAGAGCTTCCTTGAACATTTCTGTCATCTTGGCCATGAGCATTGAGCTCATCTCCTCAACAACATTCTTCACCAGCATCTCATTCTTCTCTAACAACTTTGCTTCAATAATTTTAGTCTGTTTCTGATGCTTCTGCTTTAGCTCTGCATTAATCTCAGCTTTGACCCCTTCCATTTTCTCCTCAATCTTTCCTTCAATGGTGGTGACTTTTTCGATCGAGGAGTATCTGAAGTAGCACCAGGTCTGGAGAAGAACTCAAGCTTTCTATCTTCTGACTTTGGTTGGCCAATACCTCCTCCATCTGAGCAATTTTGTTCAGGATTGGCTCAACCTTCTCCAACTTCTCCATTACCGGGGTGAGATCAATCTCAGGAGCATATCGACATCTTTGTGTCTCGATTTGGTATTCGGCTGAATCTCGATCCGAACACGAGCTTGATCTGATCGGAGGTGCAGGATTCACCCTGAGCTTGGGTGTCCACCTGAGCCTCAGTCTGCATATCAGACATTACAGATTTAAAGATAGGGACTTGGTAATCCCGGCATAATTGTCAATAGTGCCAAAAAGTTACGAAGGCTAACTTGATATGAGGATGTTCGACAATGACCTCTTGAAAGATCGATTGAGTCTTTCTCCTTCTGAGATTGACTCTCATCATCCCCTTGTTGGTCCCCATTCTGAGATTTGTCTTTGGAGCTCGGGGCACCAACTTCAGCAACCATCCTCTCAGCAACCTTCCTCTTAACCAACTCATCAAAGTCAGAGATTTTCATTCTGAGCTTGGTTTTCTTGAACCCTGAGAATTCAGTGAGAAAAGTTGTGTCCTCGTTCCACCAGTCTTCGCCTCTGAATGAAGCAATGTTGAGCATCTCCGGAAGAGTCTGGTTGAGGATATAGACCGTTGACCTCAATCTGAAGATGTTGGGATATTTTAGTTTTGATGAATTATGCCAAAACATTATCAACTTGTGTTTTTGAAGCTAATCTACAGATAACAAGTTGAGGGGGAACGAGAGAACAAATTGAGGGGGAACTCACGAAAATTAGACGAAGATGATCTAGATCAAAGTAGGTCGCAGATTTAAGCGAAGCTTGATCGAGATCGGATGAGTAAGAAGAGTTCGAGTCAACCGATGAGTCATGCAAAATCGGAAGAAGAAAAAAGCTAACCGGTGATCGGAAGAATCGGAAGGTCAAAAGATCGGATGACCGAAACGGACTGATCGGAAGAACAGATCGGATGACGGATGACCGATCGAAGACCCGGATCGGATGACCGGATAAGAAGAGGAGGTTGCGATCGATCGAAGAGGCGGATGAGACCGATCGAGATCGGGCGTGATCGAGATCGAGATATGAAGATGAGCGGATGATCAACATCGGACATGATTGAGATCGGATGTGCTAACCCGATATGCTAACCTATTATGCTAACTCGATGTGCTAATCGATGAAGATAAACCGATATCTTGACTGATGCTATCGATCCGATAATGTGAGTTGATCGGATCGGGAGAGAAGAAATCGGATATCGAAAAACCGTAAATCTGCATACCGGATCGGAAGAAGTCATCGAAGTCATGTTCACTAAAAATCGAGAATGCTAATGATGATCGATTAGCTGAAAGTGCTAGTGACTGAGGGTCGAGAATGTCTCGAAGACGAAGAACCGAACTTCGGTCGGCTGAGTGTTAGTATGCCCGATCGGACAAGGTCCATTTGAAAGAGAAGTCGGTTAAAAGGCTTAGATAGACTGAAGGCTCGGATGGAACCGAAGACACCGAGACTCGAGAGAATCTGAATGATTCCAAGGCGAGGAATCTGAGGAATATAGCCGTTAGAATCGGTGGCGTGGACCAACGGAGGAAGACAACCGACTGGAAAAAGGCGCAAAAAGCTCTATAGAATAGTATGGATTTGAATGTGACTCAATCCAAGCGGTAACATTCAAATCCACACTATAAATACAAGTTCTTCCTTCATAATTGCGTATTGGAAAAAATCGTGAAACATCCATCAAGCCAAATCATCAAGCATTCCCACCATAGAACATTGAGCAAGAAATACACGCATATATTCAAAGAGTGTTTTAGAACCCAATCTAAGCAACTCACGATGTATCCTAAGCTTAGAGAAATTTTCTCATCCTTAGCATTGAAATTTAAACAAATGTAAGGGAAAATCTCACCATAGTTGAAACCAAACAAACCTTACCCAAATCAGTCGGTTAAGTTTGTAGGTGAGTGTGAACTCGGTAAACATCTGTAGGCAATCCCGAAAGGGAGGGTAGGCAATCCCGAGTGAGGGTGATAAGTCCCGTTTGAGTGTGAACTCGGTAAACATCTGTTGGGTGTTGGACTAACACATTAAACTAAGTCCAGTTGGTTAAGTTGGTGCCCCTGATGATAGGGAAGAGTGGATGTAGGAGTTGGACTCCGAACCATTATAAAATCGTGTGTTCTTTACTGCTTTATGTTCTTACTTGCCATATGCATTTGATTATAAGCAAAACACACATCGTTCTTAAAAGCAAAAAAAAATAAAAATTGGAATCACTCTGCCCTCACCCCTGTTTTATATGCATCAAATGAAATGTTTGCTTCCACACGCGCAAAATCGGTTTTAACCGGGACCTCACAGAAGAAGATGTCTTGGAGGTCAGGGAATGAGCTGAGCTCAGGGTAGCGGTCTAGAATGAACCGTTCCCCCTTGCTTCGCCATTCGGTCTCTTCAGCTTCACCCTTCTTGAGCATCGGGCTCTCGGGTTCGATGGAAAGATCTCTTTGAAAGATCAAATAAAAGATCACTTTCGGGGAGCTCATCAACGTTCATCCGGCTCCTCGAGGCTCAAAGAAATTTCGAGGGTTGGGCGGGCTGACTCCTCGGAATCCGAATCTGAATGCGGATTTCCTCAAGATGGTCCGAGCTTGCTCCTTGATTGCTTCTCGGTATGACTCTAAGCTTGCTCGGAGTGAGCCGGCGGAGTGCTTCTCGGCAGAATCTGTACTTGCTCTGAGGTCTGAGGTCCTTGGAATATTTCTTGAGAGAACTTGTCAGAACTTAATGACGTCTCAAGAACCTCAGAGAAGACTTGCTCCTCAGTTTGCTCCTGTGCCTTTGAGATAACCTGAGCCAGCACTTGTAAAGGCGATTTATGAGCTTCTTGGCTCTCAGGTTGAATCTCCTCAGATTCACTCTCCTCCTCATCATCATCAGTGAGAACCACCATTCTTTTGCGCTTTGGAGCAAGGGTCTTTTGCTTCTTCAATTTTTCACCCTGCTCCTTCTTGGCTTCCAACAAAGCCTCCCCCGGCTTTTTGGGCTTCTTCAGTAGCAGCAGCAATAGGTGATTCCACATTTTTCTCTTTCTTCCCTTTGATAGTCCTCTTTGCAGCAATATGCTTGAATAACACCTTGGACTTAGGGAATGGAGTAGAGTTGGCAAAGATATCCTCCTCCTCTCAGCACATTTCCAAAATAAAAGCTATTTTGGTGGCATGGAGTATCCCGCCTTTGATCGATATTACACCATCCTCATTTTTTATGACTTTGGCTTGCTCACTCACCACCTTGATCAGATACTTCAGCCAGTTGAATTCCTTGGTGGGTGAGTCCTGCCATCAATCGGAGTTTGGGAGTGCTAATCTGCTCAAAGCTCCCCGATCTACTCATGATGCATTTACTCACAATATCCATCAACACTCTGTACTTCGGCTTTAAATGCCGCTTATGCAGAGTTGCCTCAAACTTAACAGGATTCTCTGTAATCCCATCAAGATATTCTTGCTCCCATCCAAACATATACAAAGTGGGATCATCTCCCCTATCGCACAACTCAAAAACATCGTTTAGATTTTTAGGGACTATGTACAGCTCCCGAACAAAATCTACAAACTTCGATGTATGCTCTAAATGCGAAATAGAAATCTTGGACTCAATATTATTATCCTCATCTATTTCCATATTAGAGACGAACTCTATTACCTCGCGACAGTGTTCAGCCTCCGTCGGTTCGCGACAAGATTCGTCAGTTTTGCTAAAAGAATCAAATGGAGCGCCTCTTCTTCGTGTTTGGCATTGGAAGTACTCTCCAGAGAAACAACGTTCTCATACCATGGCTTATTGTTTTCGGCCAATCTATCGAATATGGATAGAGTCATTTTTAAGATTTGAAGATTTGAAGATTTAGGGTTTGGATTTTCTGGGCAAAGAGGGATTTTTGTCTTGCAGAGGATTTTGGGAATGAGGGTTCAATAAAAATGGCTTGAATAGCTTCTCAAGGAATATACATAACGAGATCGTGGGAAGTCGTGTGATTAATTAAAATCAACGGTTAAGATTAATCCACGATTAATCGGGTATGCGAACGGACGATCTTCCGAAAAGTAAGCCGCCAAAATAACCTCATTGGTGATAAAAAGTAACAGAGCATTTAATGACTGTTGACCTTCCTTGGAATTTCAAAGATCCCGCCCAAAACATTCTTCAGGTGTTTTATATTTATTGCAAATGATTACTGAGTTTCACTTAAGCAATAAATGAGTCGCATGAGTCATTACTTCTTCAGACTAATTTCCCTCTATCAGTCTTACTGAGTATTGACCTTGATAAAATGTCAGTATGATATCGAGTCTTGAATGGGTTGATATAATACTAATCTTGACCTTGATGAAACCCGAGTTTCTTCAAGACTCGATTCAAGTATTTCCATTTTATCCCGAAGTTTTCCGATTAGAATCACGAGAAAACTTCATGCATCCGAAAACCTTCAATTTTTTGATTTACTCTATACACCTGGATCCAACATCCCTAATTCAACTGATAGTTCATGAAATATTGATTCAACCAAAGGTTTAGTCAAGATATCAGCTCTCTGCTTATCAGTATGAATTTTCTCCATCTCGATGTCCTTTTTCTCGACATGATCTCGATGAAGTGATGTCGATATCCACATGCTTGCATCGGTGTGCAATACCGGATTTTGTGAAATAGCAAATGACACTATTATTATCACAAAATATTGGTACTTCATTGGCTACAACTTTATAATTCCTTAATTGTTTATGCGAGCCAAAGAATCGAAAGCACAATGACTTCTGCTGACCATGTATTTTTCTTCAAGTCTTGGTTGTTCTTCGAGGTCCATTTCTTCGAAAACCAAGATATCGACTTACTTCCAAGAAATTGACAAGTTCTGTAGTGGACTTCTGTCAATTCTACAACCTCCATAATCGAGATCGAGTAACCGGTTAATTCAAGGTTATCATCACAATTTGGATACCACAATCCTCTATTCATTGTGCCCTTAAGATACTTCATTATCTTTTTGGCGACTTTCCATGTGACTAGCCTTAGGATTAACTTGGTATCTTGCACATATCCCAACAGCAAATGTTATATCAGACCTACTTGCTGTGAGATAGAGCAATGATCCAATGATTCCTCTATAATCGGTATGACTTTATCGATTTGCCTTTAGAATCAGGATCCATCTTGTAGTTAGTATTCTTGGGAATCTAAGCGGATTGCGATTTCATACACCATACTTGGCAATCAGATCTCTGGTATACTTTGCCTGGTTGATGAAGATTCCTTCCTTTGATTGTTTCACTTGAAGACCTAGAAAGAAATTCATCTCTCCCATCATTGACATCTCAAACTTGCCTTTCATCGATTGTAGAAAACTTTTCACACAACCCGATGGTTTGGAGATCCAAAAATGATGTCATCAACATATATCCGAACCAAGAAGATATCTTCCCCATCTTCTATCCTGAACAAAGTTCTATCAGCAGTTCCTTTGACAAAACCGTGGGTCGAAGAAACCGAGAAAGAGTATCATACCATGCTCGGGTGCTTGCTTAAGACCATACAAAGCTTTTACGAGCACGTAAACTTGGTCATTCATGTTTTGAAACCGGGAGGTTGTTCTACATAAATCTCTTCTTTAAGCACACCGTTCGATTTAAAATGCACTTTTCACATCAATTTGATAGATGTGAACTTCATGTGTAAAGATATACAAGAAACAATCGATGGTTTCTAGTCTTTGCAACAGGTGCAAAGGTTTCATCATAATCCAAGCCTTCTTCTTGAGAATAACCTTGTGCAACTAGCCTTGCCTTGTTTCTTACAATATTGTTGTTCTCATCTCTTTTATTCTTGAATACCCACTTGGTTCCAATAACATTGTGCCTTTCAGGCCTATCCACTAGCTCTCATACTTCATTTCTTGAGAATTGATTCATTTCTTCTTGCATAGCAGTAATCCAAAAGGAGTCTTGTAGAGCTTCTTCAATCTCGATGAGGCTCTTTCTCCGATAGGAAGCGTGAGAATAGTGCACTCTCACCATGGAACCTTCTTGTTTTGACACCTTCAGTTAGATCACCCACAATCTGACTTGTAGGATGACTATCTAACCATCTTCTTCTAGATGTTCCCCCTTCAATAGTATCCTAAACATTTGAAATGTTAGGTTCAGTTAGTTCATTAAACTCAGGGAACAACAGAAAAGGAGAAAGGGGATAATCTTCCTCAGGGGAAATTCCATTCAGAACATTGTCAGAGACATTTGTTCCCCTTTGGTTGATAGATTCAAATTTGCCTCATTTGTGACCACATCTTCATTGGCATCACATACACGAGTCCAGGCGGTGTCTGTTTAGATTGGTCACTTTTGGTGTGTTGGCTTTCGAGTCTCACCATCCCGAACTTCTTTATGCGAGTCCGAGTCACCCAATCATAGATGGTGGTGACTTCTTCTTTTTCGAGTTCGATGGATGATTTGTCATTCTTTTTCGGGCTTAATTTGGTGATTCTCTTGGTCAGTTCTCTGAATCATGTTCATGTTTCTTCCGAACACAAGTAGATTCATCAAAAACAACATGAGGTGTTTCTTCCCAATAAGAGTCCTCTGATTTGTAAACTCGAAAGCTTTTCTTGACTTGAGAATATCCTAAGAATATTCCTTCATCGAACTTTGCTATCAAATGTTTTCAACCGATCTTTACCATTATTGTGTATGAAACACTTGCAACCAAAACACACGAAAAGAAAGAAACAAGAGACTTCCTTTCATTCCAAAGCTCATAAAGGCGTTTTGCCTTGACTCTTTGTCAAGATGGATGCGTTGCGAGAATAGCATGCGGTGTTGATGACTTCAACCCAAAATCTTTTAGGAATACCCCCATTTATCATTGTCCTTGCGAACTTTTTTAGAGTCGCATTCTTCTTTTCAAAGAACACCATTTTGTTGAGGGGTCCTTGCGGTGATGTTTCATGAGTAATTCCATTTCTTTGCGACAATAATCGGATATAATATGGTTTATAAATTCGGTTCCTTGTCGGATCGATTTTGACCACACTCGATTTTTTCTCAATATCGAGCCTTTTCAAGAACTCATGCGACTTTATCTCGAGTCTCTTTTTCTTCGAGTAAGAATATGACCCAAGTATATCTTGAGTAGTCATCAACTACTACTAGTGTGTATTTTCTGCCATTAGTACTTACTGGTGTTACTGGACCAAAAAGATCCATATACAACAATTGAAGTATTCTCTCAGTAAAAACATCTACTTTGCTTTTAAATGATGCTCTAATTTGTTTTCCCTTTTGGCACGCATCACAAATATGTTCCTTACTGAATATTTAATTTGGTAACCCTCCCACAAGAGCTAATCTTGCAACTTTATTCAGGGTTTTGAAATTCAGGTGATTCATTCTTTTATGCCATAACCAACCGGGTATCGTGGAACTTTTGCAACCAAACATGTATCTTTAGGAGTTGAACTCCAATCAGCAAGATACACATTTCCTTTTCTAGTACCAGTCAGTAATATTTTCTGTGAGATATCATCTTTCAAATAACATAAGTTCTTTGAGAACTCAACATTAAAACCCTTATCACAGAATTGGCTTATTGAAAGCAAATTATGCTTCAATCCAGATACATATGAAACACCATGGATATGAACTGAGTCGATTTCCAAAGTTCCATATCCTTCAGTCTGTCCCTTGGAGTTATCTCCAAATGTGATCTGAGGGCCTCTTTGTTCAACATAGTCACTGAGTATCAGCTTGAATCCTGTCATATGTTTTGAGAATCCACTGTCAAGATACCATACAGCAGGGGCTATTTCATTTCCACTCATCAGTGCAATGTGATCTTCAATTAGCTTAGTGCCCTTGTTTTCCTCCTGAAAAACAGATCAATTCTTAGGTACCCAATTTGTGTAGGGTCCTACAAGGTTAGTTGTACCTTTCGGAATCCAAATCTGCCTGACAACTCTAATCACTTTAGAGTGGTTGATCTGTCTTCCATAAATATCAACATACACATTTACTACTCTGGGTGCCTTAGCAGTTTCCTGTGTATGTGTGCTAGCCTTAGCATGAACATGAGCCTTAGAGTTTTTCTTTGGTTCAGGCCTTTTGTTGATTCTTTGGGCTTACGTACCGTCCGATCCGAATCTTTGTTGACTCGGGTTTAGGTAACCTTTACCCTTAGACAAGTGGGGTTCAGGTTGTCTGTACTGAAATTTGGGTCTTTCAATATACTGAGAACTTGGTCTCTTCAGTTGAGAATATCTCTGCTGAGTGTTTCTCTTCTGAAGATCCCTCTGATGGTTCGGTCGCGAGATCCTTTCGGGTTTGCATTCTTAGCCCTGAGGCTTCAAGTACTTTGCCGAAATTTTCCCTCTTGAGTGCTCGGGGTTTTCTAGCCTTCACCGAGGTTTGGGCTTTCTTACGATCATTGGTTTTTTGAAACCATAGGTCATTTTCCTTGTCTAACACCTTGGGCATTTCTTCAATTTGAAGTGTAGGTGCCATTTGGTTTTACAAAGATTGTCTTCTTGCTACTTGATGCGAAGATTCGGATGACCTTGTGAGGTTCCCCGGAATGTATCCCAATCCGCATTTTATAGTGACAGATCTCTGGTAACTCTGAATTTCATCTATTACTTTAGATGCGATTATTCAATAGAGTTAGTTTCTTCCAACAAGACTATCCTCACATTTCTGTAGAGTTTCATGCTTCTCGGAGAGGTCATTGAACTTCGATTTCGATCGGTGAATCTCTTCAGTGGATTT
Source organism: Stenogyne calaminthoides (assembly GCA_037126765.1). Taxonomy (NCBI): domain Eukaryota; kingdom Viridiplantae; phylum Streptophyta; class Magnoliopsida; order Lamiales; family Lamiaceae; genus Stenogyne; species Stenogyne calaminthoides. The sequence goes on from JBBCBC010000009.1 coordinate 35,616,091, forward strand.
CTCTAGCTTTTCATTTAGGGTCATTATCAACTTCTATTTCTCTGAGAGTTGTACTTTCAGAACATCTAGTTCATCAGTAACTCCCATTAATTGAGAGGTGATTTCAGTATTGCTAGAGTCTTTCCACTTAAGATTTTCATCCTTCAGTTCCTTATTCTGCTCTTGAGTTTCATTTAGCAGTTCTTGTAAAACAGCATAGTCCTTCATCAGACTCTCAAAAGAATTCATCAGGTCAAACTGGCTGTTTACAGTGGAACTTGATAACTCTTGTGCTAGTGTAGGAGCAACAACAGAGAAAGAAGAGTTTACCTCCTCAATAACCATCAGGCAGATGTCATCACTTTCACTGTCTGAGAATATTTCATCTGAAGAGCTAGATCATTCCTCAGAATGTTCTTCTTCTGCAACCATGGCTTTTCTGTTGGAGAACTTCTTGTCTCTTTTAACTTGCCTTTCTCTTCTCTCCTTAGCACTTAGGTCAGGACAATCATACTGGAAGTGACCTTTCTTTTGGCAATTGTAGCATATGTTGGCATCATCATCCTGATCACTTTCTTCTTTGGACTTGGAGTCCTTCTTTCTGGATGAAGACCCTTCAGCTTTCAGGTCCTTTCTCTTCTCAGTTGATTTGTCCTCAGATTTCTTCTGGTACTTGTGATTCTTGTAATAGTTTTTGTACTTTCCATATCGACTATTAAGTCTTTCAAACCTCCTTGCCATCAGTGCTAGCTTATCCTCAAGCTTATCCCGATTCTTAGCAAGGGAGTTCTCAAACTCTCTAGTTTTACAGGTTTTATCCTTGGCTTTGAAACCCACATTTTTACTAGATGATGAATCATCTTTGTTGTCAGCCTTTTTAGATTTCTTATCAATTACAAACTCATAGGCCTTCAGCTCAGAGAAGACTTGTTGATATGGCATTGAATTAATGTTTTTGGTGTTTTCAATCACCACTACATGTATATCATATTTCTTAGAAAGACCTCTAAGAATTTTCAATGCAACTTCTCTTTGTGGATATCTCTTTCCAAGTGCATTCAGATCATTCATAATGCTAGTGAATCTGACTTTCAATTTGTCTATAGATTCACCTTCTTCCATTTCAAAACTATCAAACTTTCCAATTGCAACTGAAAGTTTGTTTTCCTTGATATGATCTGTGCCTTGGCACATTACAGCTAGTGTATCCCAAATTTCTTTTCAAAGATATTACGGTGAGAAATCATTCCCATCACACCATCATCAATTGTCTTTGTATAGTGTGTCTTTAGCAATATAGTCTAGATTGACTAACTTCCTCTCCTCAGAGTCGGTTGGTCATCGGACTTAGAAATTTCGATGCAGGATCATTTCTCTCATTTTACATTCCTCTGGGATTCACCACAATGAAATTGGAATGACCTTCAGAGACCACTCTCCACATACGTTCATGTTTAGAATACAGGTGAGCCTGCATTCTCAGTCTCCATAAATCATAGTTCTCTACTGAGAACATGGGAAGTTTCTTAGAAGACATTTTAAAAATTCAGCAAATAAGATATGTTCAAATAGACCACAAGTATTTTAGCAAATAAGACTTTGGTCAACAAAGCAGGTGGTCAAGTTGAACCACTGCTCTGATACCACTTGTTGGTATCAGATCAGAGACAAGTTTTAAAAATAGATCAGTTCAGGTGATCACTCAGTGATCTTTTGAACTCCCGCTCTGATACCACTTGTTGGTCCCGGTGCAAACGCAGTCTTACACGTGTATGGGGGGGAATACACGTGTTCAGTGATTTTAAAACTTTTCTTTTACTGAGGTCAGCTTGGGTCAGGTTGTCCTGATGATTTGGTCCTGAGAAGCACAAATCGCTCTGAGTCAAAGTCTATCTGAGACAGTGATCCTGAGCTGCTTTCAGATACCTCAGATAATCCCAACTAATCCTGAGTTTTCAGAGATCCTGAGTTGCTTGGATCAGATAACTAACTTACTGAACCCTCAGAAGAGTAAGTTCAGTTTGGTAACTATATGTTCTAGCTACTCAGATGTGCGGAATGGTTGGCCCTTAGTTTATACTTGTTTTAAGCTTTTGCTGAAAACCTTCCTTTCAATGGAATAGTGATTAGGTTGTGATTCAATTATATATAAACTTCGATTGGATTGATTTCGGTGAATATCGGTGAAAATATGCTTTCAATTCAAAGTAATGCAATGAGATAAATCAAGCAAAAGCGAAAGCAAATAACCTGACAAGTTATAGTGGTTTAGAGACTCAAGCTCCTACGTCCACTCTCCCTGATCTCTTCAGAGAAATTCACTAATCACTTCTCAAGGTTTTCTGACTACCTCTGTAGTTTACCAACCTTTCTATTTTGAGCTTTCTGACTACCTCTGTAGTTTACTAACTCAAAACACACAAAAGCTTTCTGTCTATCCAAGATAGATTACTCACTTCTTCTCTAGAGCTTTCTGACTACCTCAATGTAGTTTACTTACTCTTTACAACTCCAATCTCACCAACAATCACACTCAAACTACCTTACAAAGGGTTTGTGGTTTCTTGGTTGGTTTCCAACTAGGATGAGATATCCTTTACAATTAAGAACAATGCAAAGGCTAGGATATCTCGACTAAGCTTTGAATATATCTTATCAAGCTAGGTTTAGTGGAATGTGCTCTCTTCGATTTAAAGCACTTGGGAAATTCTCGATTTTTCGAGTGCTTCAACTTGCAATAATAAGTTTGAGCTCTTGAGTTGCTTACAAATTTCCCGTAACCTTACAATGTAAGTATTTATAGGCATACACCAAGGTCACTCTTGAAAAACTATCCGTTGGAAAAGATAGCTTCGTGAGTTTTCTCTTATGGTGTGTGAGAAACGGCTATATTTAGTGTTTGACACTCCCTAACACGTTTTAGGCAATAGTCTTTCATGTAGCCGGTTATCACTTTTTGCAGTCTGGAACTTAGTACTTCTGACATCTTTTCAGTGACCTCTCACTGTCGGTGTCAGTGATGTACAGTGTTGTTTTCTTCTTTTTGACTTTTGTCTCCAGTTAAATGTAGACACACAACGACTTTTTTTGGTTACATTCTCTGAGTGATATAACCTTAACAACACTTTGTCTTAGTTCCTTTTGTCTGCATTTGAATGTCTTGGGCAATATCTTATTTTCTAAGGAATCGCGTTCTTCTCAGTATTGCATCCTTCAGATAGATATTTTCAGTGCCTCGGAACATTCAGGTTTATACTGAGTATTTAGTACATTACTGAGTCTTCAGTAATTATTGTGCCTTCAGTATTCTTGATCTTCAGTCTTCAGTCTTCTGTCTTCTGCGTCTTCAGAGTCTTCATTGTCTTCTGAGTCTTCTGAGTCTTCACAGATATACTGACTGATATACTGAGTCTTCATGCTGAGTCTTCAGTTCCTCAGTTTCTCACTGAGTCTTCAGTTTCTCAGTTTCTCACTGAAACTTCAGAAACTTCAGTTTCATACTGAAACTTCAGTTTCTTCAGAAACTTACTGAGTCTTCAGAATCTTCAGATCCTAACCTGATCTATATCTGCTGACTATACATTTTGCAGATTACATCCTGAATACTCTAAAACTGAATCCTGACTCAACTATCAAGATTATTCTGAACATGTCATACTCAGGGGTTTTGGGATCTAATCAAAATCATATCTTTATTAAATTCATCTCCCAACAAGGGGTGATTCACCTTTAATAGATAAGAGATTAAATATTAATTTTTTGTATAATTCCTGAAATCTAATGATTTTTTTGAGACACACTTACCAATATATTTTTTTTAGTATCACTGCCTGGCCATCTCAATATATAAAAATGAAAAAATAATTATTTTATATTAATTTTTTTTAATTATCAAAAAACTTATAAATTTTACTAGTCAAACACTTTAACAACTTATAAGCTACTTAAAAATTATATTTTATAAATTTTTAAAATAAATTTAGCCAAATGGACTCTTAGCCTCATAGGATATTGTTTCCACACTAGTATTTAGTACTATATTCGTCCCACGATAAGTTTTACCTTTTGTCATTTTTGGTATCTCAACTTAAGTTTTATATTTATTCCTCACTTTTTTTTAACAATTATTCATATTTTTGCAAAAAATTAAAAATTACATCAATTGTTACTCAATTAATATTAAATTACACATTTCTTTCTTTCTCCTTTCATCTTTTTATACCTCATCGATCAATAATATATTTAATATTATATTTTTATTTTTAAAAACTTGTGTCAATTAAAAATGTAAAGCACACAATTTATTATTAACTAGCATGTAACCCGCGTACTACGCGGGATTCAAAATAATATTTTTATTATTAATTCTAAATTAAATATTTAATCAATTTAATTAATTCAATTACGGGTATACTTTTTGTATTATAATATTATTCGTGCACATTTTTATTCATTTTTTATTCTTAATTACTTCCTCATATTAAAATTAGACATCATACTCATTTCAGTCTTATATATTATTTACATAATACATGTCGTTTTGACATTTTCACCCCTCATTATATCATATATACCCCTTATGATTACTTTTCATGGTTATTAATTTTTTTTTTCAAAAATATGTTGTGTGAATAATTTTCCAAGCCAATTGTAATTATTGTAATAAATATTTAATTATAAAAAATAAGGTTAATGTCTGCACAAGAAAATTTAAATAACTATAAAAATTAATTACTATGAGTATACATGATATAATGAAGGGAGAAAATATCATAATAATATTTATTATATAAATATTCTAATAGGCTAAAAAGACATTAGGAAGAATAAGAGGGAGTAATTTAGAATATAAAAATAAATGAAAATATGCACATAAAATATTAGAAAATAAAAATTATGTCTATAATTGAATTAATCAAACTAACTAAATATTTAATTTATTATTAATGACATGAAAACTATTTTTAATCTCGCGTAATATGTCGGGTTACATGCTAGTGATATTTAAAAAGAATAAGATGAAATGTAAATTAATAAATTATGGAGTGATATTTAAAAATGAATTGCTTTAGAAACCTCTAAGAATCTTTCAATAAACTAGCACGTTATATGTAAATAGGCAGTAAAATAATTCAATTTTTTATTCTACCAATTCAGTAATTTGATTATGAAATAATTTACAGTTAATCTAAGTATTTTGTAGTGTGAAATAAGTTTTAATATTCATATGACATTTACAACTTAGTCAAAGCTAATATTATAACATTCTGCATAGATTACATTCCTTGTAATCAGTCATAATATTAAGGTTATTAATGAGAAGATTCCAGAAGATATGTAAATAATTAATTGTAAATTTTTTCCTTATTTATTATATCTCTGTATATATATATATATATCAATAATATCCCCTAATCCTTCAAATGAGGAGATATTCAATCCTTACATGGTATCAGAGCCAAACTACTGTCCCTAAACCCTAGTTTCTCCCTCTTGTCCAAAAATTTCCGGCGCCTCTATTCTCAGAGACAATGGCGGCCAACACCAATACTTGTCGATTTGAGTCCTCTCTCACGCTTCAAGCCATGTCTCATATGGTTACTGTGAAGCTTTCATCCTCGAATTACCTGTTATGGCACAGTCTAATTCACCCTCTTTTCTTCTCCCAGAAATTCCTTCCCTATGTCGATGGATCCCTTCCTCCTCCGGCTTATGTGAAATGGTACGCCAACGATCAGATCGTTAAAGTTTTCCTCACCTCTACTCGCCCTCGCCACGGTCATCGGATGCGCGACATCGCGCGACACGCTTGCTTCAGTTTTCAACTGTCAATCCAAGTCGCGTGAATTCAAGATAAAAGACGAACTACAACTCATGACCAAGGGTTCACTATCAGTGACTGAATTTGGTTCGAAATTCAAGGGTTTGTGCGATCAGTTGGCGGCTATGGGTCGTCCCGTTGATGATGCAGACAAATCACATTGGTTTCTCCGCGGCCTAGGCTCCGAATTTATTGGTTTCTCCTCTACGCAGATTAACAAGGACCCTTTCGTTAACCTTCTTTCTTTGGCTGAGTCGCACGAGATTTTCATCAAGGCCGTTCAACACGGATCATCTTCGGCTGGAAATGCTGCCTTTGCAGCGCAGCATAGTCGCACGGGTTCCGGCCGTGGCGGTGGTCGCACTTCGTCACAAGGTCGAGGAGGTCGGTCTAATGGGGGTGGTCGTGGTCGGGGTCGTCCGCCCCCTACATGCCAGATTTGTCGTGTTCAGGGCCACTATGCAACCTTTTGTCCAGAACGATATGGTGAGTCTAGTATGCAGCAAGCAAATTTGGCGAATGCTTTTAGTACTGGTTGTTCTCTTGGTCCGTCTGCTCCATCTGATTGGTACCTTGATACTGGGGCAACGGCTCACATGACAAACACAGCTGCTCATCTCGATGCCTCGTCTCCCTACACTGGTCTGGACAAGGTCGCTGTGGGTAATGGTGCTAAACTTAATATCTCTCATACTGGCTCTTATTCTTTATCTCGTGGTTTATCTTTATTGAATGTTTTGGTTGTCCCACATCTCACAAAGAATCTGCTATCCATCAACAAACTCACACGTGATTATCCTGTTAATGTGCTTTTCTCTGTTGACTCTTTTGAAATTCAGAACCGGAAAACGGGGATTCCTTTGGCCACAGGTCGGCGTGAGAATGATCTTTATATCTTGGAACGAGGTCAAGTTGCGTTGATTGCTGCATTAAAGAGATCAAAGGTTCGAGGGTCCTTTGAGCTTTGGCACCGACGTCTTGGACATGCAGCTTTTGATTCAATTGCTTTGCTAAATAAATTAGGCTTTGTTTCCGTTACAATTTTATTACCTAAACCTGTTATTTGTTCCTCTTGCCAGTTGGCTAAGAGCAAACATTTGTCTTTTACTATTAATACTAAACGTGCTAGTGCTGTTTTGGATTTGGTACATTGTGATTTGTGGGGTCCGGCTCCAGTTTTATCTGCTTCTGGTTACTCTTATTATGTTGTGTTCATTGATGACTTCCCCCGTTTTAGCTGGTTTTATCCTATGAAATTGAAGTCCGATTTTTATGATGTGTTTGAAGTCTTTCAGAAGTTTGTTGAAACTCAATTCTCTCGAAAAATTAAGGTTTTCCGGTCAAAGCACCAAGGCAAACTACCAACACCTGTCTCCTGGGGCGACGCATTGCCAATATCCGAAATGTGCAATAATGTCAGTCCCTCAATATATTTAGGTGTTACTATTCACACCCCCCACAAATTTACTAACATACCCCATAAAAACACGCACAACATCAACAAACTGCACACATATGGAGAGGGTATAGTAAAATGTAGGGTGCGAATGTTCCCACCTTATTTATGAGCTAAACTAAATGTTTGTTCACATTGTGTTTTGTGGATAGTGTAGTGCAACTGAATCTATGGAGGTCATAAAAGCGTCTTCTTCACCCTGCCACATGCATGAGACTTGTCTTTGATGTAATCTTTGGCAAGCGAATAATTAAATGTCGAGAAAACAAATGATCGGCACAACTCTCTTTTTGGAAAAGTTCACCAAAACAAACAGAACAAAATAAAAAAATATGCAAAATGAACAGGTTAATAACAGTTATAGAACCTTAAGTTATACATCATGTAGATAAAAGACTAATTCCTTAAAAAAGAGCGATTCAAAGATTAACTTTTTAAGTAACACTTGACAAGAGAGACGTGTGCATATGCGAGTATGTCACCTGCCATCACTCTTAACTCCATCTTCATGTTGCCTCAAAATCCAACTATAAATGGAAATCAAAAGGGATAAAGAATTCCTAACAACAATCTGCAGGTAAATTCCAACATCGGTCATTTCCTGAAAAAGAACTGGTAAAAAAAATTGTTCTCAAATTAATCCCAATGAGAAAAATGAATACTGTAAACATTCATTGGATAAAGAATGCACAAGGATATACAGTTGAGCTAAAACAATAACAAAGACAAAGAAACTATGACACGGTAAGAAGAAGTTGTATTTTATTAAAAAAGTTACTAATATTTACTTTTATATCAGAGAAAAATAACAAACAGTACAAAGATTTTTGAATCATTGCCTCGACCGGCATGAAAAGTTGCAAAGAGTACAATTATCTAGCATTAAAGTCCTATAAATAATCTGAAGTACACATTATACAATGCAATGTAACTCAACTATTTCAGGTAACAATGTAAATAATACGGAACCAACCTATTCAAATTTCATCCGCAGTCATAAAAAATAAGGCATTCTAATCACTCTTCTCAACCAAATAAAGGGACGAAAATGAAAAATACTAAAGATCAAAAGAGAACCCTAATGAAAAGCAAGAAAGGGGTTCTCTCAAACTGTATATTTAACAATAAAAACAACACCACTACATAAATACAAAAAGGGACAAAAAGCACACTTATTGTTGTTCATCGAAGCCGGAATGGGTGCGAAAGCATACCAAATGAGAAGGACTGCACACCAAACTTGTTCTACCCAACCCTGAAAATATGTAAAACTAAAATCAATTAAACCATAAATTGGTGTGTTATTTTATAGGTGCTGGGAGAGCCACTCTCCACAGTTGTTCACTTTCAGCTGTCTTCATGCAAAATTGTGCAACTAGTAAGGTAAAAAGGGTTTAAACAAATAGAAATGCTCAAGCAATACAAAGAATTAATAGTCAAAAGCCAAATGAACCACAAATTGGTTAAGCCCCAAAAGGCTGGGAACTAAAACAGTAAGCCAAATCAACAGTTTCTTAATCATTTTTTAGCAGATCAACCTCAACATTTATAAAGGCACAACGCCAAAATGCACCTGATCTTCCAAATCAATTAATTATTACAGTAATTAAATTTCTTCATTGATCGAGGTTATTATAATTACATATTCAAACCGCTACATCAAAATTACCTACATTTGGTGTTACCTACGGTGCTTTGGGTAGCATAAACAAAAGGATGACGCAAATATCTGGACTTAAAATATATTAATTAAAGTTCTCTTATCCTATGTGCCTTTATCTTAGACTAAAAGTCATTGTTCTTGCAACATAAAAATTATATGCACAATAAAATTCATGGTCGCTTCCTATTTTTTTAAGGATGATGGACTCAAATTAAAGATGTAGAACAATTATTAAATCTAAATGATGCTATAAAAATGTTTACAGAAATGCACCGCTGAAATCAGTGCTCAGTTATTACCAACTTTCATATCTCTTCTTCAATCCCTTGATTGGGGTCACCATCTACAAAGACAAAAGAAAAAACCTGAAAATTACAAACCAATATTTTACAGTCGGAGGTAAAAAAAAAAGAAGGAAATTCTCACAAATTCAATGAAGTTCAATCCACCATCATGTTCTCGTTGTCCACCGTGGAGGAGAATCAAGAAATTAGTAAAGCTGCCTATGTGCTGTAAAATATTAAATAGAAACTATAAATTTAACGCCAAAAAAAATATAATCTCAAAACCTCAAATTCACCAAAGCAAATGAAGTTGCATCATATATCAAAAGGTAAGTTTCTTTTTTTTTTTAATATTTCTTCTTCGCAGGTATGTATGTGTGCATGTGTAACTAAGAGTCGTACCCTTGGCAAGTGTATATTGAAATTTAGCGAAAACGTCCGCCGCCACTGAGATATTTCAAATTCATGGTCAACTTCATGCGACTCAGTATGCGGCATGCGCCGCCATCGCCAAAACCCTCCTAAGACGTGTTCTTCATTCTGTGGCAAACCTTCCTCTTCCCATCGCGGTCCTCCTCGTCCCCTGCCTCTTCCTCCATGTTCCGACCCGCGCCTGCCAGTAATTATAAATATTTTCAACGTTGATGGTGGGACGACTCCTAGGGAGAGAGGGGGAATGTTTTCAGATGCATGAAGAATCTAAGGAGCCATAATCCATATACGTTTTTTTGTAGATATGTAATTAAAATATCAACACTTTTATACAAACAATCAAACAAAGTTACAACGTTTTAATTTAGATTATACCTGAAAATCAGAAAATCATTTTCAGAATGTAATTCGTGCTTTCAGCAATCTCTCCACAACCTTCACATACACTCCTTCCTCCCAAAATGCTTCCGTCGCCAACCCCTTGTCCCCGCGGTGCTCGTTCATTGAAGCATTTTGTCAAACACCATAAAAGCTGTTGGGATAACATATGTCAGGATCTATCGGGATGACAACATAAACACAAATTTAAATTAATAATTATTACTAGCATGAATTTACCTAAGTGAATTCAAATAATAATTAATCCAATAACGACATGCAAATAATATTTCACTTAAAAGATCCTACCATGCGGAATCTCTAGAAGTTTACGTAAACGTACCCGTTGAAGAGACGATCTGAGATAGACAGGATCAAGTATCTGGATACCCACCAAAAGTCCTTCTCAATTATTCTCGTCCAATAACCCCGGCGGAAGGTTCTCCGATCAACGATTTATACACCGATCAACGATTTATAAAACAAGGAAAATAAAATATTGTTGCACCACCTTTGTGGATTTCTAATATTTCCAACGCATGGAACACTAGTTGGAGATGAAAAATTCATCCCCTATTTATAAGTGAGGGGGGTTCGAAAATTTCAAGGCAATTAGGGCTAGGAAAGATCTTTTTTTGATCTCCAAGAAATCTTGAACATATCCAATATATTCTTTTTTCCATGTGTATTTTTCCACAAAAATCTCACACTCTTATTTAGCCTAGATTTTCGAAAATTACAAGAAGATTTGCAAGATTGGATCTTTCTTGAATTTATGAGATATTCTTATATTCCAAGAATACATATCTTTTTCCAAAAAATCTTTCCAAGAAAATCAAGAAAATCTTTCTTCCCTTTTTATTCACTATTATTTTCGAAAATTCCCTATTAAAGAAGCCAATTGGGAGTTTTCTTGAATGTATGGGATAATCTTGTATTCCAAGAATACATTATTTCATTTCCATAAAATCTTTTCAAGAAAATTATTCTCCCTCTTTTCTTTAATATTTTCGAAAAAATAAGGAAATATAATGCAACAATAATTTATTTTATTTTAAGCACATTTTTATTTATTGGACTATAATTTAGGCTACTTGAGGGGCCTTTAGGAGAATTAAGATGGATATTCCAATGGGCTTCTGAATTCCAATATTGAGCCACAATATAATTCATCCCATTAATATTAATTAATATCACTATATAATTAATATTGCACTATCCAACTTAACCCATATTACGGTAATATGGCTCCCGGTTATTATTTCCCGTGTTTAAGATTATTTAGTCAATTAATTAATTAAGCCACTGAAAAGCTTTATATTAATTAATATATTTATCCTTGGAGTAAGGACAACCCAACTTTATTATCCATACCGAAAAATTAATTTCACTTGCAAGATTTGATATGATAAATGTTCTGTGCCCATCAAGGGGACCAACCAAGCAAGACATTGCAAGCACACGATTCTCTGTATTAATTTAGCAATTTGTCGTGCAATTAATATTATTGCCCAAGATATAGGGTATCGAAGTCACAATGATTCTCTTCCCATTTATAAATCAAAGAAATAACTACTAATCATACACAGTCCTTATTAAGTGACAGAGATTAAGAAATCAACAACCACTGAGGTCTAACTCTTCATCCCTTAAGTCAGTGCGAATGAGTTTATCCTCTCTGTATGTCCGCTTCAGCATCGAATGCACTAGTGTAATCTCTTGGTCAAGACAAGTCAATCTGAGCCTTACACATCAACTTCTACCAATAAATTGTTCGGATCTATCTAAGTTGTGAAACACACACTCGTTTACAAGGAACTGTTAACGTGATCTTCTGTGATCTGGTATCACAACGTTAACTACAATGTAACGCGTGCTACGAACGGTTTGCAATAAATATATATAACATTCAATCATATTTAAAGCAACAGTGATAAATAATTTATTTCAGTAAATAAATGTTTAATACATAGGTTATACAAAGTAAAAACATACCTTCACGTATAACCCCAACAAAAACAACATAAATTTTCAAACCATTGCAGCGGAAAACGAATAACATTACCTGGTTCTTGTCGGTGTCAATTTTTAAAGTTATGGATAATGACTTTAATACATAATAGTTACATCATAAACTGCTGTATAAATTATTTTGAGCCTATAATTTGGACGTCAATTTAAACACTAAGAGATGCAGGAAAGCCATTAGCAGTACAAAAATTAACAGGAATTCAGAATAAAATTTTACTTCGAGTACAATTATAGTTCATCAAGAATGATTCATTATCATTTTGCTTCCATTTCCAGAATTCAGGTCATTTCCGTTTACTCCAGATTTCAATAACCCTAATTTTTCAAATTCATTCACCTTCACATTATCTGTCGCGCTTGTCTTCAGCGATCTGCAGCAGCAACCGTTCGAGTTCCGCCGTCGTTCGCCACGTTATCCCCTCCCTCAAGCGCTCTCGCCGTCGTGCTCTGCTACCATTGCTCGTCGCTTCCATTTCCTTCATTGGAGAGTGTTATGACGTTTCATCGTTCTCCTTTTCTTCATTTGAGATTTGTTATGGCGTTTCTTATCAAATGTAAAAATAACCGTCTAGTTGTGTTTAATGCGAAATTAGTAGGGCTTAATTTGCACAAGTTAAATTTTTAGAGGGACAGAGTTGTCCAAAAATGTTTCTCAAAGTCAAGTGACTTTTTAATATAGTATGGATATGTATGTCTACATATGAATATGAGACTCAAAAAAAAATAAAAAATTGAATACAGACGAAGAAAGTTTTTAGACAGACGCGATAAAAAAAATATGGTAAAAGATAGTAAGAATTAGAATTTTTATATTAATTCTATTCAACAAAAGATTGAATGACATAAATTAAATTAAAAAAATTAATATTAAGAATTAAAAATTATATTATTAATAATACCTTAAATAATTTCTCATAAAAATTCAAATGATTTGAAATATAGAAACATATGAATATGGGTGATTCATAATTAATATATAAGTGATAAATGGAAGGTAGATATTAAAATTAAATGACAAAAACTCGTATTAGACGGTCTCATACATGAGATGGATCCCATACTTGACTCATATTCTATTTACCTGATCCGTTTTATCACAATCAAATTCTTTGACTACTTGACTGAACCAACCAAAATACCTAATAAGCCCTTTTCAATCTAATCTTTTTCAAGTTCCATCGCATTTTCTTCTAGTTCCTTTTCTCCCGGCGAAACGTCGTCGCTCACCGCTCATGAAGGCCGCCGATTTGCGCCTCATTTAGTTCCAAAATTTTATGGTGTCTCGTTTGCACCTTACACCGTCGTCCGCCGTCTTTTCTCCACTCGTTTATATCGCATCGTTTGCATCTCCGCTTACAAAGACGGTTGTTCATTATTTTTTGAAGTCAAATCCCTAATATGAATAGAAGGTTCATGGTATTTGATATCCCTGAAAACTGTAATTTTCGATAGGTTCCCTTAATTGATGAGATTTTTCAAATTTTTGAAACAATTGGTTTGGTTGAAAATAAAGCTTAGTTTTTAGTTCTTTTTAACTCGCAGAGGAGTCGTGTAGGTTTCTATCTTTTGGGTGCTTTTGGGAAATGCTAACGAGTTCTATTGAGATTAAGACACATATGTGTAAGGTGAAGAAGAAAATTTTATACATCAAAACCTGATCAAACTCCATATGCCAAGTCTTGATTTCATATTAGAAAATTAATTGTCCTGAATGTAGACAGTAGATCTACCAGAATTGCTAATTTAGTTGTAACTTGATTGATTTTGATTTTAAATATTATTTGCCTTCAAGAAATCTATCAAAAAAAAAAAAAAAAATTGCCTTAAGAAATAGTAGTAGAACTTCTGAATTAATAAGTGATACTATTGAATAAAAAAGTGATACTTTAGAACCATAAACTAATATTTTTGGTATTTTGGAATTGCAGAGTGATACTATTCCAATATTTGTTTTAAATTACATATACTCCAAACTTTAGTCATATTTGTTTGGTTAGTTTTAATGATACTCCTGAAGCAGAAAATTATACTCGTGAACTAAAAAAATGATACCCTAGTGCTATATACATATACTTCATGCATATTGAAATTAAAGAATGACATTATTTCAATATTAGTTTTAAAGCTAGCATTTATTCCATGTTTAAGTTGTACCATGATTAGTTTTAACTTTTACATATTATTCGTCTTCAAGAAATAGTTGTACTTCTGAATTCTTAAATGAAACTTCTCAATAAAAACATGATACTCTAGAGCCATAAATTGATACTCCTGATATTTTCGAGCTACAGAGTGATTATTTCAATACGTTCTTTAAATTACATATACTGCACATTTTAGTTATATTTATTGTCAAATTTAGATTTAAGTATGGTTTGTCTTACAGAAAGTAACAATACTCTTGAACCAAAGTGTGGTACTCCTGAACAAAAAAGTGATACTCTCGAACTATAAATAAATATTCCTTATATTTTGTAACTAGAGTGAAACTTTTGACCTAAATATTGATCGTATTTTAAAAAAATAGTGATACTTCTAAAGTAATAAGTGATACTCATGAATAAGTATGTGATACTCTTGAATCATAAATTAGGAGGAGACAACCTACCCAACATTCAAAAGATAAGATTGCCATGTCTCTGTTTAAAAGTTGTTAATGACACAACTGGAATTTCCCATAAAAAATAAAATAAAATTGTACTCAATCCCTCTATACAGTGCAATATCACATCAATAAATCTGCCAAGTTTTCTCTGTTTTGTTATGAATTAGACTATGAAATATTACAAATAAATATGCATGGATCTTAAGACAAATTGCCACCACTATGTTGCCAAAAGTTGATTATATCAGCTGCTTGATTGAGAATGGTATTCACTTTTTTTTTTTTTTTGAGATATGCAATTTGGTCATAAAGTAGCCTCGAGCTTTTCTCGTGCATCTTTTTGGCCAAAAGAAGTAAGGGCTCAAATTAGGTTTAGACTATTTCCAATATTCTTCTCCATCCTTTAAATCATCACAATTTAATCCTCATTTTTTGCTTAAAGTGAAGAACGTGCACCGGAGATAATTAAACCTTAACAATTAAAAGGCATAGAAATCGTAATAAACACTGCTTTAGAAATCATCACATTTAATTCATCTTTTCTCTTTAGTAATTCCACAGGTGACGTATGCATGAGTTCCATTGGATCTGCTCGTCGCTTCTCTCTCTTTTCCGTGACTAGAATTTGAATTAAAGATCAAAATCAGAGCCATCGCCCAGATTTGGTTACGCAACTTCCTCAGATTTGGGCGTATTCTTCAATTAAGAGTATAATCGGGTTTTTATCTAAGCAATTAAGTGGATATAATATGGGTCAAATGTGAGACTCATCTCATGTATGAGACCGTCTCACACAAGAGTGTCCCAAATTAAATAATAAATTATTGAAATTAAAAAAATTAAAATAATAATAATAATACCATAAATAACTTATCACAGAAATTCAGAGATTTGAAATAAAACTACCATATGAATTTAGGGTAATTAGCTTTTAGTAGATAAGAAATTAAAAAATTAAAATAATAATAATAATATCATAAATAATTTTTCACAGAAATTAAAAAATTTAAAATAAAGACAATATATGAATTGAGGGTGATTCGAGTCAAGTAGATATGGGGTATGTTTTCCGATAAAAAAAAAAAGATATGGGGTATGTTTGCCCATAAATATTCAAATTGACAAAAGAAAAAATAAATAAATAAAATTTACTAATAATATAATTTGCACACAAAATATTAATGTGGACGCACTAGTGATAGTGCCACGTTGCAACCTCGTGTTCGGTGACAACCGATTCAGCACTGTCACACTTTCTCTTCACTTGCCCTCTTCATTTTCATCCACCCCCTAATTTTAGTGCTATCGACAAATCCCTCCCTCCATCCCTCTAGGGTTCCAGATTCCAAAGTTTTTATTTTCGTTTTCGCCACGATTCAGTGAGGAATTCGTTTATCTGATTCTATTCCAATGTTGTGATTCGGATCTTCTGCGGTCACTTCTGTTTGATCCGATTCACTGTTCCAATTTAAACTGATCGATCTGTTATTCTTTGATGCGTTAAAACTTAGAGATTTTAATTTATATTGAATTGAATTAATTGGGTAATTCTTTATATAAAATGGCCGTGGATCTGCATCTACATCTTGGCATGTACTTTTGCGGCTGGACGAGTCCGCTCTTTTGAGTGTAAGAGCTGGTGTGTTTTTTCTTTTACTTTTCCCCCTTTTTTCTTATGTTAATCAAAGCTGTCATTTCCAGCATTTCTGTGGGACGTGGAAGCTTAAATATTTTTGATGATTTAAGATATATCTGTAAAAAGATGATGATTTCTAGTTTGAATTGAACTCGTTCGTGAAGTTTTAAGGATGCAATTAAAGAGAGATTTGGTCGCGTGGAATCTGATTAAATAACTGCTGATGATACGTACTTCTCTTTTATTGCGTTCATTAAAAAAAGTAAAAGGAGCTGATATTTCTGTAAATTGTTAACAAGAGATTGGTGCAAATAGATTTTAACTAACGTTGTTACACTTTGACGAAAGCAAATTGAATAAAAGCTTATGATTTTCTTTACTATACGCCCAAAGTAAGTGTGTGGTTGAATGCTCGAAATACACATCCATTTGAACT
Organism: Stenogyne calaminthoides; assembly: GCA_037126765.1. Classification (NCBI taxonomy): domain Eukaryota; kingdom Viridiplantae; phylum Streptophyta; class Magnoliopsida; order Lamiales; family Lamiaceae; genus Stenogyne; species Stenogyne calaminthoides. Next base: position 35,632,812 of record JBBCBC010000009.1, read on the forward strand.
TGATTTGATGATTTCCTAAGAGCTATCAATTTCTATCACTTTGTGTTCACTCAGCAGTTAACAATCCTGAAGTTTATATACATCAAGAAAATATGATGGGGATGTGATGGAGCTGATTCCATTTTTCCTTTCTGTGTTTGCTTAGATTCAAATTTGGATCAAGACGCCTACTTTAGATGTTATGCAACGGATTTTTGAGGTCTGCAAGTCTTTTGGCGGGACATCTTGGGAGACGTACTGAGGCCAGGCGACTTAGCAATATCTGTGGAGTTTCAAAGACTGTACGCTGCTTAACTTATTATTTAAGGAACTATCAGCTTGAAAGAACAAGAAAAATGATGGTGGATTGTAGGTCAACCGCCAAAGGATCTCCTGTTGATGTTTTGCCAGAGAAGGATGATGGTGGCTATGCTAGCGGAGGATGGAAGAGGTGATTTCTTATTATGTGTTTTAATATGCCAAGGAATTTTGGTATCCTTTAAGTAATTTGTTTGTGGGAAATATTCTTATGTACCATAATAAATTTTGAATATGATGCATGCCTTTCAATTCTTTGCTTGTTTGCCCAAAAAATGATCTATAGAAGATTAGTTGGTGCACTCAAATTCTCTAGTTTCATTGTCCTGAAGGAGTTAGTTAAGTTGATATTTGGTGATGATTTGACCTGTATATTCTTCCTTGTTGATCTACAATCTGTGTCCATAAAATATTTACTTTTTCTGTGATCAGTAATAGATGTGTTGTGACAATTAATTCCTTCTATTCTCATGTATAAAAATATTCCATTTTAAGTTATTTATTGGAGGATAACGTTTTCCTGGATAATGTGCATCTTTCTCACTCTGATTACATTTATGACAGTGGCGCAAAAATATGATATATGTACTGCTGGAATGTTCTTTTAATATCAAATCATATCAAGTGATCAGTTGTACGTGTCAGTTGTATGCATACGGTCTTCAGCTAAACTACTTTGGTACTTTTTGTGAACATGTATTGAGATGGAAGCGAAATGAATCTTCTGTTTCCTAAAAAGGAAAGCTTATCAAGCAATCCTTGCATTTAAGGTAATAGAGAAAGGCAAGGATCTAGCTAGTACCTATATCCCTAGGGCCACAGCAAACTTAAGATGACACAGGAAAGGAATAAATGACATGTTAACAATGGGATTTTGTTAGTACGAAGCAGATTTTGCAGTTGTGGGAACTCTACTTGCTGTACCATACCTAAATATCAAGGTCCTGTAACGTCAATGCATAAGCAATTAAGAATAGGCAATTCGGGATTTTTATTAATATTGTTCTGGACAAATCATTTTTATGAAACTGCTATTTTATCTTGCTTCGAGGAAATACCTATTTGAAGTGGATCGGTTTCTGACTTTTGAGGTTATGGTATCATTCATGGACTGTAAGTCGATACCTATGTCTGTTTGGTACCTTTGTTATCCCTTAGATTATTGAAAAAAAAAGTTGGACTTTGTTGAGCTTGCTTTAATTGGAGTACCGGAGAATGAGTATCTAATCTTCTGCTCTAGTTCTCTCTATTGTGGAATCAGTTGATTATGTACAACATTCGCTTAGTGTCTATAGGCTACTATAGTTATTGTATATTTTGGCATGGTTTGCAAAATATGCAAGATATTGGTCCATTAGCTTTATTGACTGCAATCTCATTGGTGCTGCCTCTGTTGTTATGCAGTTTAAATTGCATTTTTTTATCTGGTGTGTCATAGTTGAAGTCATAGTTACATCCTTTTTTTTTTGGGGTCAGGCAATAAGATATATTTACTTTCTATTTCCTGATTGACAGTGATGATGGGAGATTAAGTTGTGGATATTCCAGTTTTAGAGGCAAAAGGGCTAGCATGGAGGACTTTTACGACCTTAAGGCTGCTAAGATTGGTGGACAATCAGTCTGCCTCTTCGGGATATTTGATGGTCAACCCTTTTTCCGCAAGCCTTTTTTTTCTTGAAGTTTATATTAATAATCAAAAGAATTTATTCCCGCTGAGGGGAGCTATCCAAAATGTGCATGGCCCATTTAAAAAAAAAAAAGACTGGAGTAATTTCCACATTTGTATAAGAGTTGAAGATGGACTTAAACTACATTCATTGTTTAAGTAAGCAACATGTTTTAAATTCGGTTTAAATATTTCTTAAATTTGAGTTTGTGCATCAGTTTGAAGCCTTACATAAAAGTGCATGCTGGGTTTGACTGCACGATCTTCATGGTTTACAAAAACGTAACATGCCAATTGTTGGAGCTAAATACCTCTGTTGTTCATTTAATGTGACTGTGAAATTAATTACTAGTTCATGAATCTAAGCATAAGAGAGGAGAACTAATATTTCTATTTTAATGATGAATTGCATCATTACAGGTCATGGTGGCTCTCGTGCGGCTGAGTTTTTGAAGGAACATCTCTTTGAGAATCTCATGGAACATCCAGAATTTATTACAAACCCCAAATTGGCTATAAGTAAGTTGGTATATACATTTGGGATCTCTTTTTATAACAAAAGGACCAGTGGCGCACCCTAGATTTATTTATTTTTGGGTTGGGTCATGTTCTTATGTGTTAAGTCTCAGTAGGGAGGTACTAGGATTACAAAAAATAACCAAACCGATCAAACCAAAAGTTGTAATTACGTTGTTTCAATGGATGTGTATGGTTTAAATTTTATAAGCGTACTTGTTAACTTTTTATGTGAGGATGATTTTTTGTTGTTATTCGATTAACTTACTGGGATTTGGGAGATGTTCTCTTTTCTATTTTACCAAATATTTTTAAGGATTTATAGCTATGCTTTAAGAATATGGTTGTTGAATATTTGTAGTTTTTTCGATTTTATTTGTTCATTTCTTTATGTATTAAACAAATACATTATCCAAACTGAGTCCAAATAGGTTTGACTCCGTTTTAGCGTTGCTTGGTTTTATTAAGAGTTGAATTGTTTAATAATTGACTACCATTTTATGTTGGTTAAGTTCCAAGGTGTACTTGCCTCCCATGCAAGTGCCGCACATATGATGCCACTTTAATATCAATCTAGCCACTTTTGCAATAACGAAGTACGTTTATCTTACGTTTCGTGTTGAACTACTGAATAATATGGGTTGTAAAGACTGAGAAGGTGGGACATAAATCTTTAAGTGATATAATACAATGTGAAAACACTAGCTGGCCTAAATCGGGTGTATTTTTTATGCTCAACTGCTAATTGTGATTTCAATAATACAAATAAGCTAAATATTTGGGATGGAGCACCAAAAGGACCATGATGGTAGTTATCTATTTCAAGTGCCTACGAATTTTGTATGCTTGACATAATGGAATCAAACAGATTTTGCAAACTGAATTTATGAAGTTTCACTGCCTGTAGATTTATCATATGATAATAACAATACTGTTATGTTCACTCTGTCTGATCACTTTGGCCTGGCTGGCTGGCCTCAGTGCATATGCTACTCTCCTATTTGACCAATAGATTGGTTGCATGCTAGAAATCTATTTATGGAAGACAGAGTATGGTGATTGTCTACATTTCCTGTACTCATGCAATGTTTGTCTTTTAATTTGATACTGCACTCAATAACTAATACAAAACCACAGGTGACACATATCAGCAGACTGACAAAGACTTTTTAAATTCTGAAAAGGAGACCTTCCGAGATGATGGCTCAACAGCTTCAACAGCTGTTCTTGTTGGCAATCACCTTTATGTTGCTAATGTTGGAGATTCTAGAACTATTATATCGAAGGCTGGAAAAGGTATGTTTTTATGTCCATTTATATCGAAATTCAGTTGTGGTGAAGTGATAAATTCTTTTGTTCGTATTAATTTTTCTGTTATCTATTGAAAGTTGAAGTTATAGTAGCACTTTTTTGTTGCCTAACATGATATCTTTGAACTGGCAGTAGATTTTCCTCTTAAGGGACTTAATTATTTTATAATTTATATTGCATCAATTGCTGTAGAAGGTACTCTCCTATTTGCAGCTAAACCAACTTCAATAAATGCTAAGTTATGAATCCTATTGTTTTTATTTACTTTTCTCTTCTCTGAAGTAAATTGAAGCCAGGGACGGACCTACACGTCCCAGTGAGGGGGCATGTGCCCCCACACTTTTTTTTTTTTAACTACATTAATTTTATTCTATATAAATTGTAATTATTAATTAGTACTAAAATTCCTGAATTCTGCTTACTATGTTAAATAAACGGGCCCAATTACTTTGATTTTTGGGCCTCAAATCCCATTTCCAAATTCCCAATCCCACAGCCTACCACCTCGGCTGCCCTTCACGTCCCTACTCCCCGTACAGTGAATTAGTATTCCAATCCCACTGCTTGTGTGCCAAATTCAAAGTTGAAGAAATTGATTTAATTTATGGAATGTATTAGAAGTAATACAAATTCATCTTAGAAAATTAAAAACTAATCGTAATTTTGTACTACAAGAATTAATTGTATTCACTCACATGTTAATATTTCAGCTTAGGAAAATCCATAGACTTCTTTCTCCTTTTCTTTTCCGAAAGAAACTGTAGATTTCAATTGTAATTTACTTGAACAGTTTTGTAAAAAGAATTTTTATTGTATTTTATATTTATAATTTTTTGTGCCCCCACCATTAAAAATTTCTGGATTTGTCCCTGATTGAAGCTATAGTTGCATTTTATTATCAGACAACTTGAATTCTTGGAAATGGTAGCAAATTTTCGTTTTAGGGGATTTAGGTATTTTTTTAATTTATAAAATCTGGTTGACTTGGGATGACAATGGCATCAAGGTAATGGGATGTTAAACCAACTTAATCTTGTTAAATTAACCAAACATCAATGATATCGAGATCTACTCTGGATGGTGATTTTTTTGGGGTTATGCTTATTGAGACCAATAATATTTGACTTATTTCCCCTTCCTTTTACTCGCTTGACAGCAATTCCACTCTCCGACGATCACAAACCAAATAGAAGTGATGAGCGGAAGAGAATTGAAAATGCTGGAGGTGTTGTTATGTGGGCAGGTTTGGCCTTTTTTTATTATTGAAAACTCTTTACTTATCTTAGCATATTTGTCCTCATTAGGTCGGAATTAGTTAACTTCCTTAAACAAGAATCTGTTCCATGATAATAAAAGGAGCTATTATATATTTCCAAACGGCTCATGTTGTGCCTAATTTGATGGATTAACAAGTGATTTTCTCATTGATAGACTGGTTATTATCTAATGAGATACAGGGGCGCTCCAATAGACAGGCTGTTTAATTCAAATAGAGAGTCCATTCCTCGTCTATAGAATGTTATTTTGTTCCATTTGACAGTTATGGATAGAGATTGATTTGTGGGGTAATTGTTTTGTATCAGGTACTTGGAGGGTTGGAGGTGTGTTGGCCATGTCTCGTGCTTTTGGAAATCGCATGCTGAAACAATTTGTTGTTGCTGAACCTGAGATTCAGGTACCCATAGTTTTAGTCAGAATGTACTCTGTTTGGTCATAGATTATCTAAACTAGTGTTGCCAATGTTAATTGATCTAGATACTTAAATTTCCTTGGTCCATATTAACAAAATCTAAGCGAAAATCTTATTTTGGATTACACGGCCATGGAGTGTAATTTTTACGGGTTTATTGCAAAAGTGGTCTTATTTTTTTAAACCAATAGTAGTCTCAACAGTGCAAAAAAATAATTCTTTTTGGATCAGTTATACAATTAAAATACACACAAATTGACCATTTTCGAGCATAGATACCAAAATTGTAATGAGAAATTTCTTGTGGGACCAGTTCTGCAAGAAACCCTTCATTTTACCTGAGCTCAGGTAATATTACTTGCTTGAAAACACTAATTATACTATTTGAATGCCACAGGACCAGGAGGTTGATCAAGAAATTGAATTGCTAGTGCTTGCTAGCGATGGACTTTGGGATGTTGTAGCAAATGAGGTAAATCCTTTTAATGCTGTGAGGCCCTTAGATTTTTGCTCTAATTTTAATTTATGCATTAATGAACACGTCAGCATCAATTCAGATGATGTAAAAATATTCGAGGAATAACTGGGTGCGCATTATTCTCAGGATGCTGTAACAATAGCAGAGACAGAAGAAGAGCCGGTAGACGCTGCTCGGAAACTAACTGAGACGGCCTTCTCTCGTGGTAGTGCCGACAACATCACATGCATTGTTGTTAAGTTCCACCACCAGAAAGTTGACCCCAAGGAAACTCATCAATCTCCTGAAATCGAGCCCCAACCCGATGTAACCAACAAAGACCCCAAAGATACCCATCAACCCCCTGAAATCGAACCACAACCAGATGTAACCCACAAAACCGAGGTATCTGAACCAACTTCAAATCAAGAAAGTTGATTAATTCTTGACAGTTAATTTGCACAATACAAGGATGCAAATCTTTCGGTGGGTTAGGGGTTGGGTTTGGTGATTTGTTCATTCATTGGTTTGTTTTTTCTTGTGTTTTGGTTTGTAAGTTTACGTGGCGGTGTGGCGGTGTGCGTGTAAGATGAATGCTCATAAGAGTGGTAAGTTTCATTTGGGGGGGTGTATTTTCATTTAATAAAGACTACAGTTGACTCCTGGGATATTTCTTGGTGCCTCCGCCTCTTATTTTTCGAATATGAAACCTTGCCATTTTCTTTCCGTAAATTTGGAGGGAGAACAACGCATGAAACAAATGGTGTGGTTTCATATATATATATATATATATATATTTTCACTCAGTTGTTTGTTCGATAGCTCAGTTTCACAAAAAAATTGCACAAAAGCTTTCATGCTCATAAATCATGAGTACGAGCTTGTAAATCTTAGGTTTCCTTATTTCTAAATTAGTTAAAAAAAATTGATGATTTAATTGTTCTTTAAGCGTTTGGATCGCCGGTGCACGACGCGTGCTGTGCGTAGTTGTGTGTGTGTGTGTGTGTTTTGTCAGGGCATAGTTGTGTTTTTTTAAGCATGAGTTTTTTGTCCCGTGGAAATTTAATAGTCTCACTGTTTCAGTTTTAATTATATTATTTTTGTTTTCAGCGTTTCAATCTTAATTAAATATTTTTTAAATGGAAATACATACTTTAATATTTTATCATTTTATCACATAAAATACTAATAAACAACTCTTTCTATCTCAACACTTTATCACATAAAATATTAATAAATTATTTTTTCTACCATCAATACTTTATAACTTTATCAAATAAAATGTTAATAAATAATTTTTTTCTTAAACTTCGAGCACACAGTAACCAAGTAGTCAAGATTGAGAAGGAGGGAGTAATTGTGTAAAGGCAAAAAACTTGTATATCTCATGTATGAAATGAATTCTATTTTATAAATGAGTGGATATCAAATGCACTAGGTGCATTGTGAACTCCATAATGTATTTTAGAATTATGCAATTTGTACTGAAATATATCAACTGTTTATACTAAATCATGTAATTTGTTTTTTCATATTAATAGTGTTCGGTTCAGTATAAATAAATTGTATACTTCAGTATAACAAATTACATGGTTCTAAAATACATCATGTGTGAACGGTGCATCTTGTGTATATAAGCCTTAACCCTTGTAAATATGATGAGTAGACTTTCTTTGTACCAGCAGGGACGGATCCAGAAATTTCTCATGACGGGGGCACAAATCAATACGAAGATGAAATATAGGAAGTTCTTAACCCCGTATATGTAGGAAGCGCTTTTACATCTAAATTTTTCCTACTTGACTTGCACTATCATCGTCATTCCCAACATCAAGTGGTGGTTTCAATGCTCTTTTATAAAATCTTTTCATATTGTGGATTATGAAATTAAGATTTTTACCACCCTTCTCCGCTATCATCAATTTTATACATTAGGTAAAGAAATCCTAATCCCAATTTTTTTTAAAATCAAAGAATGCGTAAACATGAAATTAAATATAAAATTACTACTAAATTTTAAATTAAATTTATGTTAATTCTAATTCATTGCATAAACCTAAGAGGACAATAAAAAAAAATACCTTGAGCATAAAATTTATATAAATTGGCATAGAAATTTAGAGAATTCACCCACCGTTTACAATTTGCAAATCAACAATATCAATTAACAATAACAAGAGAGAAAAAGGTGGGGCTGTGGTGCCGTGGGACCAAGGGTGGATTCAAAGGTGAAGGCTGCGTGACAGCGTGAGTGATGCGTCTGCTGCTTGCTTTGTACCTTATAGAGAGATTTGAGCTATTTGGATGGGAATTTGGGCTAATATTTTGTATAATAAAAAAATAGTAAAAAGAAAAAAGACAAATTTAGTGGGCAACGTGGGTCCGTCTGTGTACCAGGAATTCAGTGTGTGGAAATGACCTCCCTTGTTTGTACTATCATAGCGAACATACTATATGCTCAATAATAAAATCCAAACAGACATCCTCTTCGATTTTACATCTCACACCTTGTTATATTTTATATTTTAAAACATGTTTATTAAATTTAAAAGTGATCGGTTTCAATTGGTGTGTATATTCATTTAATAAACTAGATATTATTAATTAATAAATTAGTATTTGCATAAGCTCACCGAACATAATATAATACAAACTGAAGTTGCATTGGAATCAAACACCAATAGGCAATAACTAGAAATTCTGTTAATTTTTTAACATAAAATTTTTTATTCATTGAAACTACCATAGTGTCAGGGAATTATTTGTATAGATTATTGAGTATAAAATAATAAATAATGAAGAGTGATCAGAAATTTAGAAGGTACTCCAGTATATCTATTTAATTTGATAGTAAGTTCTAAATTTCTAGCACAGGTCCAATTTGATTTTCCGAATCAGTGGACAAGAAAATATCACAAATGGTCCTGTAACTTTGGCCGAATCCAGAAGTAGTCCTGTAAGTTTTTATTTTATCAATTGTGGTCATTTTGGTTTCAATTGTAGTCCTTTTTGCCGGATAATTTAAAATTTGATCAGAAGATTGACCTAACTTTTTATTCTGGTCACATTGACGGTCGCCACCACTCTCATTTGAATTGTCTTTCATCAAGGAAGAAAAACCCTCAATCAATTTCATGTTTTGCTTACACCTCCCCCGTGAATCGCAACTTCAAAATCACGAATTTCATTCATTATCGTAGCTAATTTCGAGTGATTTACGTTGAGTAGAGTGTCGAAACGTATACTATTCTCTTCCTTTCATTGAACCCGTCATTTCAATATTTTTTTCGCATTATTTTGTGTGCTACATAATATTCTGGTCATTTTCCAGTCAAATTTTTCAATTTTCCGGCGAAAATGACTAGAATAAAAACCAAAATGACCAAAATTGATAAACTAAAAATATAAAGGACCATTTTTGGATTCGAACAAAGTTACATGATTATTTGTAATTTTTTCTCTCAATGGACCAGAGTTTAAAGTTTTAACTTTTAAACAATGACGTAGAGAGAAAAAAATCTTGAAAAAAAGTAACTATAGTTAAGAGAAAAAATATACTACAGTTGAAAATTTATTAAAGGCGGGACAAAAAAAAAAAAAAAGTCGGGACAAAAATAAAAAAAATTCAGCCATTAGTCACCGCTCATCTCACCACCCATGATTCCATGAACCCATTTTCCAATGTGGTGATAGATTTTGTACAGTTTTGGATTTCTATTTGATTTTCTCCATTTCAATTCGGTGGAAGGAGGCAGCAACACAAAATCCGGCTCCGCCTATTCGAATTCTCAACTTGTAGGCAATTCTACATTCTACGTCTTCCATTTTTTAATTTTAGGGTGAAATTTGTTGTCTTTTGGTGCTAAAATTCTACTTTGTGACTAAAAAATATTTTTCTGTTTCGTGTTTAATCATGCGTATGTTCATTGATTTGTGGGTTTTGTTCTGATTTTTCAAGTTTTAAACTATTTTTGAATTGTTTTTGTGCACTCTCCATGCATGGGTTGCCTGAATTGATTGTTTTTCCCTTATTAGGGTTTTAGGACTAAACGGTATCGTTTTGAGCAGCTGGTTTGTTTGTACTTAACAAACCAGCAACATTATTGCGGTTATTAGATTTGAAGATTTAAATACAAATCTAAGTCTCTTTCTTTCTGTTCTCCGTCGAATTAGTTTGTTGTTACAGCTTGGAAGAAAGAGAAACCAACAAGCTGCATCATTGTCTCAACTATTAACTAAGATTGATCATTTAATCATAAAATATTCTAAGTGATTCATAAAATTCACACTGATTGAGTCGTCTGTTATTTGTAGTTATATATTAAACTTAAGCAAAATCTAGAGTGAATGAGAAATTCTTGATTAAGCCAAATTGAACAATTTCCTTTCTAGGACGCCCACGAATAATGTTCAAGTCTTGCATTGACAAAATATTCCCAGATTATGATCTCTTTCAAAGTAATGACCTCCAATCGTTAGCAATTGTTATCAAACTATTGTGAGACCTTATTTATTTAAGCTTAGTATTGGGCTAACTATTGTGAGACCTTTGAATGGGTTGGAGGGTTTAAATCGGGAGCTTATGGCAAAACAGAAGTATTTAAGCCATTTAAAATATTTACCTCCAATTGAACCCTTTATTGTAGATTTAATGTTTCAGATATCAATTTGAGTGTCCAGCAATGGTTTAAATATAATTCTAAATGTTAAACGTTGCTTTTAAACTTGGGGGTTTTAGTCTGAATTGATTGGTAGGACTGTGTTTAAAATCACTATCTAAGGAATTGCGGCTCAAATATGGACCTGAATACTTGTAAATGATGGTAAAAGGATGCATGTTTGAGTATCTCCAGATTCAAAAGTTAAGATATACTAGTATTTATTTTGGTAACGCTCTGCTTGTTTGGGTTTGACATTGTATATTCACACTGTACCATTTGTATTGACTTGGGATGTTGCAGCTTCTCACTTACATTATTAACATAAATAAAAGTTTGTCATTTGATGGGACATTTGAGGATTTCTACATATTTTAGACGTTGAAGTCATTTTTTTTTGCTTTTATTCAAATATATATTTACTGGAAGTAGTTTTCACTGATCTTTGAGTCTGCTACGTGCATATTACTCATGTTTCCATTGTATTTTTCCTTTCTTATGTTGCCTGATTTTATATGTAGTTTAAAGTAATTAGTGTTGTTGATCCTTTGATGTAAATAATGTATTTGACAATCTAGACTTAATATATTCTGGATTGTTAACTTGCACATACTAAATACGTTCAATCTATTGAAGATTTGCTTATGGAATGCAACAAAGATGAAGCCACGAGGGCAAAAGCTATTGCTGAGGCCAAGTTAGAGAAGAATGATTATGTTGGTGCAAAAAAGTTCGCTTCCAAGGCACAATCTCTATATCCAGGAGTAGATGAATGTTGACAACAGTGGATGTGTATTTATCTGCAGAGAACAAAATATTTGGAGAAGTAGACTGGTACGGTGTGCTTGGCGTGAACCCCTCGGCTGATGATGAATCAATAAAAAGGCAATATAAGAAGCTTGCACTTATGGTGCACCCTGATAAAAATAGTTCCAGTGGTGCAGATGGTGCCTTCAAACTCATTTCGGAGGCCTGGAGCTTTCTATCAGATAAGACAAAGAGGTTGAAATATAATAAAAGGAGGGACTTCCTTCAGAAAACATCGGGACCAAGTCAACCTAATGTCTCGGGACATACTGGTGGTCCATCAGCACCGTCTAGGCCAAGTCAACAGGAAGTCCCGAGACATACCGGTGGCCCATCAAAACCATCTAGGCCAACTGAACAGGAAGTCCCGAGACATACCGGTGGGCCATCAGCACCGCCTAGGCCAAGTCAACATGAAGTCCCGAAACATACTGGTGGGCAATCAGCACCGTCTAGGCCAACTCAACAGGAAGTCCCGAGACATACCGGTGGCCCATCAGCACCGTCTAGGCCAAGTCAGCATGAAGTCCCGAAACATACTGGTGGGCCATCAGCACCGTCTGGACCAACTCAACATAAAGTCCCGATACATACCAGTGGCCCATCAGCACCATCTAAGCCGAGTCAACAGGAAGTCCCAAGACACACTGTGGCCCAGCAGCACCGCCTAGGCCAAGTCAACATAAAGTCCCGAGACGTGCTAGTTGCCCAGCAGCAGCGTCTAGGCCGAGTCCGGCTCATACTGGTGTCCCCTCAACACCATCCAATTATGCAAGCATTTCAGATCCAAAACTCCTGGATAGATGTGCAAAAGTGTCCAGGAAACGGACTCATGCTCCATCCCAACAGACAATTGATACATTTTGGACCACTGACGCCCCATCAGCACCGTCTAGGCCAAGTCAACAGAAAGTCCCGAGACATACTGGTGGCCCATCAGCAACGTCAAGTCAACAAAAAGTCCCAAGACATACTGGTGCCCCATCAGCAGCGTCTAGGCCGAGTCCGGCTCATACTGGTGGCCCATCAGCACCATCCAGTTTTGATAGCAGAAAAATCTCAGCTTCAAAGCCCCAGAGTAGAAGTGCAAAGGGGCTCAGTAAACCCACTCCTGCTCCATCCCAGCAGAACACTGATATTTTTTGGACCGCCTGTTATCAATGCAACACAAAGCACGCGTATCTTAAAATATATCTCAACTGTTGTGTTCTTTGTTCCAAATGTCAAACGCAATTCATGGCTGTCCACCAGCCAAGTATGTGAAATCAGCTAAACTTTTGAGACGAAGGACTTCAGTTAATAATTCAAAATGTTGGAGGTGGTGTTTTTTTTTTTTTTTTTTTTGAGGAAGTTGGAGGTGCTGTTATGTGGCCACACTTTTGGAAATCGCATGCTGAAACAATTTGTTGCTGTTGAACCCGCGATTCAGGTACTCATGAAGATTTTGACCCTCCATTTTGTAATGTACTCTGTTGGTCATAGATTACCAAAACTGAGTTTGGAAAGTTAATTTACTTTTATACTCGAGTTTTTTTATTAGTCCGTCTAAACAAAATCTAAGCCAAAATCATATTCTGGATTCCACTATTACAGAGTGTCAACTTTGCATACTTGGTTTAAAACACAAAATATTAGCAATGTTACAGTCGACTCTTGGGATCTTTCTTTGTGCCTCACCTTTTATTTTCGTTTATGGGTCTTGCCAATTTCTTTCTCTAAATTTCTTACATTTGGAGAGAATGATGAATGAAAGAAATGGTGAGGGTATCTTTTTTTGTTTTTTTTCCACTCATTTTTAATTCTGTGTTTATAAAATAGTTGCCCAGAGAATATAGGGAGGGTCCATTTCCCTTATTTTCATGCTCATAAAGATTACCTGCTTGTCAATCATTAGTCATAAATTATAATACCTTGACAATTTCCTAATTTCTATCCATTATAAAGATTGAAATATTACTATCTCTGGGACTCGATTGCCACATTACTGTGTGCTCGAGTTTTAAGAAAAAATAATAAAGTGTTGGGGTAGAAATAGTTATTTATTACTCCCTCTGTCCCCCAAAAGTATGCTCAGTGGGCTGAAACATGTTTTACGGAAATGTAGATTAAATACGTTTATGGGCACAATTTTTTTTATTTTCATCATCCAACAATCACTTAATTATTCAAGTTATCATTATACTTTACTAACAATCAATTATGTTATTTATAAATGGACTTAATTTACGTTTTCGTAAAACATGTTTTAACCCTGTGAGCATACTTTTGGGGGACGGAGGTAGTAGTATTTTTATGTGATAAAGTGATGGGTAGTTGGGGTTAAAAAGAGTTGTTTATTAGTATTTTATGTGATAAAGTGATAAAGTGGGTTTTTCCATTTAAGGAAAGTGGTAATCAAGTATGGGACGCCCGAAACGGAAATATGACAATCGAGTTTGGGACGAAGGGAATAGTCTTTTTGAAGCATTTTGATCACCTTGTGCAAAGCACGTGATGTGCATAGTTGTATTTTTTTTTTGCGCATTTGGTTTTTCTTGTCCTGTGGATTTTTAACGATTGTAAACTAATCTAAATCAGTAAATACTCTGTTCACATAAGAAGTAAAAAAATATAAATATGGTGACTATAATTTCTTTGGATCATGAATTTAACATGCGTGAATCATTTCCTTGTACTATTAAACGTCCACTATATTTAATCGTAAAATCCTATACTATTAAACATCCACTACATTTAATAGTAAAATCCTAACAAAATACTTAAATAACATTTAACCGAAGTTGCATTGCAATGGAACGCAAAATACTAGAAATTTCGAATTTATGAAAGTTACCATAGTATCGGGTAATTTATTTGTATTGATTATTGAATATAGGATAAAAGTGATTAAAAAGATTAGCTATATATTTATTATTGGATAGAGATGGAGTAAGTGCTAAATTTCTAAGAAACTAACATTTTGATTTTCAAATCCAGATACAGAATAATCTCTTCCTTTTTTTTTTATACTTAACACTTTTAACAAATTGAAATAATTAAGGTGGGAATTACTGAATAGGAGGACTGGAGGGTAGACAACGAGGAAAAGATGGTTAGGGTCCTGATCGAGGCTTGATAAAAAAAATCTTGAAAAAAGTAATAATATATTTATTAATAACAGTTAAATTTCATATAAAAGAGTTAATAAAATTTATTTCATGCACAATCCAATTTTTTTTATTTTATTTCCCTTCATTTCATTTCATGCACTATCAAATGTGATCACATAAACACAATTTTATACGAATATGAATTAAGATGTGGCTTAATGATTTTAGTAACACAAACAATAAATGTTAGATATGGAATGTATTTATGATTTATGATTATTTGAGAAAATAAAGGTTTGAGGAATAAATTTGCAAAAGGTTTAGTAGAATAATGAATTCTCCTCTCCTTTTCTTGGTCATAAATGACCTCTATTTATAGAGTTTTGGAGAGTGGAGCTCACTCTCCCGGGTTACAAGTACAAGGAGCCGAAAGTAACTCTGTCAAACATTTAATGTTATTAGACTGATGTGATTCGCCTTGTAGGTCGCGGGAGGTCGCTCGATGGAAATAGGACCTCGCGACCTCGATTTGCACTTCGACCGAGGCATCTCCTGGACTAGCAGGGAGTTAGCCATTTTCGTACCCTGACACGCCGCCTTTTCCTGTCCTTCGCCGAATTTTCTCTGACTCGATCCCACTTCAGAAATGATCGTCTGCACCAACTCTCTGACACACGTCTTTTCATAGTTAATGCATTGACCCCAGGCAGCGAGCTCGCGGTCCGCCCAATTCTAATTTAGGCTTCCCGATCATAGGTATAGTCGGTGTCACTCTTGGTCAAGGGCCTGCTTCGTAATGGTGAAATATGGGCTTGAACCCAGCTCGCGCGATGTACTCACAATAATACTAAATAAAATTAATTTAAGTTTTGTATTTAAATATAATTATAAAAAATAAAAGATAAAAAAAATATTCTTTTTAAATACTACATTTTGCACACTCAAATAATTAATTTCATCAATTCACATAAATCAACTAATAATTAATTTAAATATGGAATAAAACTAAAAGGGTACACCAAACTTGATAGTAAGAGAAAAAAAAGGGACCAAAATTTGAAAAAACGTAAACTTCAGGGATCAAAAACGAAATTATTCCCGTATAAAACCTGGAAACCCTTCAATAGTCACCCCAGAAATTAATTTTCCAATTTAGTGATAGATTTTGTGCAGGGGTTCGCATCTCACTGAGTGTTGACTTCTCCTCCATTTCAATTCGGTCGGAGGAGGCAGCAAACAAAAAAATCATAGGTAATTCCATATTCTACGTCTTTCATTTTTTTATTTTAAGGTGAAATTTGTTGTTTTTGGTGCTAAAATTCTACTGGTAAGTTAAAACATGATTTATTTTTTGTGTTTAACCCTACGGATATTCTTCGATTTGAGGTCTTGTTCAAGTTTTAACTATTTTTTCGTTGTTTTGCGCTCTCTTTGCTTGATTTGACCGTTCGTTTTCATGAGATGAAGTTTATTCTATTATTATTAGGGTTTATGTGTGTGGCTGTGTGCAAGAAATCTTTTGCGGAATTCTGTTTCTCAGCTCTTTGAATTTCGTTTCATGTATTTATTTTTAGAGAATGACATTTCGTTTCATGTTAAATTGATGTTAAAAAAATTAAAGTTGAATTTGGATGTGCTTGGAAGAAAGAGAAAGCAGCAAAGCTGAATCAGATTTTTTTTTTTTTTTTCATGTTGGAGAATTGTTTCAGGTTTTAACTAAGAATATGATCATTTAATCTCATGATATTTTAAGTGATGCATAAAATTTGCACTGATTGAGTCGACTGTTATCGACACGTTTTCAAAACAGTTCATACCGTTTTGGTCGGTGTGTGAAGCTCGTCATTTTTGGCAGTTTGTGTCAACCGTATCCAACCGATGTTTGGAAGGATCTGGCATATAACTGTTCTTTGTAATTATATATTGATATTCCCTTTCTAGGATACCCCTAATAATATTCAAGTCCTGCGTCGACAAAATTCCCCAAATTAAAATCTCTTTCGAAGTAATGACCGCCAATCGTTAGGCATTGTTACTGAACTATGAAAATAATTAATTTCAATTTCATTGAACTTGGTATTGGGCCAACTACTGTAGGACCTTTGAATGGGTTGGAGGGAGTAACTAGGGAGCTATTGGCTAAAAAGAAGTACTTGAGCCATTAAAAAATATTTACCTCCAAATTAAACCCTTTATAATAGGTTTAATGTTTCAAAAGTCAATTTGAGCGTCCAATAATGGTTTAAATATGATTCTAATTTAAGCATTGCTTTAAACTTGGATTTTAGTCTGAATAGACTGGTAGGACTGAGTTTAAAATCACTATCTAAGGAGCTGCGGCTCAGATATATACCTGAATACTTGTAAATGCGTGTTTATGGATGCATGTTTGAGTATCGCCAGATTCAGAAGTTAAGATAAGTTTATTATTGGTAATTCTCTGTTTGCTTGGGTTTGACATAGTATGTTCACTGTATACCATTTGTATTGGCATGAGACTTTGCAGCTTCTGACTTCCATTATTAAGATTTTTTTGGGTCCTGTTGGTTTAACAAAAGGTTTGTCATCTGATGTGACATTTAAGGATTTTTACGTATTTTAGATGTTAAAGTAATGAGGATCTAATTTGCAGTCATATCTATTTGCTTTGTTCTAATTCCAAAATATATTAGCTGGAAATTGTCTTTTCTAATCTTTGAGTCTGCTACGTGCATATTACTCACGTTTCCATTAATTTATTCCCTTTTCCTTTTTTTTTTATGTTGTCTGATTTTATATCAGTTCTAATTAATTTTATTGATATTTTGTTCTAAATAAGGCATTTGATAATCAAGACTTAAGAGCGCATATAATCTGGAGAGAACCCGGTGTTTGTGTTCAGTTGCTGCTGGGAGCTTCAGTTGTTGGCTTGCACATACTAAATACATTTAATCTACTAAAGATTTGCACATGGAGTGCAACAAAGATGAAGCTACCAGGGCAAAATCTATTGCTGAGGCCAAAGTAGAAGAGAAAGATTATGTTGGTGCAAAAAAGTTTGCCGTGAAGGCACAATCTCTGTATCCAGGACTAGATGGTATTTCCCAAATGTTGACAACACTGGATGTGTATGTATCTGCAGAGAATAAAATATTTGGAGAAGTAGATTGGTACAGTGTGCTCGGAGTGGACCCCTTGGCTGATGATGAAACAATAAAAAGGCAATATCGGAAGCTTGCACTTATGGTGCACCCAGATAAAAATACTTCCATTGGTGCAGATGGTGCCTTCAAACTCATTTCATCAGCCTGGAAGTCTCTATCAGACAAGGAAAAGAGGTTAGAATATAACAAAAAGAGGTGCTATACAGGATTCCAACAGAATGTCTCGACAAATACTTGTGGCCCATCAGCACCGTCTAGGCCCAGTCAACATAAAGGCCCAGGCCCATCAGCTCCATCCAATTCTGCAAGCAGGGAAACCTCAGCTCCAAAGCCCCAGGATAGAAGTGCAAGGGCATCCAGGAAACGAGCTCCTGCTTCATCCCAACAGACGATTGATACATTTTGGACTACCTGTTATCGCTGCACCGGTCAATACGAGTATCTCAAAATATATCATAACTGTAATCTTCTTTGTCCGAGATGCCAAAAGCCATTCAAGGCTGCTGAGACAGTCCCACCACCAGCCAAATTTGTGAAACCAGCTAAACTGTATAGACGGAGGAGTTCAGTTAATAATTGAAAGTGTTGGAGGTGTTCTCTGTTTTTTTTTTTTGAACAAAACAAAGCTCCGAAGACTAATCTCTGTTCCAAACCACCGAACTTCATCTTTGATCCACCGAGGAATACCTGCCCCAACCCAAGTTTGAGGATGTGAAGAGGACGTTGTATATTTAGCTAGTGCACGTGCAACCTTGTTGGGTTCTCTGGTCGTATATTGAGCCTCTACCACCGAGACATTCTCTTGCAGACTACCCAGCTCATCCAAGATGCATCCTTCAGGGCCCAAAAACTCCCGCATTTAGTTCAAAAGAACCAGGGCAGTTTCATACCCGTGGCTGCTGCAGAACTTCACTCCTTCTCAAATCGCCACCAACTCCACCCCAAAACAGAACCTGTAGGTCCGATGCTCCTGCTACCAGCAGCTATAAGTCAATCTGTGCTATCTCGGACCACATACTGGATTCATCAAAACAGGCATTGGCATTTAGTCTGCTGGAGAGGTTCTCCGTGGCCAAGCCCCCCCCTTCTGGAAATCAGCCAAAAAACCACTCGCCTTGCTGGTCTCCAATCCTTGTGTCACCATGCTTCAAATTACAGCGACCTTCTCATGTAGCTAAGATTTTAACATTAATGTCTTCAAATCCTCTCCATGCCATGCCACGCGTCTGATATAGCATGGAGCAACTCGATCATCAGGAGATATCACCCTTTTTCCATCAACTCTCAAATACCCTCGCTTTTCCAATAGTTGTGGACATCTGGCCAGAAGAAAAGGCATGCAACGTATACGCTTCCGGGCTGCCACAAATAAAACAACTCGTGGAATCCATAATGTGATGTTGGAACAAATTTACATTCTCACTTTCAAAAGCCTCCACCATTCTTCCATAAAGGAATTAGAGAAGTGGCCCTCCCCCTGCTGTCAGCAAGAGTTTCATCCCTTCCCAACTTGTAACCAGATTTTATATATTGAAAACTCTTTGCTTATATTATATGCTGCGTAGGTTTGGCCTTTTTTATACTACTGAAAACTCTTTGCTTATTCTGTATCATCACTATCATGCAATATTATGCAACTCTGCTCTTATATTGTGTGTATTCTCGTTAAAATGGTTTCTTTTAACTACCTTATGCAAAAATCTGTTCCATGATAATAAAAGTAGTTCATATTGTGCCAAACGGCACATTCAGATATGTGCCTAATTTGATGGATGATCAAATGATCTTTCTCCTTCATTGAGAGACTGGCTATTCTCTAGTGACATATAAGGGGGCATATAGACAGGTGTTTAGTTCTAAGGGATAGTTCATGCCTCGTCTATAGAATGTTATTTTGTTCCATTTGAATTTATAATTCATAATTTTTAGAGTAATTTTAGAATTTTCAATAAATTTTTTTAACTAATTTTAAGATTTTAATTCTATATCTTATATAAATACAAGAATTAAAGTAATTATATCTCATGTGCAAGTCATAATAATAATCTCTATCCTGTTTATATATCATTAGATTCCAATTCCATCAAAATTTTACACTTTATATAAGTATCATCATAATATTCCATTATCTATCCACAACTAAAGCATGCATAACTACTGTCATTAATTTCTCGATTATTCTGGTCAAACTTTGAACTTTGCAATCTCAAACCCCCAATTGTTTTGAGATTTTTTAAAGTAAGGATTTTGAAATTCAATTAATCCTACGTACCCTATTTCATCACCTACTATTATTCTACTTTTTACTTTTTCAATACGTTCACATTATCTAATTTTTTATTCTCTCAATACACTCAAAATAGTAGCCGATAGTAGTAGAGAAATAGATTTTTTTTTATATCAAACACGAAAGAAGTTACAGAGCTTTAAGGAATGGAGGAGAAGACGGGGGTTCGCAAGTTTGGGATCAATGATGATTTATTAAGATTTAAAAAAATATATAAGTTTCATTTTTATATTTATATTTAGTATATTTTTTTAATTTGTCAAATTTTACATTTGTTTGTATCTTCAAATTATATCCAAATTATATATTTTTTTTAAAATTTTCAAATTTTATATAAATTATTATTTGATTTGACAATAATTATTTTTTAATTATTCAGACTATTATATAAATTATTATTGAACTTGGTATATATTTTAATTATAAGAATTATATTCAAACTGTATATATAATTTTTTAATTATTTTTAGATTTTATATAAATTTTATTTGGTTTGAATTATTCGTTGCATTATAACTTATTTCTTTTTCAAAATTTACATAATCTTTTATTTAGTTGAAAAAAAATTATTTTTTGTATTTACAATTATATACAAATTCTAAATATATACACATTTTATCTTTTAAATTTTACTTAAATTATATTTTATTTTATTCTTAGAATTATATAAAGATTCTATACAGATATTTTACAATTTTAGATTATACGTAACTTATTATTTAGTTTGATTATTCTTAAATTATATACATATCATATATATATTTTTAATTTTGTAGATTAGGCATAAATTATCATTTACTTTGATTTCTTAAAATTTATACAGATTTTTTTTTTATATTTGATAGATTAATTGTAAATTGATTTGGAAAAAAATATTATTTGTATTTATACACAGATTTTATATTTCTTTTTAATATTCAATTCAAATTTTAAATAAATTATTTAGTTTAAAAAATATTTATTGTGTTTGTAATCATATTTAACTTCACTATATAAGTTTACAATTAATTTTTAATTTAAAATTTTATTTTATTATATAAATTAATTTTTTTAGTATTAGTTCAAAAAGTAACGGAAACCATTAGAAACTTAACGGTTGGGACCATTTTTGAAAAGAAAATGACAAAAAAAAATGTGGGACTAAAACTGCAAACACAAAATTCACATGTGACCACTTTTGCAATTAACTCATTGATTATACCCTAATTGAACAATCATGAGCTGCCCAACATGGTTTAATTATAAATATGGTTCTAAATTTTATGCAGTGCATTTGATCTAGCTAGGGTTTTAATCTGAACAAAGTGAAATGACAATCGATCAATTGGTTTTATCTAGCTAGGTTGACTGGTCTTTGTTTAAAATCTTCAGTACATGCAAGTAATTTTTGGTGATTTCTGTTTTCAGCTCTTTGCATTTCATTTCATGTTAAATATTTTTTTAGAAAAACTAAACTAGGAATTGGATGTTCTTGGAAGAAATAGAAAGCAGCAAGCTGCATCCGTTTTTATTCTCATGTTCATGAATTCTTTCAAGTTTTAACAAATAAAAAATGCTCCTCATTTAATCATTAATAAACATTTAAGCGATGCATAAATTTTGCACTGATTATATCAACACGCTTTCAAATCATGTTAGGTCAGGTTTGTGCACTTACTGCTTTCACTCTGGCATTATATATAGTTTGATGATTAACGGATTCAAAGCCCTATAAATCTAGTTTAGCAAATATTTGGAATTTTATAAAGTCAAGTTATGCATTTTTTTTCTAGAAGTTGTGGCATCTCTGAAATCGGGATGAAATATCAAAGGGTCTCATTCCCATAATTTTGCATTTTTTTTATTTAGTCCCATGACTATTTTTTGAAATGATTTAGTCCTATAATTACTAGAATTGCTCAACTTTCGTCCCATAATTATATTTTGGAATGATTAGTCCCATAACTATTAGAATTACTCAATTTTCATCATATGTTGCCGAAAATCACCCAAAACGACGTCATTTCACCAGTGTGCCGGTGTATGAAATCGTGTCAAATGAGCCTCGCCGAAATCCCCAATTTCAAATGGCACGTGTTTACGCTAATGAAACGACATCATTTTGGGGTGATTTCTGACAATGTAGGATGAAAATTGAGGAATTCTATAAGTTATAGACTAAATTTCAAAAAATAGTTATAAGATGAAAATTGAGTAATTTTAATAATTATGAAACTAAATCAAAAAATATATAAAGTTATGAGAAAATTTAGAATTTAATATGCCAGGTTCTTTTGGGTTTAATTTTAGTCCTTCCAATTGCCTTTCTTGGCCAAATGCGAGTTACATGCATTTTTAACTAATGTAGGGGGTCAAGTGTGGATAACTCAAGTGGTTAGAGCTTCATCACCTGAGATCTTGAGGTCTCGGGTTCGAGACACGGAGAGAAAATATTTATTCTCTTTTGTGGTGGTCCCTCTCTTGTGGAGTTGCGGTTCGGAGTTGCGATCTTTGTTATGGTCCGAATTTGCGATTTGGGTGGTCCCCTCTTGTGGTGATTTGCGATTCGGTCAACAACGAGATGAAATGATGTTGTCATGTGCCCGGTCCCCCTCTTGTGGAGTTGCGGTTCCGAGTTGCAGTTTCGGGTGGTCCCCCTCTTGTGGTGATTGTGGTTCCAGTCAACAGCTAGATGAAATGATGTTGTCATGTGCCCGGTGGTAGAAATAATTATTGTAATTGATTATCATAGAGAATTATTGTAATTGATTGTCTTTAAAAAAAAAAAAAAAATAGGGGTGTTAGACATGAACTCTTCGTGATCAGGAAATGATTTATTTATTTAAATGAATCTAAATTAAGGTTGTGGAGTCAAGTAGTCATTACTTCATTATCCATGACTATGATCATGTATCCACGTCCAATAAATATTGAATAGTCATACTCTTGTAATACTCTTGTAATGCTTAATTTCGGGATTAACGGAAAATCACATAGTCAAGTCTGGGACTTGTCGTGGTTTTTATAGAACATGACCCAATGTCTTTTTCTTAAATATTAGATGTTATTTTAGAAATTATATATTTTAATTTGAATTAATTATTTAATGTTAAAATTCATATATTTTGCGTATTAAAATTAATTTATAAATAAATGTGATGGGGCTCGTCAAGTACACCAGACCGGCATCCATTTTTCCAACGGTGCAGACCCTTGTTATAAATTTACAATCCCAAATTGGATCGTACAAGTGGTGTTCTGGAATTTAAAAACTAGTTCAATTTACCAAAAAAATTATCGTTAATTTATCACAAAGACAAAAAAAGCTTATATTTTATTTAATTAAACTGCTATAATATCGTTAAATTACTTATAATGATTATTGAGTACGAAGTACTAATAAACCTAAATAAAGCAGGTCTACTGTAAAATTTGTTCACTGTTAAGCTAGTTCCATATTAACAGACTTAATTCTTCAATTATTACGTGATCTTTCAGTTATCACAATTAATATTTTATGTAATATAAGTCATATTCTTAAGTTATTATGCCTCTTTTATAATATAAGTCAGGGAATAATATTTTTTTAGGACATTAAATTAAGGGATTGTGTTTTAAGGACAATAATTTTATGGGCTTAAAAATAGACAACATTTTTTAAAATATGTTTTAAATTTTATAAATATAAGATAATATGTTTTAAAATTCTGTAAATGTAGGACAGTCGAAAAAAAACAAACCCAAATTTCACGTGATATTTCAGCCCAATTTGGGCTTATTCGGACTCGATTGTCCTAAACTTACAGATTTTAAAACATATTGTCCTATATTTGCATATTTTAAAATATATTGTCCTACATTCTCAAGTTCATAAAATTATTGTCCTTAAAACACAATCCCCTAAGTTACCGTCCTAAAAAATATTTTTCTCGTATAAGTCATACTCCCTCTGTCCCACTATAATTGTCTCGCTTTTATTTTATGAATGTCCCACTATAACTTTCTCATTTCATAAAAGGAAAAAATAATTTTACTATCAATAATTTTTATCCTCACTTTTCACACAATATTACAAAAAATATCACTCACTACTCCACATACTTTTTTTTCTCTCTCATAATACTCAAAATTACCCTTCATTTTTATTATTTTATTATTATTCCTTAAATAAAATAACAAAAATAAATGGAACAATTACATCGGGATAGAGGGAGTTTTATTTAGTACCAAGTAATCTTCTCTTCTCGAAACAGAAATCTTCTCCTATGGGTTGTTTAAATTTCTTAAAGTTTTAATCTTTCAAGTTTTAATCTGATTCTGTACTGTTTCTTTCTTCACTGGAATTGGGGCATGTCTTATACCTCTTTTCCATCAGTATTAAAATGCTCCCCTCCTTATTGATCTATAAAAAATAGTCATATAATTCAATATCACGAATAATTTACTTTTTCTGTATTAATAAGTCATACCCTTTAGCAGGGACAAATCTAAAAATTTTTATGGACGCAGCACATAAAAAATATAAATAAAAAATAAAAAATTCTACATACCAATTCAAGTCGATTACCATTAAAACTTACAAGATTTTATAAAATGAAACATTAGGGATTCTAATTTCAATTTTTCTCAAACACTAGAAGAGGCATTAATTAAATATGAAATTGAATACAATTAATACTTATAAAAATTTATTTTAATTTTTTTTTTTAAATTAAGCTGAATTTTTGTAAGTTTTAATTCATACCTAAATCAAAAATAATTGGGGAGGGGTTGTTACCTGTTTTGGAATTTGGGTTGGGATTTTGCATTTGATGGGCCCTAAATTCTAATATAATCGGGCCTGGAATTGTGGTAGCAATTAGGAGCTTTAATAGACTTATTTAGGGATACTAACTATAATACTATATTGAGCAGGATAAAATTACCAATAAAATATATATATATATATATATATATATATATATATATATATATATATATATATATATATAAATTGTGGCGGAGCTGTACGTCCGTCTTTGTCCTTTAGTTATGATAACTAATATTTTTAATAATATAAATTGTATCCTTATTTGGTCTCATGGATCCACTTGTGTGAACTTTATTCACTGTATAAAAAATAAACATATTCATTTAATTTGATACAAATAATGTATTGGTAAGAAATTTCCAACACAAACTCAAACCCAAAATGATTCGGGACCAATGGCAAGCCCAAATTTCGCGTAGAAAAAGATTGGTAAGAGAATATCAACAAAAACAAATCGCGCTTAGTTGGTCCAAGAAATATGGCCCGCGGGCTCAATGGGCTCAAGCACACACGCCCAACAATTTTTCAAGCTTTATATTTATATTTATGTACTATCTCCGTCCACCAATTTTATGCAAATTATATTTATGAAAAAAGTCATTTTATTTTTATCTCTCAACCATCATTTAATTACTTTAAATATTATTATTTTTCACTCACAATCAACCACTTTGTTAATAAATAAATCTCATAATACTCCACAATACCCTTACTTTATCTACTTTATCTATTTTATCTATTTTTTTTCTTAAAATTTGTGTCAAAAGCATCAGACATAAGATTGATGGACGGAAGGAGTATATGTGAATTTTAAATAAAATACATGATCATTTAATATAAAAATACAAAATAAATTTGAAAATATAGAATACATTTTTTTGACAGGGAAAATATAGAATACATTGATACTAAAAAAAATATAATTTTACAATTAAATTATTAATTCATTTAAATACAAATAATAAATAAATTTAAACAATGGTGATGCCTTTTCTCTTACATTCATATAATTACATATATAGTACTCCCTTCGTCCCGGGATAAAGTGAACCCCTATCCGGGCACATAAACTAAGAAAATTTGCTTTATTGGTATTATTTAAATCAATTATAATGATATTGTGAGGGTGTAAGTTTTGAGTGTTTTGTCATTTTAGGAAATGTGCATGTTATTGTGGTATGGACCAAAAAGGAAATTATGCATGTTATTGCAGGACGGAGGGAGTAATTTATTATTTATAATTTTCATCTTTTAATTTTATTAATTAATTATTATATTAGTAAATTGAGTTGGCTCAGTTTGACTCGTTGGGCTAAATAAGGATGTGTTGTACTCAATGTTCACATGTTCGATAAAATAGTGGGTCGACCCGACCCAACATGATACATTATTTATCTCGTTGGACTGAGCGGCCCAAATTGCCACCTCTACATTAACCTACTTTCATTTTCGAATTTCGAAAAAAAAGTAACTATAGTCAAGAGAAATACTCTCCCTATCCTAATTTTGATTGTCCACTTTCTATAAATAAAATATAATTTTGTTTGGTCATTTCCTAAAAAGGAAATAAAACAACTTTCAATACTATTTAATACTATTATTTCTCTCCACCAAACTCACTTTATACTATTTAATATTATTATTTACCTCCACCAAACCCACTTTACATCATTTAATATTATTATCTCTTATTTTTTCTTAATCTCCGTTTCTACAGTAACCGGATAATAAAAAATAAGACGGAGGAAGTATATGTATTACTTAACCATAGTTAAATCCAACTAAAGTTAGAAATTTTGTATCTAAAATCTGGGAATTGGGAAACCCAAAAAAGTAACGATAGTTGAATGAAAAATGTGTGTTAACCATAGTTTAAATCCAACTAAAGTTAGAAAATTTGTATATAAAATCTGGGAATTGGGAAACCCTTCAATATTCACCACCCGCTACCCCATAAAACCCATTTTCCCATTTACTCGTATAATTTCTCTGGGGAGTTTTGGTTTTCTCCCCATTTGAGTTTGGGGTTTGAAGAGCAAGAGACGGAATAAACAAAATTCAACTCCGCATGTTCATATATTCTCTAACAATGGGTAATTCTCTATTCTACTACCTCTTCCAATTTTTATTTTAGGTGAAATTTGTGTGCGAGAGATTTTATTTTGGAGTAAAACTTGTCTGTTTCATTTTTGTGTGTTTTAGAAATGCGATACATTGATTGGGCTCTATGTTATTCTTTGATTTGTTGTTTTGTTCTGATTGTTCAAGTATTAACAGAATTTGGAATTGTTTTGCACTCTCCACGGTTGCTATATTGATTGTTTTTTCCAATGAGCTGGATTTTACCATTTTGTTAGGGTTTCTGTGGAAGAATATACCTATGTGTTATAATGCGCTTTTGTTTATGTGTGCGAGAAATCTTTTGTTTGACTTCTGTTTTCAGCTCTCTGCATTTCATGTTAAATTGATGTTAAAAAAATTAAACTTGAATTTGGATGTGCTTGGAAGAAAAGGAAAGCAACAAAGCTGCATCAGTTTTTATTTCCAATTTCCTGAATTGTTTCAGGTTTTTAACTGAGAATGATCTTTTCATTATAATATATTTTAAGCAATGCATAAATTTTGCACTGTTTGAGCCGTCCGTTATCGACACGTGTTCAAAACAACTCATGCCGTTTTGGTCAGTGTTTGAAGCTGGTCATTTTTTCGGAATTTGTGTCGATGGTATCCGATCGTTGTTTGAAAGCAACTGGCATAAAAATGCTATTTATAACTAAAATTTAAAGTTAAGTAAAATCTAGAGTGATTGAGAAATACTTGATTAGACCCTAATTGAATAATTTCCTTACCAACATGTCCCAAATAATATTCAAGTCCTGAATTGGCAAAATGTTCCCCAGATTAAGATCTCTTTCAAAGTAATGACCTCAAACCGTTAGGCATTGTTAGAAAACTATGAAAAGAATTTATTATGAAATCTTTAAACTTCTATTGTAGGACCTTCGAATGGGTTGGAAAGAGTTGTTTGGAAGCTATTGGCAAAACAGCAGTTCTTAAGCCATTTAAAATATTTACCTCCAATTGAACCCTTTACTATAGAATACAGATTTAATGTTTCAACTATCAATTTGAGCTGCCAACATGGTTTAAATATGTTTCTGAATTTTATGCATTACTTTTGAACTTGGGTGTTAGTCTGAACGAAGTGAAATAAGATTTGATGGTTGGCTTTGATAGACTGGTAAGACCGTGTTTATAATCAATATCTTCAGGGGATGCAGCACAGTATATGGACCTGAATACCTGTAAATGATGGTTTATGGATGCACATTTGATTAGCTTCAGATTTTCAAAAGTTAAGATATATTTGTTATTGGTAATTGAATTCTATGCTTGATTAAGTTTTGATATTGCAGCGTAAAACGTTTTTCATCCAATGGGACATTTTAGGATTTCTAGTTTTCCACAAATTTTAGATGTTGAAGTACTAAGGATCTAATTTTGTTTTGCTTTGATTCCGAAATAAGTTTGCTGGAAGTTGTCTTCTTGTCGACGTTGATTGTTTATTTGAGTCTTCCATTGGTTATTTCTTTTCCGTTTTGGTTTAGCCTGATTTTATGTCAATCCATAAATTAATTTAATTGTTCTTTTGCTGTAAATTAGGTATCTAACAATCAAGACATAAGAGCACATATATTCTGGAGAAAAGCCCTTGTTGTTTGTATTCAGTTGCCATTGAGAGCTTCAGTTGTTGACTTGCACATACTAAGTACGTTCAATCTATTGAAGATTTGCACATGGAATGCAACAAAGATGAAGCAACCAGGGCAAAAGCTATTGCTGAGGCCAAGTTAGAGAAGAAGGATTATGTTGGTGCAAAAAAGTTTGCTTCCAAGGCACAATCTTTGTATCCAGGACTAGATAGTATTTCCCAAATGTTGACAACACTGGACGTGTATTTATCTGCAGAGAAGAAAATATTTGGAGAAGTGGATTGGTATGGGGTGCTTGGTGTGAACCCCTCAGTTGATGATGATATTATTAAAAAGCAATATAAGAAGCTTGCACTAACGCTGCACCCAGATAAAAATAAATCAGTAGGTGCAGATGGGGCTTTCAAACTCATTTCACAGGCCTGGAGTTTCTTATCTGATAAGGAAAAGAGGTTGGAGTATAACAAAAGGAGGGGCTATAAAGGATTCCTACAGAATGCTCGGGCACAAACTGGGGCGCCATCAGCACCATCGAGACCAAGTCAACCTAAAGTCCCGACGCATACTGGTGGCCCATCAGTACCGTCTAGGCCTAGTCAACCAAAAGTCCCAACAGATACTCATGGCCCATCAGCACCATCCATGCCCAGTCAACAGAAAGGTCCAAATAAGTCTTCCAATTGTGCAAGCAGGAAAACCTCAGCTCCAAAGGCCCAGACTAGAAGTGCAAAGCGGCCCAGTAAAGTCACTCCTGTTCCAGCCCAGCAGAGAACTGATACTGATACATTTTGGACCACCTGTTATGAATGCAACACGAAGTTCGAGTTTGTTAGAATATATCTCAACTGTCCACTTCTTTGTCGCCAATGTCAAAAGCCATTCATGGCATCTGAGACAGATCCACCACCACCAAAGTTTTTTAAATCAGCTAAAACGTTGAGACAGATGAGTTCAATTAATAATTCAGCTGCTCAAAAATCAGGAGTAGGCCAAGGTGGTCAAAGTTCTTTTGGGTATGGAAATAATCAGCAGGGCCGCCCATTTCCTGGAACAGCTGATATTGGGGTCAAAGAACCTTCTATTGCATCAAAAGTCAATGATGATGTTCAGAAGAGACCACGTGTTGAACCATTTGGTTGGGAGAAATTCATTAAAAGGAGTACTATAGGTAATGATAGTGGTAGTATAGCGCATGGACGTAGTGGTCTTGGAACTGAAAGTAAGGAGAAATGTAAAACTAAAGAAAGCAACCAGGAAAAATATGGGTGCAACTCTCGTGCTGACAATGTGAAAGGGCATCCAAAAGTAGTGGCAATCGACGTTCCAGGTTCCGATTTTCATAATTTTGATGTGGATAGATGTGAAAGTTCATTTTCAGATAATGAGATTTGGGCTGCTTATGACAACGATGGAATGCCACGCTCATATGCTCTAATCAGCAAGGTGGTCTCTAGGGCTCCCTTTGAATTAACTATCAGTTGGCTTACCTTAAAGACAAACAGTGAATCCAGCAACATCGATGATTGTGCGGGCCCCAGTTTGCACAAAACATATGGGGTATTTAAGTCAGGCGAACGTGAAATTTGCACATCAGTTAATACCTTCTCTCACAGGGTTAATTGGTCAAATAGCCACCTTGGGGGTATCATAATACTCCCACACAAGGATGAGTTCTGGGCCCTTTATAATGATGAAGCTATGCACAAGTTTGATATGGTGATGGTGCGTGATAACTACTGTGGGAAACGAGGTGTGTTAGTTGCTCCTCTTGTGAAAGTAGCTGGATTCAGGACAGTGTTTCTTCCAAATCTCGATCCAGCTGTGTCCCAGCGGATAAAAAAGGATGAATTATCGAAATTTTCTCATAGGGTGCCTCACTACTTCCTTAGCAGGGAAGAAGCTCCGAACGCCCCAGAAGGAAGCGTGGAGCTCGATCCAGCAGCTACCCCACTAGAACTTCTTCAAATTGTAACGGAAACCGGTAGAGTTTAGTCCAAATTGGTCAGGTGTAGACCAGATTTTGAAGGTATGGCCATCGTTTAGAAGACTAACATTAAAATTATGCCTAGTATCTAATGTAGATTATGATGTCTAATTTTGCTTAAATTAAAGGCATTTCGAAAATTTCTCCCGTTTGTTTGTTACAAAATTATCATCTTTTAATTGGCATATTTGATAACCGCATTAGAGAAATGTGCAAGTGCAAAGTCTGTGTATGGTTATTTATGCATTTTCACCGACTTCAATGGGTCTTACAAGTTATAACCATATCAATAGTATGCGTGCAACTTACATAGTTACATCACGTATAGATTGACTGGGCCACTTAGCCCAAAATATAAGTTGAGTGGTTCCTTTCCTTTTAAAGCTGAAATTTTGGGCCCTTTTGGAATGGGAAAGCCCAATAAGGAGCGGCTACGTTAATGAATAATGGTTAACCATATTGTGATGAGATCTTATTTTTCACTTTCCATCTTTCTATTCTAATCACCTGTATGTATTCAACATATATGTACACAGAATAAGTAGTTAATTGATCTTTTTAAAGTAATTAAATTTGCTAAAAAAAAAAAAAACACAATCAACTATATATGCATTGCATGAATACCGCATAAAAAAAATGATAATTTGGATGGATTGGAAGTTATACCGATTTAAGTTTTCCTATATTAGAAAGAAAAAGAAGTCCTCAATACATCAGCAATACTTGAGGACTTATAATTGTTAGTTTTATTAAACGGTACTCTCCGTCTTCAAAAAATATGCTCAGAAGACTAAAATATTTTTTACAAAAAGTTAAATTAAGAATATTTATGAACATAATTTTTTTTATCTTCATCGTCCAACAATCACTTAATTATTCAAATTACCATTATATTTTATTCACATTTAATTATATTATTTATAAATAGACTTAATCTATGTTTCTGTAAAACTTGTTTCAACCCTCTGATCATATTTTTGGGGGACGGAGAAAGTATTAATTATTATTGTTAAATAATATTAACCATTTTATTAAACAATACTCCCTCCATCATGTTTTAGATTGTTCACTTACTATTTATTTTGTGTTTTATTGAGCGAGTTGTTTATTAGTATTTGAAATGATAATTTTTTTTTAAGGTGGGGTATGATAGTTCTACCGCTCATCTATCCTACACCTCCTTAAAAGTCACTTTATCATCTCATATACTAATAAACAACTCGCTTGCTAAAATACGAGCTAAAAATAAAATGACCAAACAAAAACAGGACGGAAGTAGTAATAATTTTGCACGTTGCATGGTGCAATTAGCGCGCTGCTACTTTTTTGACTTCTAGATAGAGCTAAATTTTAAGGCAAAATATAGGGTGAATAAATTTTACATAAGAATCTGTAAAATTGGTTAAGGGGTGTGACTTATATTACTAAAGAGTATTACTCATAACACTAAAGGGTGTGATTTATATTACAACATAAGATATTAGTAATGATAACTAAATGGTGTAATTTATATTAAAAAAATATTAATCATAATAATTAAAGTGTCATATTTATTAAAAAAATAAAGTTTCACAAAAGAGTAACTCTCCCATGAACCAGGTTCATCCCATGAACTTTGATTACTTGACCCATTAAACTCATTTTCAATACATTTTTCTAAACCACTAAACTTGACCCGTATTATACCCTGAGTAGGGTCAAATGCCATAATTAAAAATCAAGTTCATATCATAAACCAGGTTCATACAAGTTGTTGTCTTCACAAAATACCAACTCAAAAAACATTGAATAAAGTAATACTTGTGAAATGATATTTTAAAACTCTAATCATTAAGCTTGTTGGAATAAGCAAGCGAAATGAACTCCGGCATTAGCCGAGTAGCAGCATCATGCATTAAATAATGTAATAAAATGTAACCTAATCTTGGTCGCCCACTGAGAATGAGATCATTGTTGATAATTTGATATGACACTAACCCAAAAATGACAAAAATGCTATCCTCATATAATAAGATGACCAACTTTCACAAAATCACTAAATAAGATTTAATTGCTTTCCTTTATGATTGAATTAAAATTGAATTGTCCCAAATAATGATTATTTTTTTTAAAGATGATTTGCACTGTGTAACTTTACACACAAGATTTACTCTAAGAAAAATATAATAAAATGATCACTTACGCGAGCAAATTAAATAACATAGCATTGCAAGTTAGTGATTAGTGTTATTGGACATATTTCAACAAACTCAAAAACTAACTAAAAGAAGAGAAACACTTATTTACAATATTAGCTCATTTAAGAATAATAATAAAATTAGAGTGGATCTTTCACGAAATCACGAGTAGTGTATGTGAATAATGAAATTCTAATTAAAATAATTTTATTTTATTTAAAAATGCTAAACTTATGAAAATATGTAAAATTAATTCATTTATATAAATACCGTAATACGGACTCCTATTATACCAGAGTCACTCTCATGTGCACCCCATGCACCAATTCAAATTGAATTGAATTCAATTTTAATTTTAATGAACTATGCACTCTAAACCCTAACCCCTAAACAATTAACCATAAATCATATATGAACCATTCGGGCCGGGTAAATCATGAACCACTTGGGTCGAGTGGACCATGAACCACTCGAGCCGGGTTTAGGTCCTGGCCGAGGAAAAGAAAAACCTAAAATTAAAATTAAAATTAAAAGAAAACTAAAATTAAAAAAAAAATAAAACTAAAACTAAAAAAAATAAAATAAAAATCCTAAAATTAAATTACATCAAATTGATTTGAAATTTGCCAAATTATACCATGTTGAAAAAAAAGTGAGAGTGTCTCAATTAAAAGTGGTAATATTTGATAGATAATATGAGGTGGCTCAAATTATACAGAATGCGAGCTCAGTGACCTTTGTGAATGCCAGCTGTAGATGACTACAGAATTTGGCAGGTGCATAGTGGATGGTGTAGACCGTAGACCTTTCCTTTAGTAGACTTGGTAATGGTTCTCTTATGGGTATAGGTTGGCACGTGGCGAATGCTGTGTCATTGTGTGAGTATTGAGTAACCTGTGGGTAGTATTAGTAATTAGATTTTGTATAATAATTTTAATAATTTTCAAATTTATTTATTTTTGTGAATATAATAATTAGTAGTGCACTATAATGCTATTTTGTAGTCTCGCAGGTTAATTGTCTTTGCCTTGATTTATAAAGAAACTCATACTATTTTTAAATATATAAAACAATGCAACTGAAAAAGCAACAAATCATATGCTAATGTAAGTATTGTTAGAATAAAAAAACTAACTAATAATAACATAATATTTAATATATATTAATAATAAAATTAACAAACTGTGCATTGCACGGGAGAAAATACTAATATCATAAAATCAAACTTTATATTTTAACACTTTATCAATTGCCCGACAATTACAAAGTCTCACATGAGATCTACGCGAACATACACGCGAACACAATTTGGACTTTGCAACTTATATATAATAAATTCATAAAGACATTATTAAATGATGTTATATAGTCTATTATATTTAGACTTCAGAAATTTTTAGCTCTCAATATCTCTAATTAAACCGGTAAAGCTAATTATAAGTCCTTCTCGATTCTTCCATCTAACAAAATCAAAAAAAAAAAAATGGATAATTCCCTCAAAAAAAAAATATATATGGATAATAAATATTAGGACAAATTGTAAAATAAGATTTAATTTTTACATGTATTGAACTTTTAAAATGATGCAAAAAAAGAACCTAAGACATATTCATAGGCAATTGTTTGAAATATAAATTGACGTAAATTCCCTTTGTTTGTCTACTAATTTGTTCGAGATTCTTCTTTTGTAACAATGTGATAACTCGGTATCGCCTATGCAAAAATAAAATAATTAAATCCTCAAATTGCAATTAATAGTAAAGATAAATCTTATTATTATAATTTGTTCTAAATAAGATTACATTACTCCTTCCTATTTAAATCTATTAAATAAAAGAATAATGATCTTACGAGGCCCTGTGCCTACACATAAATTCTATGGTTATTAGATGTATTGTAGGGGTCACAAGACTCATTCATAAGACATTTTAAAAGCGTCTGCAACTTGTTTATCTTTGAAAAGTGCGACTTATTTACACAAAAAAGTGCAACTGTTAATATGGGAACATAGTTGCATGTTTCTGTTTGGAATAGTTGCACGTTTTTGTTTTGTATAGTTGCACGCTTCTAAAATGCACTATGAGTGCACGGTGCTCCCGGGTGCACATGAGACCCACTCAAACTCTATCACTGTTATATGTAAAAATTATCACTGTTGTACACAAAATTTTCATTGTTTAAAAATATAAAATATTTTTTAAGCAGTGATAATTTTTATACATAATATTAATTATTTTTATAAATAAAAGTGATAACTTTTACACATAACAATAATATTTTAAAAAATCAAGTTCACAATGAACTCGAATTTACACAATTTTTTTTCTAAATAAAGGAGACTCAGAGCATTCACTCTCTCTCCTCCACATCATCTACTTTTAAATACTTAACTTTTTAAACAAACTCTCACAATGGTTCATTTAATCATTCATCCATCCATTCACTATTTATGGGTCCCACCATGACTTCATCCCATTTTATGCAGTTTATAATTATTAAGAATTATATTATTTTTTAATATTGATATTATTAATCAAAATATTAAAATAAGATAGTAATTAATTATAAAATAATTCCAAGTAAACAAAATTGAGAAAATCTAAGTAGAATATTAAATTAAACATTTAGATTTCTTGAAAGTTAGGAAACACAACATTCAATTAAAACATTACAATGAATTAAAACATTCAATTGTTAAAAAGTTTCAATTTACATGCATATTTGAAATTAATCCAAATTTTAAATATAAAAAATTTATAATTTTATATATATTAAAAAACATAAAAAAAAAAAAAATTCTCTTATGTCATCACATTTACTTTTTATAAAAAAATACACTTTCTTTCTCCATCCATTCTATTGGATGGATGACACTCTCTCTCCAATCCAATAAAGACCCATAATAGTGTTAAACATCAACTTTCATTCATTCAATGGTTAAACACCCATTAAATGGTACTATATATTGTGGATGCTCCAAGTCCGACTTGTAAATGAGGTCAGCAGTGAGTTGCCCATCTCTCTCTCTCTCTCTCTATATATATATATATATATATGGGGCTGATAAAGAGAAGGCTTGATCTGTTATAACTTATAAATGCAATACTAGTGCTTATGTATCCATTTGGAAGATGCATTAATGGTAAAGGCGCCGCAGTTTTCTCAATACTTCCATTACTTAAATTCTGGGGGTGCCGAGTCTGTACTGAGTCAACTCGGAGTTCACATCCTATGCTACTGTGACTTTGCTGATTTCAGTGATCTGAGGTCGAAATATTCCACCAAAATCGAAGAAAAGGAGAAGATGAATATCAAAGGATTGAGCGAAATGGAGGAACAGTACATAAAGAAGCATCACAAGCTCGAGATTAAGGAGAATCAGTGCACTTCTTTCCTCATCGAGCATATTAAAGCGCCTGTTCATCTTGTAAAGTTTAATTTATTCCATTTTTTGGTGTGTTTTGGGTATGTTTCGATTCTGTCTTTTATGGATGAATTAATTGATTTCTGTGGATTTTGATGAAGTTTGCGATGATTTTTGGTGTTGATTAAGGAGTGTTGTTAGTTTTATTCTTTGATATGACCGTTAATTTGTTCATTTGTTTCGTAGCTTTCTTTGTCAATCCAGGTATTAGGTAACTTAAAAAAGAGATTAATTGAACTTGTCAGGCTCAATAGGCGATGTTATCCATTAATTGAGTCAATCTTTGATTTGATATTTTGTGCTCCTTCTGTTCTTCTGTTGTGTAAAGTGCAAGTGTTCACACTTTTGTGCAAAGCCAATTTCTCTGATTTTGTTAAGCAATTGTGATTGCATTTAGAGCGGTTTCTGCATATTTCCTAGTTTTTTTTCATAATTTCGAGTTGTTTTGTAGCTGAATTTGAAGTTGTTGGAGGACACCATGACCATTTTGGTGGAATAGCTTTACCTAATGGTGTTCACAAATAAAATCTGGAAGGTTTCGATTTAAGTTATAGAAGTAATAATTAAACTACATTGAAAGCAAACAGAACGACTCTTGGTAACCAGCAGAAATATTTTTTAATCAACCTCTTCACTTATAATCAACACTTTGAAAACCTCATTAAGTAGAAGATGCACAAACGTTTCATAACCTCATTCTTTACCTGAGATCCATCCATATTTGTAGCTTACCATCATTTATAACAGTATTGCATTGTTGTGTACGCGTGCTAGGTTTGGTCTTTGGTGAGGAGATTTGATCAGCCACAGAAGTACAAGCCTTTCATCAGTCGGTGTGTCTCAGAGGGAAATCTTGAAATTGGGAGTCTGAGGGAAGTTGACATCAAGTCCGGTCTTCCCGCCACCACCAGCACTGAGAGACTAGAGCTGCTTGATGATGAACAACACATACTGAGATTCAGGATTATTGGGGGAGATCACAGGCTCATCGTATGTTTTCTGTTTTCATCCTTTTAATTTACTTTAATACCAATTAAAATTTCTTGTCCATTTCGAAAGGAATAGAATGGAAAAGAAAATGCAGTTTGCCTTCCTTCACATTGATACCAATTAAGGGGGCGCTTGGTTCATAATTCAGCTTCAATGAGAATGGTAATGAAATGAATATAGCGTAATTGTGGTGGTTAATGAGAATGAAAGATGATCATTTCACCTTCATTATACTTTATACTTGGTAATGAGGCTCAAAATAAGTTATTGTTTAACTATCTCTTTCCCTATAATCATTTATCCTCAATATTCTACTATTCTTTAACCAACAATCACGTTTTGTCTTGAGTTATTCCAAGATTAGAGCAATAAACTAACAATATAACCATCATTCTCATTATCATTTCTATTAAAGAATTTGAACCAAGCTCCCCGTAAGTTAAAATTATGGTTGGCCAGGTTCTTTTGTGATGGAAGAGTGTCTATGGATGATGTTTGTGTTCATCTGAAATTTCTGAGGTTAGCAGTAGTATTCATGACTTTTCAGCTTGTTTAAACGAACCGTGTTTCCTACTTATAAGCTTCAAACTCTTGTATGTGGAGATTATCTTCTTACCATCATCAACTTCTTTAAATTTACACAAGACCAAAATGAAATTTAATGTGGAGTTGATACATTTCAGATATGATCATTTGTAACTCGCCCTTTGTTGCACTTGAAGATTAGTTTGTTGGTGTTCGATGAGAGTTGTGTCATGCTTTAGGATATGTTGCTAGATGAGAGACAATGTCTAATATGTATAGTTTTGTTATGAATCCTAGCACGTACAACTCTCCTTTGTGTGATTTGGATTCATACTTCCTCTTGGCCATGTTAAATGAACGCCACATCATCTAAAGCTTCAATAGTTAAAAATGATATATTAGCTAACAATAGGTGTTTGCCTATATGCAGCAGTTGCACCGTGCAACTCAAGTGTATTTTTAAATGCTATTAGTTGTTTTACTAAAAGGTATTAGTCGGTTAGTATCAGTTGTTTTAACTGAACAGTATTAGTTGTTTTCATTTAACATTATCAATTGTGCACCAGTTGCACGGTGCAACTGGTGCACCCAAGTGTTACTCTAACAATACGATATATGAAATTGAAAAAGGGAGATCATGGGTTCTGATGCGAGCAAGATCTTGTGCAGAATTACTCTTCTAGCATATCTGTCCATCCGGAGGTGATTGAAGGGAGATCATGGAGCTTGGTAATAGAATCGTTTGTGGTGGATGTGCCTGAAGAGAACACCAAAGACGAAACATGCTCGTTTGTTGAAGCACTCATCAGATGCAATCTAAAATCGCTTGCTGATGCTTCCGAGAGGCTTGCTCTGCAGACTGATCTATAGTAAACAAGGACAGGGGTATGTTCACCAAGGATGAAGCCTTTTATGAAGGATTTTTAAACCTGAAAAAGCTTTGGTGCCAGACTACTCATTCTTCTCTATTCAATATTCCCCACTTCTCTGTATTCTGTATATCTTTTTTGTCTTAAATGTTACTGCTGATTGTGTCTTATAAGATTTTAGGAGTCTAAAAGCTCTTAAAATGTATTTGGTAAAAAGAGATCAACAACTCATAAGATCATAAAATAAGGTGTGCGACATCTTGTGAGT
The DNA here is from genome assembly GCA_037126765.1 of Stenogyne calaminthoides. Classification (NCBI taxonomy): domain Eukaryota; kingdom Viridiplantae; phylum Streptophyta; class Magnoliopsida; order Lamiales; family Lamiaceae; genus Stenogyne; species Stenogyne calaminthoides. The sequence goes on from JBBCBC010000009.1 coordinate 35,671,472, forward strand.
TTAAATTTGTGATATTGAGCGTTGCTGCACAATGCCTGTATGTATTTTAGGTGAGGCTGTGGTGAACTGAGGGCTGCAATTTTTTTTTCACCAAATATTTTAAAAACATATTTTTTTCACATTTTTAACTGACTGCATTAAGTATTCAAATTAATTATCTTAACGATTTTTAATATGACATCCGTATATAATTTCAAATTCAGAATAAGATTTTTTGTTTCATACTTTTGTATACTTTGACGTAATTGTCAACTCAATTAAATGTGTAGTGTACAAATTGGATATTTGTAATGCGGTAGATCTCATACAAATTTTTATATTTACTAGAGAATTTAATATTTGTGGTGGATTTAATTTATAATATAAAATTTCTTTAAAATACATCTAAAGTATATTTTCTATAAGAAAAAAATTCATATGAGATAGTCTCATGCATGAAACAGAGTACAACCAAACACAAATTACATCCATTCCTCCCAAGTGTTAAGCGTCAATACCCAATTTATGTTCGGTCTCACCGAGAGTGTTAAAGCATCAATACCCAACTTATGTCCCGTCTCACCGTGAAACGGTCTCATGCAAACGCGCCTCTTCACAAAAATACTTGTACCTAATTTAAAAACAAAAATATAAATATGACGAATTCAATATTTTTTAATTGGAAATAATAAATTAATTATGGGACGCCTTTCTCAGCCCATTTTCTTTTGCACCTATTTCACTAGTTGCTGGACCGAAGAGAATGGTTGGGCCAGTCTTCTTAAACAAATTTGGGCCCATCGTCCTCTTCTTTTTTTTTTTTTCTGTCAAAAAAATTAACAATCTGTGCAATTTACTAGTAATCAATCTCGTTAAAAAAGAATTATTAGAGATAAAACTAAATAAATTCAATATTACTTGTATGGCAACCCCAACTCTCTCAATTTCAGGATATGAGGGTTCAAAATTCCCCGAATCAAATGTTACAGTTAAGTTACCTTCCCGTCCCTTGCATATAATTTTGACCAAACAAGAAACTTTTATGAAATTTATATTACAAGTATGAAAATGATTGGTGCTGAGCTAAATATCTACAAACACCTCTTGTGTTGTCTGAAAAGTTAGACTTAGGCCAATACAAGCTCCTCTTCCACCTCTTGTTGTTCCCGCTCTTCAAACATTTCTCTCTCCCGACTGTACGGAATGAGTAGGCGTTTTATCTCTTCTGCGTTAAGTGTCTCGTACTCGAGAAGTGCGTTCGCTAGAGCATGCAATGCCTTCTCATGCTGCAATTAATGCATATAATAGAACAAGATGAAAATATTGATCGAAACCAATTAAGCCTACTTGTTGTTTTGAATCTAGATAGTAGAGTTAGCCTTATGTATAACAGTTATATCATATAACTTTAACTAATTGAATGCATCAACTAATACATTTTGATGGAACAACTAATATTGTTTAGCAAGTACACACACAAAATGCAAACTAGTTGCACGGTGAAACTGGCCTACAAGACTTTGTTTAAATAGTATGGTGATGTTGATTTAAGCAGCGTACCTTTTTTAGCAGGGCTTTTACACGATTGTAAGCATCTCTCAACAGCTTAACGACCTGAGCAACCAACATATACATTTAATATGGATAAGCTATATTACTGAATATCATAATTGGATCACATTACAGAGACATACTTCGGCGTCTATACGGGATTGCATTTCTGATCCAGGTCTTTCTTTAACATGAACAGGTCCAATTTCATCACTCATCCCACAACTTGATACCTAGAAATAAAAGAAAAGTAACAAAGAAAAACATCTGAAATAGTTCTCAAATTTGTAGTTACATATGAAGCAAAAAAGTTGCCAAATCTGGAGAATTATGGCTCTAAAATTCTTTCACGTGCACTCAGGGATGAATCTAGGATTTAGATGAAATATATAAGACAGGTGAAAATTGTCAAATATAAGAAATTGGTGAAAATGAGATGATAAATCTTGTTTTAGCTGAGTTTGTGTGTTGTAATACATATATTATTACTCAATCTCTTTGTTGTATTAGAGTAATTACCATATAATGGGCGAGCTCTGTAGCTGTGTTGAGATCACTACTTGCACCCGTAGTAACATTATCTTCACCAAAGATAAGCTCTTCAGCTACTCTTCCTCCCATACAAACATCGAGACGTGCTAACAATTGCTTCTTGCTGACTGATGTCTCGTCATCAGATGGAAGCTGGGTAACCATGCCCAAAGCAGATCCACGTGGCATAATTGTTGCCTTGTGAATTGGATGTGCACCTTCTGTATTCAAAGCCACAATAGCATGCCCACTTTCATGATATGCAGTCAGCTGAAAACAACCACAAATAAGAATATCAAATTGGTAATCTTGCTTTGTATACGAAGTATAATTGTTGTGATGTTGAGGAGAATAACACACAACATCAAACATTGTTTTAAGTTTTTAACATGATACTTCGTGTGCTAAAACATGATACTTCATATGCTTAAAGGTATTACTTTGAAAAAAAGAGTTCACGTGAACTTGGTTTACTGGAGACCTACTCTAGTTTAAATGCCTAATACAGGAGGGACAGGAGGTCTGGTACTCGGATAACAACCAAGGTAATAAAAGCAAAAACATTATTCATTCTGGGCTACTTATAGGCATATCTAACAAAACATCATAATAAAAAAAAAAAAATTAAAGCACAAACATATTTAACAACAACAAAAAAAGATTAAAAAAAAAAAAAACCTTCTTGGATTCTTCTGACAGAAACATTGTCTTCCTCTCTGTTCCCATTATTATCCTGTCTTTGGCGAACTCTAACTGTGCTGAGGTCAACTTCTCTGCACCTTCAACTGCAGCTTTAATGGCAGCAATATTCACCAAATTTGCAAGATCTGCATCAGAAGAAGTAATCAACCAGAAAATGAGTCTAGTATTATCTTGGGCAATTTTCAAATAATTTCATGAACAATCAAAATTTCAGATTAAGCAGTATGTCTTTATGTCCTTTATTATATTTTAGTCAACACAAACAATCAAGATGGTGATGTGTAGATAATGCTTAGAGGTACCCTAGGATGAAAAATTGAAAATAGAACTAGTTCTTGCCTGCCCCATTGAATCCTGGAGTACCACGAGCAATTGAGTGTAAATCAACATCACTTGACAAAGGTTTGTCTTGTACATAGAGCTCCAGTATCTCTTGACGACCCCGAACATCAGGATTAGGAACAACAATCTACAAATGTAATTGTAGGTGTCAATTTTTGAGTAACATGAAAAGGTTGCCTAGTTATGTTTACATAAAGCAACTCAAATAGAATTATGAAATAAACTTGCAAATAAAAATAAAAGTTGAAAATTAACAAAATTACATCAGTGTATTCATGAAACATTCAGGAAAGAATATTACGCAACTTCTGTAGCAGAGTAAGAAAATGTCATATTGTTTGAACACCTTTTTTTTAATGTCGTCAATGGATAATATAATGAGTCACATTTACACTCGAAAACCTTCAACCAAATTCACTTGATAGAATTTCAGACCTATATACTTGAGGATTCAGAATTTTGGCACAATTAACAAGTAGAATTGACCAACATATGTGTCCTCAAAGAAGAAAAATAGACTTACATGCCTATCAAATCTACCAGGTCTTGTCAAAGCAGGATCAAGTATATCAGGCAAGTTGGTTGCAGCCATTAAAATAATTCCCTGAAACAAGTTCAATTTGGATTCCATCAGAAAGTGCAAAAATTCACAAGATGGCTGTAACTAACTTATGTTGCTTACTTCATTCTGTTCAAAACCATCCATTTCCACGAGTAATTGATGCAGTGTTTTCTTGGTATGACCTTCCCACTGCTTTCTAGTGGACCCTATGGCATCAATTTCGTCGATGAATATGATGCATGGAGCCTAAAACGTTTAATGCAAATTAAAAAATTCAGAACTTTGGAGATATAGAATTACGAGTAAAGAAACATTTCATGATATATAATGGACAGACATGCACCCAAGTGCTATTTTAGTGCACATGTATTCTGTAAGATGATCAATGTTATGCTTAAACAAAACAGTTGATTCTGAACCCTATACTACCACACTCACAAAATTCCGAATTCAATAAATTTCTACATTGGACGTGTCACGTATCAAATATTCACAGGGCAGTGCTGCCAGTGCACCAAGATATTTTATCATATATTTTTATGATATGAAAAAATATTTCACATTTTTATAATAAATAAATTGTAGAAGCACACCAATTCCAAATTTTCATAGCCAACTTACTTTTTTTTGATCGGGCAAAGTTAGTTGTTATTTGTTAGTAGTTAGTACACCAAGCACCCAAATACTCCACGAAATCACCAATCCACCTTATAACTCCTATAACTCCAAATTCGTTTTTATCAAAGGGAATCGAACCTGGGTCTCCCACTCAAATGAGGAGCCCAGTGGCCAGGTGGGCTAAGCCACCTGGTTTCATAGCCAACTTACTAGCATGATTCCAATTTTTGGCCTAAAAGTTTTTGACCAACTATCGACTGAAATCCAAGCAGAATATAAAAATATTCTTGCAATCCTAGTTTGGTTTCTAATGAAGAATGAGAAGTCTAGTGGTACAAAATACCTGAAAAAGCGTACTTGAAAAAAACAGTAGGAATAGGCAGTGTACCTTTTTCTTAGCTGCTTGAAACAATGATCTAACACGCCGAGCACCAACACCCACAAACCTATCATGGGAAAAAGATAAGATCTTGTAATCTGATAATATAAATTGGTTAAATCTCGAGTTTATAGATTAATCTGAGAAATATCATACAAATTGTTTCTGATAAATTGATAATCCAAACACAGAATATATTTGACAAAACTCAAAAGGTTATCCAGCCTTACAACTAAGAGCCAATGTCTTAAATGCCCACAAAAACACATAAATTTGCATATACAACAATGGAAAGTAATGGTATATTTCCAATAGAAATCGGAGATCCAAAGAGTCCAGAATGTAAATATGCAAACTATAACTCTTACGTTTGGATTAAGACACAGTTGAACCAAAAAACAAAACACTATTTTCTTCAGTTTACTGCACATAACAAGATAATATATGATTACTAGTTCTAGCTTTCCCACAAAGGTTAATAAATCTAAATTATTCCCCAGAAAAAAGACTTACATTTCTTCAAATTCAGAGCCTGCTCTGTAAAAGAATGGTACCCCAGCCTCGCCAGCTATGGCCTTCAAAATATAAGAGGCAGAGTAATAAGAGAATAATAATGCAAAGCATAGGCAATGGCCTTCATCAACCAGGTACTTGGATTAGTGAAAATAGATATTCTTCTTCTTTTTATTTTTTACAATAAAAACTTAAATAGATTTTTTTCGCAATAACCAGCATACCTTGGCAAGTAGAGTTTTTCCTGTTCCAGGCGATCCGGTCAAAAGAATTCCCTGAAATTATAATGCCTCTTAATGGACACTGTAAGGAGGAAAGTTTTCCACAAAAGGCAATTCAAGTACTAACTATAAAATTATTAAACAAACAAACCTTAGGTAACTTCCCTCCTAATCGCGTGAACTTTGAAGGGTTTCTTAGATACTCAACAACCTCCTCAAGCTCTTGTTTAGCATCATCACAACCTTTGACATCTTTAAATGTCTTTACATTCTGTCAGTACAATTCAATAGTTATTTAGTGTTTATGCAGCTTAATATAAAAAATAAAGCTTAAAGTTTATGATAAAAAAAAAAAAGCAGCCCTATAGTCTTCAAAGCTGTAAAATTGAACTGGCTAAACTATGAATTCATCAGCCTAATTTTCTTAGGTAGCACTACATACTAAAAGCACAATAAAATGTTAAGACAAAGAAGTTTGCTTACATTAATGCGAAAAAAATAAAAATTGGAAAATACTACACAGACCCATATGATTGAAAGTGAACCAAGACTTATTACCTTCTCTGGCATTATTTCTTTGTTCATCTCTTTTGTAGTATAAGAAGAACTTGTACCAACTCCTGGCGCTCCTATCCCACCAAAGCTGCCAATATACTTCTGAAGTGCAGCTGCACCCATTATCCTTAATAACCACAAATATTTCAAGGTTTAGGGATAAAAATAAACAAGGGTAAATGTTATTTTACTCCTTTATTTTACACCCATTCCGATTTTAGTCATCTACCACTTTCAATTTTGAAATTCATCCTTTAACTTTATCAAATTCAATTTTTGCGTCGTTTTACCGGTTGTAACAAGTAAACTTACCGGTAATCACTGACGTGGCAATTTGTTGGCACGTCAGTGATTACCTGAAGGTTTACCTGTTACAACTGGTAAAAGGACCAAAAAGTTAAATTTGGTAAAGTTAAGGACAAATTTTAAATTTTAAAAAAAAAAAGTTAAAGAGGAAGGGAGTGTAAATTATGGGACAAAAAAGAACACTTTCACAATAAACAATATAGAAATATAGTTAGTGGAGGTCATACCACACCAAACCAACAGCAACGGTGAACAAAATAGTTGATATGACTTCCTGTGCAAAGCGTGATGATCTATTTGAAATTTTGGGGTCCACCTACAGTAAAGAAGATGATGCTAAGACTTGAGAATATGTGTAAATTTGCAGCAACTGTAGTCAGAAACAACACGTGAAATAAAAGTTTCTATCCTGGCCCTCAGTCCATTATTTTTTGGAAGGTATCTTTCTCTTACCATCAGGACATGTAGCGGCTGTTTCTCGGATACACCAGGGTTTAAAAAAGGCTCATCAATGTTTCCTGATGCACGCTGTTTTAACTCTTGCAACTACACACAATAATCAACAATCAGTCCAAGAATTTAAACAAAAAATAAATACAAATAAAAATAACAGAAGGAAGAAGGTTCGATAAGAGAATTGATTTAAGAAGAAAATGTATTATAAGACATTCAACCCACTAAACAGCGCTGGAACTCAAATGCAGGGATTACCTTGCTTAGGATCACATATTTTACCAAATTTTGTAGATTTTAAAGTGATTAATTTCTCAAAGGGAATAAAATTGCATTCAGAAATTTATAACTGGGGTTTGCAGTTAGGTCACTTGGTGCTTTTGTGATTGAGTTGCACCCTTAATTGCGGTGATCATTTGAATATTGAGAAAGGTTTAAACACCTATTTCCAGGGTTCGATAGTCAAAAGCCAGAGTGAGATGATGCTGATATTGGATTACACGGAATAAGTGTGGGTGATATCTCAGGTCAACTGAAGGAGCAATGGTGTGAGCTACTTGGCCTTCTCTAAACAATCTGCTTCATGACATAGGAATTTGAAATGCACAACAAAGGAACCAAGTACTCATAAAATTAAAATACACGTTAATATTTCGTGGAAATTACAAGTAGCAACTTGCAGTACATTGCGTAGATACACAGAAATTGAAATTCGCAAATGTGTTATCGCTTAATGGAAAGGAACCATAGCCTCCAAAATAATTAAAGAAACATGAGAAACACTTAAAATTAGAAACATAGTAAAAGAATTAAAAAAGATACATACCAAAGAAGGAAGACTGGAAGGCTTTCCAGATTGCTCATCAGGCAAATATTCAGATATTGCGTTTGTAGAAACTAATGCTCTAAGATACTCCGCTACTCCTCTGCTGTCAACAGAATGTGCCCTTTGTTCGAAACGCTGGATGACAGACTCCGGACTAAACAAAGCAAATAAAAATATTTCATAACCATCCTTATCATGATCCCAATTTCTCAAAATTATTGTATGACGTCACGGGCCACATGAAAACGCTAAACGAATGTGCATAAAGCATTATGATTCAGCATATAGAATGACTTAGGGTATGTGTGATTTGGGATTACAAAACCGGATTTGAGATCAAAATATAAACCCAGTTCTAATTTGGGATTTTAGAATCCAGTTTTTTAAAACCCAAAACAGCTTACACCAAAAATACCTATAAACCTTACACATACCATTTTTTTCTCCTTCACACTTTCCCCAGTGACCCATTAATGCAAATATGATTTTTTTGTTCTCACTCTTCTTTTATTTATCAATTTTCACACATTGTTTCTCTCTTTTACAACTTCCAACAAAACACACTAAGCATTACACAATCATAACACGGTCATTCAATCATTACAATTACAATCAACAATAATATAATAATACAACATCACAAACTTTTACACATCAATATTACATTATTACTACATAAAGTTAAATCCTACCCTACTTAAATCTCAAAACAAACAAACACCATTACAATTTATAAGGATTTTGGAATCTAGTAAATCCCAAACCAAACATACTAACCATACAAAACAATACTATGAAACACTTGAAAGTCCATTTAGAGTTATACCTTCCCACTCAACCCAACCCTCACCCTATTTTACAAACCATCCACACAACAAACAAGATATCAAATTCATCAACCATAAAGAATCTAATTGAGAATGGTGCTATTAATCAATTCAATTTCAGTTAAAATTGAAAAACACAATTCCTTAAAGCAATAACATAATGACCTGTGCTTATTAAGCTCCGCCAATAATGAACTCTGTTTAACAGCATCCTTAGGGTTAGCATCAGCCTCCGCAATCAGCCTTTCCAACCGCTTCTCCTGCCTCCAAAACGGCCACCAACTGAACCAATCCGAATACAGTACTTTCTCGATCCCATTTCTTAACCTCGAAAAAAACCCCATAAGAAACACCAATATTGGCAGCCTTTCATTCACATTTTCTTTTTTCAGCTCGCTCTCCACTTCTCCGCTGCCGGAGGTTTCATTGACCACAGAACTGTCAAAAAGCTCAATAATTTCTGATTCCCCACTAAAAGAATCACCTTTAGTCGAGTCACTAGCTGAATCTACGTTCTCTGAATTTAATGTACAGCAAAAACGACGCCGTAAGAATCTGGACTTCAAAGGAAACGAATTACTCAGCCCTCCATTTATCTTTCTTGAGATGGGCAATTGAGGGGGCCTGTTGGAAAGGCATGGTTTTAGGGAGAGGGAAATAGGGTTTAAGTGAGGGATTGAGGGCCTGTGAATTAGAGATGCCTGGAGCGTTATAGTCATTGCAACTGCTTCCAAGATTCAAGATTAAAGATTTAGCAAGTTTACCAGGCGTTAAGGAGAAAGGGATTTCGAATTCAGGGTTTACGAAGAGTCAAAACTCAACCACATGGAAGATCACACACAACACGTAGTGGCGTGTTCTCTCTTTCTCCTCCCAAGGTTGGATTTTTACAGACAAACAGAAAAGACTAGTTATTGGAGATTAACCTTATCCATATTACTGAAAAATTGCATAGGGTTATATGATTATTCAGGATCGCTTCTTTAATGTATTAGAGATTAATTTGAGTTTATTTTTCTGAGAGTTAATATACTTATGGACTCGTTTGATAAAAGACTTATTAACGAGTGATAGATACATTAACACCCATAATATATTATGATATTTGATATGCTTTATGCATTAACCCATAGGCCCTTTAAAAACGCAAAGTCCGATAAAAAAATTTGTTAAACTGAATTAACGATATAATAGATACCTTCTCATGACTTGCTATTCCTAAAACCCTCAACTTTATAATATTCTTTTCCCAAATTTGACCCCCACTATTTCGCGCACTAATCACGTAAAATCCAAGATTCTCTTCTTTTCCTAAAATCGGGGAAATTTTGAAATCTTCATTTCGGATAGCAGAAGGAATTCAAGCGAGTCTCTCTTCCACCTTGCTTCTTCCTCATCTCTATGTCTTCGACCATAACAGATCTGGCGATTTTTTTTTTTTTTAAGAAGAAGATTAAATACTGCGATCGAAGGATGCAACGCCGCCCTCCAATGGATGGTGCAATAGCAGTTGCATTCGATTTTTTTTTTTTTTTTTCAGAAAGTCCTGTCTCTATTGTCTAGTTCTTGCTATGAGTATATATGAATTTGACATGGTATATACATTTTGGTATTTTGGGTTTCGATTCATGTTATATAAGGAAATAGATATTTAATTTGTGCAGGTTTCTTGTGTGAAGGATGAGTATTTCGAAGAAGCATATATGGACAATTTTGATTTTGAAAACAGAAATAGATATATACATTTGGGTAATTTTTGGAAAATCAAATGGTTTTAGATTTAGTTCTTGAATTTGCAGATTTTAATGTTGGGTGGACTAAGTGAGGTAGGAGAGGATTAATCTGTTTTCATTAAGGATTAATCTAATATTTTCTAATATTTTGTAGGAGGGATATGATGGTAAATTAAAAAATATAATTAAAAAAGTAATTTAAAAATATTAAATAAGTACAACAGGTAGCATGTTAGTACGACAACACAATGTCATGTGGCGCGATTATAGAGCCTAATAACAGTTTAGACGACAACACATAACACGATGACATTATGGCGCGATTCAAGTCGTTCAATCGATCTAACCAACATGTAACGTAAACCCAACCAATAATTATAGAGAGAAAGACTTAGAGGTCCAAAATGGTATCTCTTACAACTCTTAGGTCCAAAACTTTTTGACTAGTACTGAGAGGTCCAAATTGAGTCATAGAAAGACTTTAGTACCCTTCATTTAGTATCAGCAAAAAGAAATTTATAACCGCTGCATTAAAATACTGTTCGAAATGGCAAGCCATCAGACCCATCATTCACTCCCCTGCAACACGCCACCTTCTCTACTCCCCATAATCTCACCACCAGATTTTATTTCTCAAAACCAAATTTTAAAACCAAAGAAAATAGAGAGAGAAAGCTACGAAAGGAGGAAAGAAGAGGGCGATTTGGTTTGAGAACGAAAGGAGGAAAGAAGAGGGCGATTTGGTTTGAGAAATCAAACTCGAATTGCTTAAGGTAGGAAATCAGGTGTTTTGTGTTCTTTTTCTTTCTATTGTTCTTGTTCCAAAGATCAAACCCCCAATTTCTTAAACCTAATATCATTCATTTTTCAAAAATGGTTCGGTTATTGTTCTTTTCAAAAAATAATACCAGAAAAGCATCATTTTTTTAGATTTTTGCACGTCAATTGGAATTTTGAATGATTTGTTTGTTGATACCATTGTTGCATTCTTTTTTTTTAGATGGGTAAAAGGAAGAGAAATATTAAAGCTAAGAGTGACGAAGAAAAAAATGTGAAAAAGGGCAAACACAAGACTGGAGAAGACGAAGGTATTTTCTTACAAACAAAATCATGTTCTCTTCATATTTCGATTGTTGTTTTCTGAACTCTTGTTTTTTTCTAGTTTTCCTTGTTGATGTTCAACTGTTTTTGAATATAAGATTGATTTTTTTTGTTTTTGGATAGCTATGACTAGCAGTGGGGGAAGGAGGACAACAAGGTCGAGTATGGCAGCTAGAGGTATCAGTATGGGTTAATAGACAATGAACAAGTGCATGCATTAGATGAACATACACATTATTAAACATGCACATGTTCACATATCAAAGATATTTACTATTAAACATGAACATGTTCACATACCAAAAATATTTTAGATATTTTGTTTAGGACATTGCATTTGTGTATGAACCTAGGTAAACAACTAATAGAGTTTTTTTTTTTTTTTGTTATGTAACTGAAGCTGCAAGAAAGCGTGAAAATACACCATCTGTTAAAATAATGGATAGAGGTAATTTTAATTTATTGAGACTACCAAATATTTTTAATCCTACATCATTTGTGAGTATTATTTTGTTGATTAATTTTGTATTTTGGTTAGGGAAATTTGTTGAAGCTGATAGATTCACAACATCGGATAGTGATTCTGGTTTGTCCTCTATTAAACAAGATTATATTGTTTATAAAAGGCGGGTCATTATGTGCTAAAAGCGTATTAATATTTTTTGAAGATTTTAAGGAACGGGTCATTATAAAGAGGACAGTAAAGAGGAGGATAGAAACTTCTGATTCAGACAATGATTCCAACGGTATGCATGTTTAAATGTGGTTGTATTTCGATATGTGCTTAACATATTAGCTATTTATGCATAAATACTTGAAAATTTGTTTGAATTCAGTTTGCAAGATTGGTGGTTTGAATGAAATCTTAGATGCATCAACTTCTGAGTATAGTTCTGATACCGATGATGACAGAAAAGAGAAAATTTTGAGACCTAAAAACTACTTTGGTGAGTAAGTTAAATATTTTATGCGCTGATATTTAAACTGTCTACTGGAAATTAACTTGTATATTTTTGTATTATATACTTGTATCTTGATGGCTGAAATTTGTACTAATTTTCATGTTTGAACTTGTTTATAATTTTTGTTTTTAAGGAGCTGTAGTATTGGAGGAAGGAAGAACGTACTATCGAAGCAACCTCAAAACAGCTGTGATGAAGATAAAGGAACTCAAGTTCTCTAAAGCCCATATCCGAGAGATAGAGAAGATACCCACAAGATATTTGTTCGAAGCTATAAACCGCTCTAATCGTGAAATGTTGGAGTACATATGCGGTAAGAATGAAAATGATATAAGGAGTATCTTGAAGTGTTACGATCTAAAATCTCAAATGTTGATAATTGGGGGGAAGGAAGTGCCACTTACCAGTCATGATGTTTCACTTGTGTTTGGAATCGGAGGAGGTAGTAAAAAAATCCCATTCACAAAGAAGAACTCGAGGAACTCTTCCTGGGTTAGAAGAAATTTTGGAGAAGAAGTGTCCTCCCTCAACAAGACACGCATTTTGAGCAAAATGAAGAAGCTATTGTCAAAGGTTGATGAAACAAGTGTGCAAGATGTGGTCAGATTGATGCATTGTTATCTAATGGCCTCCGTGTTATCGCCAAGTCAGAGTTCATCGATCGCCTTTCATTTGACTGAATATCTTGAAAAGCTGGACGAGATGATGTTATACGATTGGAGTAGATATATGGTTGACGTACTTTGGAAGCAAATCAAAACCACACGAAACATGAAAATGGGAGGTTGTGCAATACTCTTGCCGGTAAGTAATGATATGTTCATTATGCTTTATTTTGATATTTCTTTAATTTATGATAAACTGACCTTTTTTCATCTATTTATTTGTTGAAGTATTGGTTGTTGGAGCATACGAAGCTTGTGGTGCCGGAAATGGAAGTTCTGTTCCCCCGTTTCCTTAAGTGGGATCTGAATCTGTTGAAGAAGAAGCTGGAAAATCGCAAACTTAAGAATTTATCTTCTAGATATGTAAGTATTTTGTTTTTAAGTTTTTTATTTGAGCAATACTAAACATAACATACATCCACCTTCCGAATGACCATAAATCTGTTAAAAATTTACAGGTGCATAAGCTGATATTAAAGCCAACAAGTGAAGAAAAATCTGCATTCAGGGATTTGCTTACAGGTAGTGTAATTGGATCCAATGTGCCCAACAAAAAATCAGAACCCGGTTATGATGAAATTGCCAGTGACTCACCAGACAGTGGAAATGAAGAAAAAGACATCGGGCAGGGTATTTTTAGAAAGACAGACCGTGGTGAAATTAGATGGAAACACAAGAAATTGGATATAGGTTCGTCTTCAGATTTCATCGAAAAGTTCGATCTTTCTGATAATCTGTTGAAGGAAGGAGTTCCGGCATTCTGAAAGAGCAAGAGCACAACATTGGTCAGGCTTACTTCAGCTACTGAGGTAATTAATGCGCCATCATTCAATCTAAATTTGTCGCAGACTAACAAGGCCGAATTAAACAAGGTTGATGAAATTGTGAACCGAGTTTTTAGTAATTTGCGATATGTGGGGGAAAAGGAGAAAAAACCTGCTGATGCCATTACACGCGAACTTGCTGAGATCTGTGAAAATGATTGTGTGGACTGCACACAGCCAGAATCGGATTTTTTACGTGCCGATGATAGAGATGGTTTGCCATCTGACGAGGTCGTCTATAAAACAGCCTGCTGATGACATTATACCCGAAGCTGCTGATTTCTTTGAAAATGATGGTGCGTACTGCACGCAGCCAGAATGTGGGGTGTTAGGTGCAGATGATAGAGTACATTGCACGCAACTGAGTGATCATCCGAAAGAGCAACCTGTGCAGCAAAATGCTGCTGATGTTATGCACGGTTCTGCTGACTTCATTGAAAATGATGGTTTTTCATGCACACAGCACGAATCGGGAATGTTACATGGAGGTGATAGAGTTGCTTGCACTCAGCACGAACCAGAACCGTGCGAGATTGATGCTGATATTCTTCGTGAAAGCATTCGTAAAAAGTTTCTCCTTGATGAGATTGATAAATTAAACAAGGCGCATGAGTTGGATCGAGCATCGAATGAAGCACGCTTTCGTGCTATTGAAGAACTTAACTCAAGGTTAATTGCAGAGAATGAATCATTTAGAACACAGAAGAACCAGTCTGTTTTTCGTACACCTGCTCCTACATCCCAAGCTGATCTAACCACTCCTATTCAAAAAATTGCAATCCAAAAAACCCTTGATCTGTGCGAGGATGATCTTCCTACTCCAACACAGATATTTGCAGACCAAAGCAACCTTGACCGCATTGATGATATTACACGGATGCACATTTCAAAGCTTGATGATCACGATGTAAAGGCAGTTGCTGAATCTGAAATCACAGCTCCTTGCACAGAGATTGTTGCATATGAATCGCCAAGCACACTGGCTACGCGGGTTAAGATTAGGACAGCAGCTTGCGACAGGAAAAAATTGGAAGTGACACCACAGTTGAGTACAGCGGAGTTGATTACCCTCAACGAACGTGCAGGCATTGTAGTGGAGGACTATGAACCTAAAGTCACTACTCATGTCGTCAAATTACCAGTTAAAGGCCCTCTTTTGAACAAGTCATATAATGCTGTCAGCAAGTTACCTGATCATTTGAAATCCGCTATCATCGACCTTTGGAAAAAAGGTCAAGAGAGGTAATTTAAAATTATATATACTTAAAATATACTATATAGTTCACTTTTATACATGTTAAAAAAAACTGAATATTTCGTATTTTGGGGGTCATTTTGGATGGTTTTTGTTGTGCTATATTGCAGCAGACTTTGTTTAGTATTTTGCTTGTGAACGATATGTATGCTATGAACGATATTTTGCTTGCGTATTTATCCAGTTGCATTTGGGAAATCCATGTTATGGATTTTTAGTGTTTTGTATGTTATATTCAGTTGCATTTTGTATATTATTCCAGCAGCTTTGACATTCTGTTTGTGGTTTTACTTGATTTTTCAAAATCAAGTAATATGCATAGCAGCATGAATGTGTTTATCCATATGTGAATTTGTGTGTGAATCTATGTATGCTATCATTTTGTTATTCATGAATACGTGCATACTTTTATTTCTCAACATTTTTTGGATATATTTAAATAATGTTTAAGGCAGAATTTTTATGACCAATATAATGGGAGAAAAATGGAACAATTATTGGATTAAAAATGCTTGATTGTTTAGGCCCAATTTAAAGTCCAAACCAAAAAGAGAGACCAAAAATTGAAATACAACCCTGAATATTTGCATGCATATCAAATGCCTACAAGCATATCAAATGGGCCAGAAGGTGGTTGAATAGAAAAAATAAAAGTTGCATTAATGCATCAGACATGACCGTTTGGGCCTCTCATTTTTTTATTATATTGCCAACGACAATTCATTTTTTTAGGTTGCATGCCAACGGCTATAACCTATTGCAACGGTCCAAATTTATTCATTTGTGAAACATATATATATTCCACCTCCAACTTCAGGAAATTTGTGCAGAAAAGGAATTCCAGTTCATACCAAAATGTCAAGCTACACACACAACACCTCCAATGAATCATATCTGAAGTATACTACATCCCAATGTTGAAAATGTGATCGATCGGCTTACGTACATGTTTCGTGGTCAGATAAAAATCCGGGAAGATTGTACTATAAGTGCGAAATGCATAGGTTTTCACATTGGTGTTTACCCGAAAATTTGTGCGTGTCGCAACACGATCGTGAAGAAGTTACGAGCAGTCACAATCATACAGTGTTTGAATCGTCAACATCTAATGCTACGAATTCATCCAGTATCACGATCCCTTCAATAATATTTGCAAATATAATCACAGTTGGGGCTATTGTTCTTATTTGGAGCTTTATTAGTGTTATGTTTATGTAATGTAATTTATTACACAACTTTGCAGCATTATATGTTGGGTCTATATTTCTTATGTATCTTTATGTAGTTTTTATTAGTGTTATGTTTATGTCTCTATAAAATTGTATGTTGTTATTATTATGGTTGCAGTAGGTGTGTTTATTGTTCAAGACCCTTTATTTTGTGTAATGCTAAGTATGATGTTTCTCGTTCTGTCTGCATATGCCATTGTGATATTTATTTGTTGGTTACCCCCAACCTCCCTGCTGAAAAACCAACATGCAAGAAATGAATATAAGAAAAACCAAACTCTACAATTTAAATCCCAACAGTTAGTTCAAAGTGGTTTCATGAATTTCAAATGAATTCAATACAATGTTTGAATTCCCCAAAACAAAATAAAAAAAAAAAAAAAAACAAATCACCCAACTCAAACTTGATATGTCACAAGTTTAAGTAGATTGATTGTGTGACAATATAGAATCCTAACCACTGCTAGTTTTGGATAATCCACTATCCCAAAAAACCACAAAAAAAACAAACAAAACATATATCACACACACACATGAATATTTTCTCAAAAACTAGCATGAATTAATCCTATATTTTCTTCCAACAACATATAATGCATATAATAATTCCGGTTGAAGAATACATGTTGTAGGGATCGTGATCAACTATCCGATTGGAAGGACACTTGTGAACTATTTAACAAAAGGAAAAATAAATTACGGCAATGGGAAATTTTTTCAAAGACATGGAATTGTACTTGGGAAATGTGTTTCTTCCTAGGTTAAAATACTCTCAAACGATGGCTTGAATATTTTTTTCTTTCTCCCATAATTATAATATTCCACGGTGGCTTGATATTTTAGAAATAGGGGTCAAGGATCTTGTATTGAGATTCATCGTTTACATATCTGAAATTCATTCTTTTCGGACTCTTATGGATTGAATGGATATCATAACTATAGCATGATCGGTAATTCTTCATTTAACAAAACACCCAACCTCATAACAAGGTTGTAAAACAATATTTTGGATTTTTCCTCGATATTACAATGATCTGGTGCCTTTAGGAGAATTAAGATGAACCTTCTAATGGACCTTGAATATCTAATATTGAAGGGAACCCTCATAAACTTGTCATTTGTAACACGAGCATGATTTCCCAATAAGATGGACTTTATTTCCGTGTTTAAGATTATTATAATATTGAGACGAAAAACTTCATACTTTCCACTTGGACATTATCCACGCAACAATCCATGAACGTGTTAATCCATGAGCGTGTTAAATCGGTTAAAAATTCCACTTAATATTGCCTAAGATAAAAAGTATTGAATCTCGTTTTGCTACCCGCGGACATAATGCACCTTTTCCACTTTGAGCTATCTTTCTCCGATCGAAAATCCAAGTAGATATATTTAAAAAAAAATATATAGAGATCAGTTAGCATTCATTAATCTGGTTTTATACAGTTTAATATACAAAAAAACCATGGCAAAAAAATGATGAACTCACATGCGCGTATATGATCTATCATGTGTGTGATTGAGAGTGATCTAGCCTCTTTAATCCATGCATTGAATGTGCTCGGCTTTTGGGCTTTGGTTCCTTTGCATTAGAGGTCATTTCACCATAGCGTTTAATGTATGGTGAGTGCGACACTGCCCATTTCTCCTTGGGTAATTCATCTATCCACTCTTCTGCTGATTTGCCACCCACTTCCTTAAAAATACTCAATTTCTCCTCAAATATTCGAAGGTTGTAAATGGGTGGAATGCACAGATCTCTTTTTTAAAGTGTACACTTAGAGTTTCACGTTGCACATTTGTCCAACCTTTGGAAAACCTCCCCCCTAAGATTGGTTAATAGGTGGAACAAGGTTTGACGAACCCATAAAAAAAAATGAATGGGTTCCTCAAATACAACGGGAATGAAAGTGGAAGGGCAGCCAACAAACCGGTGTTTCTATCCGAAATATAGATAACTGGAGTTCATGAAGAACAAAGTCAAGCGACTAGTTTCGTTTTAATGTTAAATTTCTCCCAAAGAAACCATATCCATTTTCTTTGTTCTCTGCGGACACTATACTTATAGCAATAAATGACCCCGGAACAACCCTCATATATACATTAAATTGATGCACATAATCGCCAAAAAAAAAAAAGATAAGAGTTCTCTCGGATCGTAGGTATCCACCTTTGAATTTTACAAATTTACATAAAGGAAAAACAAAAAATAATGACAAAAAAACCTCTTCTTGCTTTTGGTTGACATTGGACCACATACATCTATATAGAGAACAACAACAATGCTTGACCATAATCAGAAACATAGTTTGGGTTCAACTTGGAGAAGCTCCGTATAAAGTCCGCTTTTCACCAACCTTTGGAAAGCGCTATTGATGGGGTATATCAAGGTTGTTAATTCACTTAATAAAACCATAAATTCATATTTTTCGGTATCATAATGTATTTACAGCAAAACACATTACTATTTTTCCAGGAAAAACAACATTAAATGCAACACATTATAGGTTTAGATCGTACCATTGTTTCCATCTTTTGCGGTGGCTGCTAGTAGTGTACCCTTCGCACGCCCAGTCATAAAGGTACCATCGATAAAGAGCATCGGACGACACTCCTTGAAACCATCCAAGCATGTCTTAAATGCAATGAACACTCGTTGGAACCGGTGTGTTTTGGTGTCCGACTCCAATGAAACTACACTTCCTACATAAAAAAGAACACAACATTTGAATGACATAAATAGAACTAAAATCTTATAATCTGAAGCAGATAAAGTCTAAAATAAATTTATATGGTGTTATTTAAACGGATTCTTAAGATGGTCCTATTGCATCACTTAAGTTTTAGTGGACGTCTTTTTGGCTTCGGTTTACCATCGGAGTTGGTCATATGACAATTTTTCGTTGTCAACAAAATTTTCTCCAAATTGAGAATGTCTTTAAGTATATTGAATCGATTTGATGAACCCAAATAAATAATAATATGCATAACCACAAAAATTCATGCATCTTCATATCTTTTGCCAACATCTCGTTAAACACATTCAATTAATTCAAAACAAGAAATAGCTTACAATTCTTTAATATCAAAGCTTTCCAGATAAAAAAAAAGGGAACGCATATGTATACCATAATTGTTTCAAGTGAATTCATTATGTCCTTCAAATAAATAAATCATAGATAATAAAATTAAATTAACGTGTTTGTGGTTTTGCCCTAACATCCTAAACCATTAGATTCGATAATCTTTGCACCCATTCTGCGATTCTTTAAATCTTAATTTTTTATGACCAAATCGGTTCCCAATACATGGTCTAGGTTTAACTTTGTGACTTCAAATGCATTTGTTACGGGTTGTAACTTGGCCTTTATATGCCATTGACAAGCACATTCATCCCAATCACTACATTTCCATCTTGGTACCATATATATAACTCTTGTTATTCTTTGTGTATTTGAACCTAAACCCCAAGTAAATTTGAAAATTGTTTTGAATACTTAATAAGTCTTGTTCTAAAATCATTTGCACCTCCGTTAAAAATTGTGCCAACTCCACCATCGAAAATCTGAGACCAAGTATCAGATAAAAGAGGCTTCTTCTTAAGGGATGGGCAAACATCATAAGAAGGCATCGACGAAAAAAATCCAAGTAGATATACACACGATTAGCATTAAACGGGTTTATACAGTTTAATATCAAAAAAAACCATGGCAAAAAATTTGTTCTCACCGATTTCTCCTTGGGTAATTCATTTTTTTCTTAATTCGATCTAAAAGGTATTCTCTTTGGATTTTTTAGGCAATTTGAGAAAAAATAAATTGAAAACACCATTTCTCCTATATTCATAACCATCAAATCCATCCCCATCCACATTAGGCATACTACCCATATATTCATCACCATCAGAGTCCAAACCACCCTCCTTATTTATATTTGCATGCATATCATGATCACTTTCACCTTGGCTATATAATTCATCAAAATTAGAATGCAGAACACCACCATTGTTCATATGCGTGTGACTTTCACTATTAAAAACATGTTCTCCGCTTTTTGAATTCATATTAACATGTGTGTTTTGGTGTTTTCATTTCCACCTAATTCATCAGTTGGTCATATGACATTCATCGTAGGTCAGATCAATCAACCCCACGTTGTTTTGTGCCTATTTTGAAAATATCAACACCAACAACTTTTTTGCGTGATGTAAAATCACATAGAACCATTAGGCAATCAGATTTTTTCAAATCCAAATCATTTTCTATACTACAATTGCTAACCCCACCAATCGACAGTATCTAAATAAAAAGACTAAACGAATACTTAATCAACAAAATCATTTGCACCTTTAAAAACCTAGATAGTACGGTTTTTCAACTCTTGAAAGATGGAGGTTGATTCATAACCATCAAATCCATCCCCATCCCCATCCGCAATGATTTTGGATTCACCCATATACTTCAAATTGAGAATAATAATTTCTGAACCCATTGTCAGGAATAAATTATGATCGCCTAAAAATGGTTCTTTTTAGCGTGCCTATTTTGAAAATATCTCCGATGTAAAATCACATAAAAAAAATCAATTCACCAATCAGTATCGAAGACATGAAATATTAAGAGCAATTGCTCCAATTGTAAAATGAAAGAGACAACACTCCATTTTGCTGTATGTACTCACTAATTTGAATTAAAAAAAAGGGCATGATGGAGTTGGTAGATCGATGTGACCGCCGGAAGAAATCTGAGCGAGGTGAGGGAGGAAAAGAAAATACAGTACAAATCTTTGATTAATATAATAAAATGATATTAAAATAACCTTCAGCTAATTAAAGGTTAAAAGGGGGATTTCAGAAGTGGATTTGGACCTATGTGTTAGTCAAAAAGTGAATTGGACCTAATAGTATGTGTATGAAAATTTTTGGACCTATGGGTACTTATTTCATAATTATATCATCTTGCAAAGTGAACATATAAGTTCTTAGATCATATCGGTTCATACACAGTTACCACAAAAACGCGCAATCTCTGCCACCAATCATTTTAGCACAAAGTAAACTATAGAGAAGATGCTTAAATAAAGCTATTTGGTACTGAATTTTCATGAATATAGTAAAAAGTAACATGCTTGGATTGGACGTAGGCATCGTTCAAGATCCGTACTAGTTTTGAGACCTCAAATTTAAACTTCAAAACAGTAACAAAAAAGGGAAAAAAAAAAGACATTTAGATATGCAAACGATGGCACTTGCTCTTTGGATTTATATTTAGGGCTCGATTGGTAGCATCTATTAATCCCTAAAAGGCCACACCTGCTAAAATAAAAAAACTGATTGGTAGTCCAAGTTAAAATCCCACCGACCCGTTAGATATCAGCTGACCCGCTCTTGTTTATACCCTCAAACACTGTTCACACCTATAAAAATAATACTTTCTCGGATATGGTATTATAATAACCTGACTTCTACAGTGTTTTTTTGTTCCAAATTTAACCCCGCTGGGCATTATCGCAGAGAAAAAAAACAAAAACGTATTGAAAATTTCTCAAATCACTTTTTCATTATCCTCTCTCAAATCTGGAAGCTTCATCCTCCCAAATCACCCCATCCCCGATTTCTTCGCCGATTCAATTCGTGAGTAGCTTTGTTCGTCAACCTCCCAATTCGTGAGTCGCTGTGTTCTTCGTCCCCAATATTATTCAGATTTGTGTTTTCTCCAATCTCGAATCTCAAATTTGGGTTTGTGGTTTTTAGGTCGCGCAGCAGTCGAAAGGGTTCTTTTCTTCCCTTTTCTAAGCTTATGTTGCTTAAATCTGAGAAGCGAAAGATTGGCGAATCTGATTGGAAAGGTAATTTGGGCATATCTTTTTCTGAATCGTCTCCTAATTTTCGAAACAAATCTGGAAATTGTTGTTGAATTTTAAAGATCACGACATCGTTTGATTTAATTTTGAAGATTTCGATTAAAATTAGCCAGGAGAGAGTGGAGAGATCGAAAAGAGTCTTAAAACCCTAGTATCATATTTCTACTCTTCTTCTCGTACTTTCGTCTAAAAGTTGTTCGAGTCTTAACACATTTGGGTTCTTTGTATTGCTTTCCCGAGGTTTTGTTAGAGTTTAGATATTTGGTGTTGTGATGCAGGATCATGCTGTTGATTTTTGACTCAAATACGTTAAGATGATGTACTTAATTCGTTTTGTTTCTCAAAGGTTTCCTCCAACTCAAATGTAACACTCGGGGTTGAGGTTTTAAAGTCCCTCGGATTCTTTACAGGCTCCTACTGGTATTCGGATAGGAGTAGGAGTGCTAATGGCCATGATGCTTGTATTTGATTTTCGTCTTCAACGGCGGATTCTCTGAATTTGAGGTTGATGCAAGAAATTATTGCTCCGGTGTCGCGAATTCGTCACAAATATGTTCGACCTTCAAAAAGGCCTATACTCTTTCGTTTCTTTCGATTAAATTGAATTGTTACCGGTCTTTTCTTCTGTTCTTTCAAGGTTAGTGTTGCAAATGTTTAATTAAACCTTTATCTTCATAGAATTATTGATGAATGTAGATTAGAATTCTATGTTTATTGTAGTCGACATTAAAATAAGTTTGGGGTTTTACTTGATTCGTAAGTTTAGTTGTTTATGGTAATTGGGCTTATTTATGTATTTCACTGTATAATCCTCAATGGCATGAAGTACATCACTGGACAAAGACATTGGATGCTAGAAAGAGTGGTGAACTTGATCAGTGCTTCTATAAAATGTTGGTTGGTATTAGTTTGCAAAATAACTAAAAACTCATGGCCTTATATTGTTATTGATGTGTTAAAATAGAATTGATCTCTATCCTTGTTCTAATATTGTTGAATGTTATAGCAGAAGTAAACCCCTGAAGCTGGGCTGAGACTCAGTGTTGTCTCATGGTTTTCAGATATTCTGTTGTGCTGAGACATACTACTGAAGAAGTTTTGATGCATGCATTGAGGCGATTGAGCCTGTTCGGGCAGCATTGACTTCTCGATTTGCGGAGTCAAGTTATGGATGAACTCACTCAAGGCTTGAAGAAACATGATTGGTTCAGAGGGTTTGCTATATCTGATGATTTACCCAAGAGATATTCCCTCGACCAATGGATCAAGCAAGCTAAAGAGATGGGGCAACCGTTTTTATTCTAGTCTATTTTGCAAGCCAAAAGCATTAATCAAGTGGAGTATGATTTACAACTTGTACAAACTTCCATGAAAGTTAAAAGATGATTATATTTTGATGTTTATATGAAAGGATTTGTGCCAATTTCAGTACTTATCCTACCATGAAATTCTTTTTATTCCAGGATTTGACCCATTGGAAACTCGTCTAACCAATTTATGTTCATGAATCATGTCCTCTAAATATTCTCTTTATATGTAATTTTTAATGTTAAAATTTTGACATATAGGGGTGCATAAAAATGAGAAATCAGACATCCGAAAATAATTTTTTTTTTTTATTATACTCGAAAATTAGAAACTCGTCTAGATCGACTCTTCTTTTCACCGTCAATGAGAGTCCAAAAATGAGAAACCCCGGAAAAAAAAATTTGTTATATATAGTGTTTTTTAGTTAAAGATGTGAGGGTAAATGAGTCATTTTAAGTTATTATCCCCTTTTATGTTGATTACCAATCAACATACAAAATTTATAAAACATTTAAAGATTCTTGCCAATCAGCATATTATTTTTAACACACCTTTTTTATTGTTCCATACCAATCAACTTTATAACATCTTTACTCTTTAAAATTGTCTTTAGACTAATATTTAAGAGATTTCCATGTTGCCTACCAATCGTGGCCTTAAAAGTTGGAACTAAGATGTACAGCATAGAAAATTAGAAATTACAAAACAAACAACCCAGAAAAAGAAGAATGTCAACACTCCACGGAAGAAGTCTAAAAAGTTCACTACCAGAATCTTGCATTTGTAACTCGAATTTAAGAAAATGTTTCCACGTCCAGCAAAATAAGTTTTTCACCTCATCTGGACTCACATAATCATTCATTCTTTACACAAGATACTCCTATTGATGATGATAAGGGCGCATCGGAGATGAGTGTGGCATCCCATTCTGACCCATAGGAGGGGTACCTGGTGGAGGCCCATAAGGGTAATTGTGCATTTGCATTGGCATAGGTTGACCCATTGCTGGGTTCCAGCCCGTTGAATGGGGAGGGGGCCCCGCATGATGATCTGGAGCTGGTGTGTATTGTGTTCCATTATAAGCGGGACCACCTTGACCCCCTACTTGATAAGGTTGCTGTCCTAAAATTGAGGGTTGAGTATTCAAAACAGGAGCATTTGGGATGGTATAGTCTCTGCTCCTATCATTATTAACCTGGAGATAATAGTATACAGACTCACGGTCAAAAGACAAATTCGAGAATGTAAACCTTCGAGAAGAAAATGAGGGCATGTCTTATTTTTAACTTGACACACTCTTGGAGACTCACCTTTATGCTGAGATCCGTGTGCCGTGAATATGAGATATGAAGTTTGCAGAATCCTCCATCATATATGCAATGTCCTTCCAAAGCTTCCTTCGCAACAACAGCCGTCTGGACATCTGAAAGTCAACTGGATTATGACTATCCTGATATAGAACTACTTAACTACTAAATCTCTCGGTTGCAAACAGGCTTCTATCAGTTGGTAATAGAGATTTCACCTCTTTTTCTATATCTCGTGCTCATCGGTATTTTTAGCCATATCGTACTAAAAATTTCATTTATTTTTCAAAATGGCCAAGTATGTGGAACATTTAAAAAAGAACTAGTAATGCTACCAAATATAACTCACCAGGATACTGGATCAAAGCTTGAAGACCTCCATTCTTATCAAACATGGCAATTTTTAGGACAGGCCCAAATGAGGAGAAGACCTAAGCACAAAAGAGATTTACAGTAAGGAATGAGCCAATAACAAATATCTAAAGGCTTCTCATGTTGGAAAGTGGTTACCGTATGTAAGACATCCAAGGTGACTGTATATTGCATGTTTTCAATGGAAGCAAGTAGAACATTGCTTTCTGGCTCCAGTTTTTTACCATCAACTCCTAGACTGAACTGCAAGAAGGCAGGAACATGTTGTCAAGGATAATCTAATTAGATGTATAACCTAGTGAAAAGAGCATCCACTGGTCTAAGGAATGCTAAATATTTAGGCCACTTAAATAGTAATGATTAAGCCAATTAAGCAGTACATGATTAAAGACGTCAATTGAACAGCTTATAAATATTCACCTGGCCACTTGCATCTATGGCTGAAGGAGCAACAGGAAGCAGAAGATTGGTGTAGTCCCTAAATCAACAGAAATTATGAATACTACAAAAAATATTTCTTGCAGAAAAGTAATTTCCAACACATTAGCTAGAAGTTTGAAATGTGAAATAGAACCATGGACAAAATTACAAATTTATATGATTCCTACAATGGCTGATCTGCAATAAAGCAATTGGACAAAATCAAACTCAGTTTACCTACTACGATGGCTCTGGAATTTTACACTCAAGTCTGTATGTGCAGAATATGTGATCCTAAGTGAGCATTGTCCCAGCTCTGGAATCAAATACCTGGCACAGAACCCAGATAGAAGCAGGAAATCAGCATAAAAGGCTCATCTTTCAGAAAACAGACACCTTTCATTTTTCAAAGTTGGGGAATAAAAAAAAAGCTTATTCACACATCCGCAAAGTTGAGGAACTTGGTTACAGGGATAATGAAGCAAGTTATTACCAAAAGTAGAACATTGTCAATTTTTATTAGATGTATGTGATATAAGCTTACTAAGCAATTTTCAATAGGTTAGTTAGCATATAGTCAAGTGCGGCCAACCAGACACCAGCGGTGATATATTTTTGTAGCTTATTAGTTTTCACCTGAAATGGTCACTGTATCAGCTCTCATGCCTACTTTTATAGTTCCCTACACTTGTCACCATTCCACCCCAATCTATTCATATTAGTAGTAGAGGCACCAGCCACTAAGAGAATAACTTAATCAGGACCTAAGAAAAGTATAGTGACTAGAAACAACTAAAACATCAATAGGTAAAGTGTGGTAAGGAACATGCATGTACCCCTTCAGGAGATTCTAACTAAAGCTTCTGAAAATGTCCAGTTCGGATACATCCAAAGCCAAATATAAAAATCCAGATCACCTTGGAATGCTTCTTCCATCAAGGGCATCCTTGGCGTCAGAAGCAGTCTCTGAATCAGAAAATTGCACCAAAGCCTATCACAGGAAATATGGATATCAAGTGAGACGATTAAGAAAATATTATCTTTTGAGTAAGGTTTTGTGTAAGTTACACACCTGAAATCCAGCAGTCTTCTCAAAAGTAGTAATCTTATGTACATAACCGAAGGCCGAAAATACCTGCAAATCAAACTAGATTAAAATGCTGTACTTGATAAAATATACATTACTTAAAAAACTATGTCCACATATCCCCTAAACAAGGATAGCATAAACCAATTAGCAAAAGTATTGAAGAACAGAAAATTGCAAACAATGATTCCTGGACATAAGTGGTTCAAGCCAGGAAAAATATTTGAGAAGTCGTAAGAGTGTAGCATGCACTTCTAACTTTCTAAGTACAAAAAAAGAGAAAATAAATCCAAAACAACAGTATCATGAAGTTAAATCAAACACACATTCTATAAATCTCGTGCTGGGCCTTTGGCAAGCTGCAACTCAAGAGACTCCAAGTAACTAAATTATATGTAAGATCGAACCTAATGAAATTATATTGATCCTATCTATTAGAAGCATACATTAATGAAAGAAAAAGGAAGATGAGCCTGCAACAGTTTCTTTCTCTATTTTTTCTTTGTTGTATTAAAGGAGATATTAAGAAAGAACAATAGGAGCTTTCAGATTACGTAAAACATATGGAGTTGAGAAAAAAAGAATAATAATAAATAAAACTAATGGGAAAAAATGAGGTCACATTTTCTTTCTTATGCAAAAGAATTTCCCAGTACTTTATAATGGTTGTGTGAGGAACAAGATACAAAATGAGAAGACAAAATAATTGTACCAAGTTTTAAAAAGTTACTAATCCAGAATGGGATATTAGAAGCAATTTTTCTAGAGATTCGGAAGAACCCCCAATAATATGCCAAGTCCCAGATTGGTTTAGGAATGATGTCATAGAGCATTGAATTGTTTCCTAAGGTTGCACCAAGATTTCCTGATTATCCCATTTAAAACACCTTTTTCCAGAGAAACCTTGGTAAAACCAGTTAATAAACCTTCTTTTGACACTAAGAAGTATCAAAAGGGATCACATCTATTAAGGGCAAAAAAGTTAAATAATCAAACTTCAAAATAATGCAAGAGTTATCATACTACTAGGGAAAAAGAGCAAATCACCAAGTATGAAGTGAAATAGTTAGTTCCACAAAATAAAAATAAAATAAAAGGAAAAAATTATCCAAGGCTTCTTAAGAATCTAGGGGTAGAACCAAGAAGTGGAAGAAGGGAAGAAAGAGCGAGTGTTAAGCAAAGGAGAAAGGAGACAAACACACATGCGCTCTTTCTCCCGATAAGCTGCCACTGAAGATATTTCCTTGACATGTTCCTGCTGATTCATTCAGACTCTTGTCAAATAAAAGCTTAACAAAGCAGGACGTATCACAATCTAGACACAAGAATATCATAGGGAACAGCTAGGATTGCCATAAATTTGCATTGTTTTGAGTTCGTGAACGAAGATGCTCAATTGCTTACCAAGTGCAGGACATCAATACTGACAAGCCGTGCATCATTCCCCTCAATAGTTACTAAGAGTACATTTCCAGCAACATCTGCAGTAGTTTTGTTGTTCACTATTTCTTGCCTGTTGGAATATTGTAGGTAGACGGTTTTCCCTCGTACCTGAGCTGGCTCAGATGATGATGCATAATACGATATCATAGCAATAGCTTGATTCAGTTCTGCCTGTTTACGATGAAGAAATGAGAAAGAGTATAAAAGCATAGAAACCACCCATCAAATTTAATGGACAAAGCAACAGATTATACTTACGAATTCAATAAAAGCTTGGTTCCGATTGGCTCCGACATTACA
Source organism: Stenogyne calaminthoides (assembly GCA_037126765.1). NCBI lineage: Eukaryota > Viridiplantae > Streptophyta > Magnoliopsida > Lamiales > Lamiaceae > Stenogyne > Stenogyne calaminthoides. The sequence continues at coordinate 35,699,708 of JBBCBC010000009.1, forward strand.
CTTAGTGTTCACAACTTTCCCAAATGGCTTCCCCAGTTCGATCAGTTCCTCTTCAGTACATTCCCATGGTAAGTTTCTCAAATGGAGAACCTTGGATGGAGGTTGGGTGTACCGAAACTGTGGCTGGCTGGAAACAGACGACATTCTGCACAACGAGATTCACGACCTAAGCTGCCAAGTTAAAAACTCATTTCCTTTACAAACTGACCAGTATCAAACCAACTCAATACATATGACATAACATTTAAATCACAAAGGCACACGGAATCATAAGTCACAAGAGATGCATAAGACACATAAAGACAGAGTGAAGATTCATGTATCGTGATTATCAACTTTCACTAAAACAATCTTATAAATATTTACAGTACAAGTTCTTGCTCAGTAAAGAAAATTAACCTTACTCTCAACACATGAGAAAGAAACAAGATTGGCTTAGTTGTGACCTACATTACTAACCATTCTACGCACATTCACAAATGGCAATTCAATTAGTTTACTCCATACACATTCAATCTCTCACCGAAAAGTTAGTACTAATTTTATTCATTAAATTCCAATTCAAATTGTGTTCCACCAAGGAAACCATTTGGCAACATAAATAGTGCAGATGGACAGACAATCATCATTAAACTAAATCAATTAAAAACATCCTGCAACGTTCCAAAAGACGCTAGATACAATGCAGGGCTCGTAGGAACTGGTTAGGCAAAAAAGAGGGGCAGCCAAGAAAACGCCTGCTGCCTTGGCGGGGCCTTTTAGAAATTAGAATACTCACTCAGAAATCGAGATTTTCACCATGATACCAATCCCAAACCCATGTCACATATATAAGAATAATAAGCTAGATCAGCATCAATCCTTTTCCCAACCATAAAACGATAGCCTTATTCTACACATAAACCCTATCAAGATCAACAATCAACAATGCAATACTACACTTACTACCCAATCAATAGCGCAAAAAATAAACGGTAATAACCTAGAGAAAAACAGATCTTCCAAAAATTGAAGTTAAATTTAACTGAGATAACGAATAATTGATTTAGGGATCAAGAAAACGGGCTCGAACAAGAACCCTTAGGTGAAAACACGAACCAGAATTTAAGGACAAACAAAAAAACCTATAAAAGATTAGGGCATATGGGTAGACTGTTACGCGTACCTGAGAGAAGAATTGTGGAATTAGGGTTCAGATAGAGCAGAGTAGAGTTATCAGCAGATCGATGCGGGGAGAAAAATGATACTCTTTTGTGGATTTACTAATACTTTTATTTCTACTGGGAGTCGGGGAGGGAGAGGGGTTGGGGGCGTAATATACACACTACACACTGCACCCTGCAGAAGTTAACGGAGGGGATATATTTTGCGTGGTTGGCGGCGTCTTTTAAACTTGGGCCAAAAAGAAATGAAAATTAATCGTGTTCGGTATTTGGGCCAAACTATCGGGCCCATTTTTCAAATGTCACATTAATATTTGCAATTTTGAAGCCACAAGTTTTGAGATAAATATTTGTGGCAGAAATATAGGGAAAATTCCATGAGAATTTTATTAGATTTTTTTGGACTTTAAAAAGTATGTGGATTTAAAAATCCATAGACTACATGCAGAGTTTGACTGACTTTTTTTATTGATTTATATGAATTTTTATAGACTTGATAGAATTGTGAAATACATTTTTTTTATTGATTTACATGGATTTTAATAAATTTCGGCGTCGTGCTCCCTGTTCAATGGTGCATCGGGACCGCCATGACTGGCACTCATCACGGATTTCGGCCCGAACAATATACTTCAATCGAAAACCCAATCAGGGAATTTTAAACAAGAAAAACTGGTAACTACTCCAATAGGAGGAGACTAGCAAAGTTGGTTACAATTTGGGGGTAATAGAGAACCCTAGAAAGAACATTCTGGGAGTGCGTTGCAAATTGCAGTGTGTAAGATGGAATTAATAATTATTAGAAAAACTGAAAAACTTTCGTTTTCAGAGTTCTATGAGAGAATACATAGAAATCTCTAGTTGTTAGAAGAGATTTTGAAGAATGAAATCTATTCATATTTTTGGAAGAGAATCAAAGAAAATTCATAGAGTATTAAAATCCATCGACTGTTGAATACCTAAAGATTTTTAAGACTTTTTAAAATCCGTATTGAATACCTCAGGATTTTTAAAGACTTTTGAAAATCCGAATTGAATACCCCCAAACTTTAAAAGTCTAAAAAAATTATACAGACTCCACAAACAATACACCTCCCTTAATCTCCACTTTATGGATTTTGTCATAGACTCATATTGAGTAAGTGTCTTGATTTTGTCATAGACTCATATTGAGTAAGTGTCTTGAAACACTGAACTAACTCAAGAAACACATATTTTTTTGGTGAAGTTGGGTCACACCTACTTTTAAAATAAATGTTTTTGCACTATTTACTTGTGACTCAAAACAGGCCCTGAGTTTTATATTTTGATTTTTATCCGGTAATTCAAATATTTTTTACTTTTTTATTTTTAAATTTTAATTTAATTTTATAATTTTTTATATTTTTTGGGTTTTAATTCAGGCAATGTTTTTTTTCAGAACCGGAATCGGCCATGAAATCGGTCCGATTACCCTTCAAAAATCGTTTTAACGGTTGAACAGAAAAAAATCGGCCAGAACCGGAAAAATCGTCAAAACCGGGAAACCGGAAAAACCAGTTGAACCGATTTTTTGTTATTTTGTTATTTTTTAATTAATTTAAAACTTAATCCTTATTTTTATCATCCTTATTTTAAATTGTATTGTGTTGTCTAGAATTCTATTGTGTTTATTTCAAAATGAAACTTATAATATATAATTTAAAATTTTATAAGTGCACATTTATTTTATTTTTAATGTAATATAGAAAATATTTAAAAAATATTGATAAGGATCATTTTAACAGTTGGACCACATGTTCGGTTTATTCAGGTTAGTTATAAAATGAGAATCATCAAAATATAAAAGTCGGTAAGAGCACGATAACAAAGTGGAAAAATTATAGAGTGATTTTTTTTCTTTATTTGAAGATTGATTTTTAATTTTATTATGAAGTTTTTTCCCTAAATTTTATTTTTGATTTTCTCAATTTCAAAACACTTGTGACTGCAGTAAAAATTGCAAAGTTTTGTATGCACTTGATACACCGTGTAATTCAAGTGCGTGTTTGAAACGCGCAATTTATTTTTCTAAAACGTTCAATTTACTTACATTAAAACGTTCAATTTTTACAGTGATAATAAATTGAACGTTTTAAAAAATACACTTGAGTTGCACGATACACCTAATGTACAGAAAACCATATAGTAAGAAAATACGGTGAAAATAATGTTATTCTCCATCAATATAATCTGAATTGGAGGTTTTTGAATCGATTTATAGAACTTAAATGAAGCATCAAATAAAATTTGGGGCAAAATTTAAAATATAATAATAGTAAATTGAACCTGAATTTGGGAAGAAAGTGGAAATTAAGCCTCAAACAAAACGAGAACATCTAAAGTTTGGACCAGTGTTGTTATAACCGGGTTGAACCGGTCAGTTCAATCGGTTGAACCGGGAACTAGCCGGTAAATCGGTTAAAAAATATGCTTAAAACTTTAAGGTTGAACCGGTCAAAACCAGTCAAAAGTCGGTTTCCATTTTTTTTTAAAAATATTTTTAAAATATTTTTTTTCACATTTTCCTCTAACACTTTTGATGTGGAATAAATGTATGAGGTGGACTAACCATTTTATAATATTTTCTCTCACATTTTCTTCCAACACTTTCGATGTGGGATAAATGTATAAGGTGAAATAATATGAACCAAGATCCACATTCACCTCTTTTATAATAGAGTGAGTTACTTTCTGGTTTCATTTGACCCATTTTATTACAAATATATTCCAACTTTTTAAAACATTACTATAAGATTCCAAAAGGTGGTTGGATTACATAAATGTCTTTAATGAGTCTTCTTGCTACTACTTTTTTGTCTTCTTGAAATTTGGAATTGTGATTTTGAAATGGGGTTAGTAAGGGTGAAGAAATGTGGGAAGGGTGTATTGGGTATTTTATCATATTTTGGAACCTCCTAGTAATTGCAAAAAGTCTTGGAATCTCTTAGCAATATTGTGGCCAAATTGGAACCTTATTGGGGATAAATATATAAATCAAGGTCCACCTTCACCCCTTTTATAATACTTCCTCTCATATTTTCCTCCAACATTTTCGATGTGGGACAAATATATGAGATGAAGTACAATTTTTCTCCTTTTATATTATTTTCTCTCACATTTTCTTCTAACATTTTCGATGTGAGACAAAATTATGAGATTTGACTTTTTCTTACATTTTCCTTTAATATTTACTCGATGTGAGATAAAAATATAAGGTTCACTTTTCCCTTTTAAGTTACTCTCTCATATTATTGTGTTGTTTTTTATTATGATCACGACTCTACTGTATTTTCTTAAATATGAAAAGTTATAAGATATATGTTTAAATTTTTTAGGTGTATATTTATTTTATTTTTTTAACTAAATATAAGAAATATTGAAAAAAAATTAAGCAAAAATTATTTCAACGGTTGAACCGCCGATTGAACTGGTTCCACCGCTTGAACCACTGACCGGTGGTCTGTCCGATTCGATCACCGGTTCTGTTATGAAAACACTAGTTTGGACCCAAGTTTGTTGTTAAAGTATTCCAATTTAAAATGCGTGGGGGCAAAACAGAAGAAACACGCCCATGTCAAAACTGCGCCCTGAATATTTCTCTCACCTCAGAAACTCAGTGAAAATGGTGGTGCAGCCATCTTCAAATGTCGGAACATGGAAACAAAAACCCATTTCTCCTACAAATTTTGACCTCATCTCGGCGAACAAAGCCATAACATTCCACTGCAAAACCGGGGATCTAAAACGCGCTCGCCAGGTATTCGACAAAATGCCTGAACGAACAGTCGTGTCGTGGAATGCTCTGATCACGGGGTACTCCAAACGGGATATGATTTCGGACGCTTTATGCTTGTTTTCAGTAATGCATCATTCCAATGTCAGGTTCAACGAGACCACATTTTCAATCGCGTTAAGTGTTTGTGGGCGTGAGCAGTCGTTGAAAGGCGGGAAGCAGGTTCATGGCTTGGTTTTGAAATCAGGGCATCATAGGTTTAAGTTCGTGGGGAGCGGGCTGTTGTACGTGTATGCATATAGTTGTCAAATTGGAGACGGCAGGAGGGTGTTTGATGAATTGTATCAAGAGAATGACTTGTTATGGAGTTTGATGTTAGTTTGTTGTGTTGAGTGTAATTCAATGAGCGAAGCACGGAGAGTGTTTGATGGAATGCCGAGGCGTGGTGTGGTGGAATGGACTACGTTGATTTCGGGTTATGTCAAGAGTGGGAATGGGTGGAAGGAGGCGTTCAAGATGATGAGAGAGGACGGAGAGGCTGCTCCGAATGAGTTCACTTTGGATTGTGTAGTGAGAGGGTGCGGTGGAATTGGGGATCTTTCGAGCGGGAGGATGATTCATGGGCTTATTATAAAACTCGGGTTTGAAGATGAATGTTCTGTTGGTGGTGCGTTGATTTCTTTGTATTGTAGTTGTGAATCTTTGGATGATGCCAAGAGTTTTTACGATAACATGTTGAGTCAGTCGTTGGTAGATTCGAATGAGTTGATTAGAGGGCTTTTGAAGGTGGGTAAGATTAAAGAAGCTGAGTTGATTTTCTGCAACATGGCTGATAAGAATCATGTTTCTTACAATCTGATGATGAAAGGTTACTCAGACTGTGGTCGACTTGAGGATTCAGAAATATTGTTTAATGAAATGCCAGTGAAAACTTTAACTTCTCTGAATACAATGATCTCTGTGTATGCAAAGAATGGTTACATCAACAAAGCTTTGGAGTTTTTCGAAAAGGCAAAAGTAGAAGGAAGTCCCATCACTTGGAACTCGATGATCTCTGGATATATCCAGAACGAACGCCATGAAGATGCATTAAAACTCTATATCACCATGTGTAGATCATCGATAAGTCAAACAGTGTCCACCTTTTCTCTCTTGTTGTATGCATGTACGTGCTCTGGATCTCTTCAACAGGGACAAGTACTCCATGCCCATCTGGCAAAAACCCCGTTTTCATCCAATGTGATTGCTGGAACAGCCCTCGTTGACATGTACTCGAAGTGTGGAAGCATTACTGATGCAAAAGTGGCATTTAGCTGCATATCTTCTCCCAATGTGGCAGCTTGGACTGCAATTACTCACGGGCTTGCAAACCACTGGCTGGGCTCTGATGCAGTTTCATTGTTCAATCATATGCTAGAAAGAGGCATAATTTCAAATGCAGCAACTTTTGTGGCTGTTCTATCTGCTTGTGCAAGAGATGGTTTAGTAGAGGACGGAATGGGAATTTTTCAGTCTATGAAGGAGGAATACGGCATAATTCCAAAACTAGAGCACTTCACTTGTGTGGTAGATCTATTAGGCAGATCAGGTCTTCTAAATGAAGCTGAGAAACTTATTGAGACGATGCCAGTTGAAGCAGATAAAGTTATTTTGATCACGTTGCTGCATGCTAGTTGGTTTTGGATGGACATGGAATTAGCTGAGCGAGTGGCTGCAAAGATTTTCAGTTTGGATCCAAAGTCGTCAATGTCTAACGTGTATTCAAGATCAGGAAAGTGGGGGCAGAAAATGAAGGTGAGGAATATATTGAGAGATTTGGGAGGTAAGAAGGATCCTGGATGTAGCTGGATTGATGTAAACAAGAAAATCCACGAGTTTTCAGTAAATTATAGGAATCATCCAAACTCTGATATGATATATGCATGTTTGGAGTCCTTAACAATGAATGCAGAGTCCACTTATTCAATTTGATTATTTCCTCTCTCTCTCTCTTTGAATCCCCATGATACATACTCAAAGGCCAAAGCAAAAGCCTAAAAAGAATCGTAAATTGTCACAATTTTATTTATGATGGTATACATTCTTAATAGCTGGAGAAAATATGGCAGAAAAGAAAGATGAAAAGTGTGTAGCATATATACCTGCAGGTGGTGGCTCTGAAGCCACAGAAAAATGGATTATACAAGTTAGCTGATTCTTTTGTGCGTGTAGTGTTAAACTATGATACAAGGACAATTTGATATACATATAACAACAATCACTTTAGCCAGTAATTGGTTCATTTGAATATGTATTGGCGAAGGTGATCGACTCGAGTTGGATGCTTGAGCTTCATCAGAGCCTTCACTTCATGCTTTCTAACCATTTCCCTTGAAATGTTTAAATTTCCCGCGATTTCTCCAAGTGTTCTGTCTCCTTTACCATCAAGCCCGTATCGTTGTCTAATCACCAAGCTCTCCTTGGGCTTGAGGGAATCAAGCTGTCAAAATATATATATTTATAAGCCAAGTTTGTCATTTCATTTCTAGAGGAAATAGAAACACAATTACTCCATAAGCTAAAGAGATCGAAAAAGTAGAAGACAGTTTACCACATCATCGAGAGCAAGCCTGAGAAGGGCAGGTAGTCTTCTACTATCTCCATCCACATCAGTGATACCATTGATGAACTCTTCGTTGGTTACTGCATGCTTTGCATGCAGTGAAAGTATAGGCTTTGATACCCTCATCACTTCATGGTATCTTTCTGCGGAGATCCCTATTCGCTCTATAATTTCTTCATAAGTCGGCAATCTTTGAAGCTCAAACTTCAACTCTAGCTTGGCCTTCTGGATTTCAGCTCGGACCTATATCAGAAACATACTACTATTTTATATTTGTACACAAAATTAACCACATGTAAATACTTAGGAAAGTTATAACTGTGTTTTGAGATATTGAATAGTGGCAAGAACCAGCTGCTGTAGAAGCTTACCGACTCAAGGCCAAATGAGACTTTTGTGAAGCTGGACAGTGTCATTGAACGAACAATAGCATGCCTGATCCAAAAGAGACCATATGTTGAGAGACGGAACTTCCTTTTTGGCTCAAAGCGGTCAATAGCTGTTATAAGACCCTTTACACCGGCTTGACACAAGTCTTGGAACATTGTGCCACTCGCAAAGTCTTGAAAGTACTTGTTCATCACAAACAAGACCAGTCGGAGGTTGTGCTGTAACGAATCAAACCATAGCGACTTAAGTTAGATTCTCTGGATGCAATGATGCCCATGAAGCTTTGATATAAATGGAATCTTGATCAAGAACCAGAAAATTAGACCCTAATCGGTACATGCTGACAAATGATAATCAATTTGAGAGTCTACTGCTGCCTTTATCCGAGCATCATAGGTAAGGTATTAGGCTTCATTAGATAATTTAGGCTTTTTGTTTCTTGATTGCAAAGATTAGGATTACTTGGAGAAACTTTTGCTAGAAAGTCCTACCTATCATAGCTTAGTCTTTCCCAAAAACAAATGCAGAAATATATAACAGCCAGAAATGGAAAAAAAAATAAGAAAAAGAAAGGCAAATCACCCCTATTTGAAGCATGGGAATAACTGATTTATGAATAGGCAAATAATACCTTGATCAACTTGCTTCTGGCAGCTCGACCAACTTCCAATTGTTTCCTCAGCTGACCAGCATCCATCTTCGTCGCCTCTGCTAGCTCATCATCTGTCAGCTCTCTTCCTAAATCATTTTGCAGATTCTCTTTTACTTGGAGGATTGCCTAAATGACAACATCAATTGATCAGAAGATATAAAACACTATCAACATATGAAACAAATAGGGAAAAATATCACATTTTCTGTTTTCACTATTTTCAACTTCCTATGCATTTGCACAATAACTTTTACAATGGATAATGTATTCACCTTCATAGGTTGCATCAGCTTAAACAGCCAGGTATGCTCAAATGAAGGAAGAACTGGTGGAATCTTCATTTTCTTCCAGTCTAAGCTGACCAAATCACCAGTAGAAGCCGAATAATCCCTAACAAGCCTATCAATCTTTTCATCTTCACCATTGCCTCCCTGTCTTCTCTGAGACGATGCAATAAATTCATCTTCTTTCACAACCCTAATTGCGATCCTCCTCTCAAGATTCAACCTTCTCTCCTTCGTCCTTTGACTCCTAACCACATTGTCAACAGTTTTCTTCTCTGCCTCCTCGGTTTCTACAGCCCTTTTCCTTCGTTGTTGCCTTCTCTTTATCCTTTGATCTGTGACCTCATCAACGGAGATAGCTGTTGCAGGACTTTGTTTAAATATATATTCCAGCTTTGCAGCAGCTTCACTGTAGTCCAAATCTAATGTACTTGGAGATGCTTCATCAGTAGTCACAGCATTTACACGTTCTACCCGTTTTTTCCCCTTTCTTAACCTCGTTTTGTTTTCCTTATTTGCCTCCAAAGGCACTACAGATTCTATGGGTGCTATTAGAGCTATATTCTTATTCTTATCCTTTTTGAACGACAATATCACTGGTCTTCTCAATGAAGATACACGAGTTAAGTATCTTGAATTTAATCCCAAAGGAGTCGATCGCGCAGCAGAACTAGAAACAGTCACAACTCCCATGCCAAAACTATGTGATCCAATAAATTGACTGTAAGGATTAAAATCACTGACTAATCAACCACATGATGAAAATAACTGGACTAGAAAATATCGAACTCCAATTCTCTGATTATATTATTTATCTGAATGCCTAATTAAATGAAAAGAAATTGAAAATCGTTCCCCGCGCACCAAGGAGAAAAATAATTTGAATCACCAACACTCAAATAGATCACCAACAGAAACTAACAGAGCGTAAAATATTCTAGTTAGGCAACATCATAAACAGTTAAACACAACAAAATGTTAACGCTACCAGGTGACGAAAATCAGCGAGTTTTCATCTGAAAAGTTCAATCGAAGAACACTATACTATGAGTTCTAAATCACAGAAATTAACGTCGTTTTAACTGAACAATGCGTGCCTAAATTCTCATGAATACGTAAATCAACAGAAATTAACAATATCGCTGGATAAGAACACTACCTGAGCAAGTACAGAAGATAGACCACAAATTCGAGCTAAACGAAGATTACTTTCGCCGACGATGGAATATTCCGGTGATGAAGGACAAATATGATTTCATCACCAGGAATTTGGTTATTTCAAAAGAAAAAAATTGAAAATGTAAAATACGCCACGAATTTCGGTGGCCACAAGCTTTTCGGGTCATAAATATCAACGGCTGAGAGTGAGTAGCAGAAAAACGGACGGAGATTAAAGTATCTACGTAAGCTAACAGAAAATAACGTGGGGACGTGGCAGGCTGGGAGTGGAAGGAGAGATATTTTGCTGGTGCTTTGTGGATAGTGTTTTTGCCACGCCTTCGTATTTTTTATAAAAAAAATTAAATCGTTGGTCGCTCAAAAATGTAAGCAGTGGGTACCACTTTCATTTTGTTAATGGTCTGAGAATCTAAACGTAGCCTGATTTGTAGCCATTTAATTTTTTAATCAGTAATTCAACAGAGAAAAACGGACAAAAACTTTTAATTACGTAAGCGACGTACGTAGGAATAATATCAAAATTCGCTTCAATTAAGTTGTGTTTTCAAACTATACACACAACTTTTAATTTTTATTTTCTTTTGCCTTTCATAATTCTTAAAAAATTATATTTATAGAATTTGAAAATACATTCTTAATCGGCTCGAACAATCTGATGTACTGGTATAATTAATAATTCTTGATGTATCGCATACGATGAACCCACCTGAAAATTAACAAGTTAAACAAATGTAAGTTTTGATGTAATACACTCCGATATTGTGTCTTGTTCTTCCAACAAGTTGGATCAGATTAGGCAGTCCAAACTGTTGGATGTACGGATCAAAACATATAGCTTTTTTTTGGGTAAGTAAAATCTTTTATTTCTAAAAGAAAAGAGAGGACAGATAGTACAGTGAGGTCGGGGATTGATCCAAAAAAAATTCATGACGGGGGCACAAATAAAAGTAAAAATTTGTGTGAATCAAAGTTCATGTAATTTTTTTTTATTTAAATATAATTATTATGTATATGCCCTATCATTATTATGCATTTCTACCATCATTTTTATGCATATGCACTATATATTACTCCCATTTAAAAAATATTTTATTTTTTAAATAGTGATAGTTTATATACACAACAATAATAGTATATATACATAACAGTGACATTAAAAAAGTTCACATAAACACAGGTGTACAGGAGAATAATTCATTGAAAAGTGAAAACAATTAATATCATTTAGTGAAAATAAAAATATTATTTAGTAAAAATAAGTAACATTGTTTAGTGAAATGGATGATAGAATAAAATAAACATAATATGAACAAGTTTCACATAAAATTTTCAAAACAAAAAAAAATGTATAAGATGGTCTCGTACATGAGAGAAGTTCTTATCATATATATGTATAATTTTTGAATTTATGATCATACCTAAATCATATTTTAAAATAAAATAAAATGTAACTATCAATATGAAGTTTTTTATCGTATATAAAACTGTCTCACGTGACATTCTCTAAAAAAAAGAGGGAAAAAAAAACCGCACTCTTTTAACCTACAAAAAACACCGAAGTCAAGCCCACTGTGCAAGACTTGAGAGCCCAATTCATGATGTTTACGAAATTGAAAATGGATATATATATTCTCATATGAAAGCTTCCCCATTTTTTTTTTTTTTTTTACACAAAACTCATCACCCAACATCTTCACTATATATGTATATATATCCTATTAAAAGAATTTCTTGTGGGGGCACGTGCCCCCAGAACAGGGAGCGTAGCTCAGTCTCTGAGTGAGGTATGTTACAGCTTTACAATTTCATTAACAATCTAATATCTTCCTAGGATTCTTTAGCCAATCTGTAAAAGAATAATTATAAAAGTGGGGATATTTCACTGAACACCAACTCCAAAATTAGCTTTTGATTTCTTCTATCACCTTTTCCGGATCAAAAATAATTCCTTCAAAGATTAGTTTGTTCCTGCCCTTTCACACAATACAATTTCACAAACTTGATGCAAACATATCATCTTTTTAGCCTAGGAGCATCCCAACATGAGAAATAAAGTGTCTTGTGATTTGATTATGTCCAACTCCCAAAACACCCAACCAATTATAGCAAGTGTACTAGATTTTAGACGAAGCAGTGCACTCAAGAAAAAGGTGAGGGGCTGTTTCCAATTGAGAATCACAAAGTGGGCAATTAGCATTGCTATTTTGGGCCAAAATGTTTCTCTTTGCAAGATTTTCTCTCGTAGGTAGCCGGTCTTGTAGAAGTCGCCATGCCATCGCTGAGACTTTGATAGGAGAGATTTTGCTCCAACTTCGGCTCAAAAGCACAAGTGCCGTGGGACCCCATCGGGCTGGATTTCCGGGCATGCTCAACAAATCGTAGGCCTTCTTCATCTTGAAATGACCGTCGGGGGATATTTTCCATCTCCAAGTGTCTTCTTAATTTTCTTTTAAGTGAACCCTGTTAATCAAACAAATGAGAGCATTAACATAAGATTTGTCACGATAAAAAAGGATCCTATTCCAGTTCAACTCCCAGCTCCACACCCCATTCACCCAGGCCACTTCCCCATCTCACTCACCTTCGCCTCCCTCAAAGAACTCAAGTGATATAATCTATGGAACCTATCCTTAAGAGGCTCAACATCAGTCCACCTACATTCCCAAAATCTTGTATTCTTCCCATTACCTAAGCTTCTCTCTAAGTTACCCCATAACCATCTTCCCCCCTCGCCCGATACATTATCTAAAACATTCTTCCACCAACTAGATATCCTACTTTGTCTACCCTCTGTGATTAAACCCGACTCGCCCACATCAATCTTCCCATAAAGCGACTTTAGGACTCTAACCCACAAACTCTCGCTCTCCACCAAAAGTCTCCAAACCCATTTTCCCATAGCTAATTACACGTAACACGTGATGCTCCTTCTACTTATTAACTCCTTGTGTTAGTCCTTATACATTTATTTATTGAATAGTAATTTCTCTTTCACTTTTCGTTCAAACATTAGGGTTTCATTTGTCTTCTATAGTATAATCGAGAATCACGGTTATCCTAATTAAAAAAAAAAAAAATTAATAGACAACATATATTTACGATTAATCGAGTAATTAAGTTGGGAAGAGTAGAATATTTGTATACTCACATCAACCCCACACCTAATTATCCAATTATTTGATCAAGTCTTAAAAGTTTCCTAATAGCCTTTTATTATTTCATTATAATGATACATATATAAAAGATACATATTTTTTTATATATTTCAGTATAGACAAAAACTCGTATGAGACGATCTGATGAATGAAACGAAGTACAACTTAACATAATTAACACCATCCATCTCAGAGTGTTAAAGCGTCAATGTCTAAATTACACTTCATCTCATGAGACGGCCTCACGCAATTGTGACTCTTCAGTATATTACTACTATCTAAAAAAAAAAGTATGAATAACACGTGAAAATTATGAAAACACAAATATCTAGTGTGAGACTCTATTGTTGCCTTAATTAATTCGAGCAGCTAAGAGTAGGGATGGCCACAAGATCGGGAAGATCGAATTTCTGAATTGAACCAACATGTTTTTAGTAAAACGGTTTAGTTATATCGGTTAATCGGTTTGCTTAAAAATATTTTTCAGTATAGGCTCGATTTTTAGGCTGTACACCGCGTCTCCATCCACCACTCAGTAAGACGAGTCCACTTCTTTTCGTCAGCTTCTCCACTCCCAAGGACCAAAGTAAATTTATCATTATTACATATTATGAACTTCAACTTCATATTTGTCTATTTGATTTAAGTTGATAGTTATTTTGTAAATTGTGATTCACTGATTTGAATTTAGTGTAAAAAATGCTGGGTGAAAAAACTAGTCTTTTATGTAGGAAAACTGAACCGATCGAATATTTATATAAGCCTTCACATTTCGACTCTTGGCTTCTCCAGTACGTGTAGTCATGTGAGCCCATTACGTGTTCGGGCTTGGGGGATAATTCAACTTCATTATCATCTTAGAGTTCAACCCAAAAGGCTGATTCCAAGTTGCGCTTTAAAAACAACACATAAATTAGAGCTCATGCACACAGGATCCGGATATAAAAACACGAATTGGCACAAGGGGGAATAAAATACTCACGGGGTAGTTATATTAAAGTTGCATACTTGCTTTCTCAAAAAAAAAAATGAATATTGTTTAGAAAAAAATTTGTATAATTGCATAATAATTAATTTCAATTAATATAATCTAAAAAAGAATCAATTTTAATTCTTATAACACAGGAAAAAAAAATCGAATAAGGACTATATAGTCTTTGGACGAGTCATACATGTCACATGCGATGTTACTTGATATTACAACACTGTACATAGATAAATGCAGCACTAAACACAATACTAATTAGCAATTCAATTTAATATATAATCCAATACACAATACTAAAAGTTGCTAATTAATAAGTTGAATGTCACAACGTCTCCAAAGACAAAGCATTAATCAAGATTAACTAATCAATCTCTAAACACTACATTAGTACACTTGTCAACAACTAAACACAACAACAACCCATAGTGGTTAATTAGTTAATTAAACGCCGAATAAAATCTCTAATTTCAATTCAGTATTTCATCTTGTATTTCATTATCTCAAACACGTCATACGTTAACCAATCAGTGAAGCGCAGAGATTACTTTAAAATAGAAGATGATTTTTTTTTTAAATAATATCTCATACCATTCCCACGTTTGCCTTATTACCATTTTCCAAGAGCAAATTATAATCTATCTCTAGCTTGTATAAAAAAAAAAAAGTTGGGAAAATAGAAGATGAGGATTTATCTCACTAACTGCAGAATGTCTGCTGAATTTGTTGAGCCAATTCTTCTGCGCTGAGCTGGCATTCGATCCCAATCTACAAAACAAGGCACATGCATTTAATAATTTTAATATAATTAATCCCAAATAAATGCATGCAGGTAAAATAATTCAGGTCTACAGTAATAGTAATAAATTAGACAAAATGGAGTAGTTGGAAGAGAAATAAATTAACAGAAGAGTACAACTGTGTTCTTGTTTTCAGTGAAGGGAGTTAATTTCGAACAAACAAACTTACGTACAAAATTTCGACATTTGACGTCAGGGTTAATGATTACAGAGCAGTTAGGTTAGGTACAAAATTTTTAGGGTATGTTTTGTAATTAGTTTGTTCTTCAAAAGTGATTAAAATTAAATTTTGTAGTAAGTTTTAAAGTGGGCAGTAGTTTAAAACAAAATGTTTTTCTTGGGGCGTTTGCAAAAGAATCACTTTTGTGATAACTTTGCAAGAATACCCTCGGATTTCTTTGAAAAAGTTATGAGTAAAGTTGAAATATCTTAAAATTACGAAGATAATATTATACTCTCTCCGTCTCATGAGGACTTGAACACTGAAAATGACACGCAAATCAAGTAAAGTGAATTTTAGTGGGTTTGAATGAAATAAAATAAGGGTGTTGTGAGTGTATTAATATTATATTTGTTTCCATTTTGAGAATGTTCAAATAATGTTGAGACTTTCAAATAAGGGAAGTGTTTAAGTAATCACGAGACGGAGGAAGTATCTATCGATATAACGAGAATCTGTTAGAAGTTGGACGATCGTAGCTTATAAAAAGCTGATTTTAAGGGTGTGTTTTGAAATACTTAAAACAGCTTCCAGAAGCACTTATTTTCAAAGCTCTCTCTCACAGCTTTTGAAAATAAGTGCTTTTGAAAGTTGTTTTAAGTGTTTCAAAACACACCCTAAGTGATGATACAATCAATTTCTAGTATGCAAACACTAGAAAAGTAGATTTTTATTTTGAATAAAAATGATTCTCGAATTGTGTTTGCAAACACTTAAATGTCTAGTATTCTATCCTCCATTGCGCCTTAACTCGGAAAATGCTTGGAATTTCTTAAATTTAGTTATGATATATGATACTCCCTCCATCCCAAAGAAACGTGCACGTTTACTGTTTCACGTGTTTTTGCGAGCGAGTTTTTTATTAGTATTTGAAATGATAAAATAATTTTTAAAGATGCATGCAATAGATGAGAGGTAGATTTATAATACCTCTCTTTAAAAATCACTTTATCATATGAAATACTAATAAACAACCCGCTCATAAAAATTCTATAATAAAGTAGGTGTGCATGCTTTTATGGGACGGAATTATTATTATGTATCACATGCCCTATGCAACATTAAAGTGGAAGAAATCAGGGTTACAGTACTTTTACACTATTTACTAATGATATGATAATTTTAAATGAAAGTGATTTTGACACCAATATTAATATACACTAAATCAGTAATGCATATTATATATATTATTGATTATTATGTGGTCCAAATGAATTTATATCTGTTACTTAGCCATAATATATAATAATGCTTAGTATTATGATGCACATGAAACTACATATAATTAATTATTGAAAATAAAATTCTTTATATAGCAGCATAAAACTTCTCCTAAAAATGCATATTAATTAGTCTCTAGCCGGTACATTTAATCTTTTCTTTTAGTGTGGGTCTATTGTGCACTAGGTGAATCATACAATTCAAGTGTATTTTTTAAATGTGCAACTTATTTCTATTAAATATTTAACTTATTTTACACGTTTCAGTATAAGTAAGTTGAAATTTTCAATAAACCAAGTTGTAAATTTTAAAAATTTACACGGTGCACGAGACTTTGTCTTTCTTTTGATACTATTTTTTTTTCTTGTTATATATATTTTAACTTTTATCCTCATGTCTAAATTTTCTACTTTTCTTATCCTAAAAGAAAAAAATTAAAGTTTAATTTTATATTCAAAGATTTAAATTAACTAATAATTAAGTCATAAAAAATGCGGGGCAAAAGTGTACTAATGAAGTAAAAAGAAAAAAAGAAAAAATAAAAAAGGAAAGTATTGGAGGATAAAAAGTAAAACATAGGAAAAAAAAAAACTGGTATTCCAAAAAGAGAAAAGGTGGTATTACCTTAATAGTGAAGGAATAGAGCATTGTTTCATCAACGGTGGTGATGCTGACGTGGAGTATTTCTAGTGCAAGTTGTTGAAGCGCTGAAGCAATCTTAACAACTTGGCCTGGAATGCGATGCGACACCGTTTTGAGCAACAGATTGGGCCCCGAAAACTTGACCTCAACTTCCGCCACTGCCGATTTGGAGCTGGCCACAAGCTCATTAACGGCGTCGTTTATGGACGACGAAGCCGACGAATTACAAGGCGAGGGGTCCACCGGACTGGGCAGAGACGGGGAATTTATGTAGCCCGGTTGGTGCATCCTGGGCTTGTACGGGCTGCTTGATTGGGGCGTTCTCGGGCTTATCGGCAGGCTCAATCTCGGGCTGGAGACGAATCTCGGGCTTAAGACCTCGTTGTATGCTGCTTTTCGTTGCTTCTTGGATTCAAGGGATTGTAGTACCTGCTGCAGTTCGTTGATGTACTCTACTACTCCCCCTATTATTGATGCTTGATCGCCCTATCACCAGTTAACACGTGGATGAGGATATTATATATCAAGTGGATTAAACATGTCATTTTATTAGAGATCGATGCAGCCTAGAAATAAATAAATAAATAGTACCCTTTTGACATAAAAGCAAGGCATCAAAGTGCGTAGGACGGCGAGATGCTCATTCATCTGCTTCCGGCGGTTTCGCTCGACCGTGATGTGAGACATCCGGTGGTGGCCGTCTTCCACCGGCTGCCTCAGCTTCTGTCTCTTGCAGGCAGATGGAGATTTTGACAAGTCGAATTCGGGATTATTAGAATTATCAGTATTGAATTCCCAACCTTCAACAATACTGAAAATATCATCGGGATCACTTTGCTCCTCCAAGAATAGTTCAGACAAAGACCTACAGCTCTCACCATCCATCTCAATTACCAAAACTCCACCAATTCAAAAATCAAAATAACTAATTTTAGATTTGGTTTAAGCAAAAACACTAAAACTAGAGTGGATACATGGCCCGAAAAGTTGGTGTATATATATTAATGGAAAGGATCGAAAGAGACCAAACAATCACCATCCATCAGATACTAATCTTTATATATATATATATATATATATATGGACTAGTGTTTTTATTCAGATAATAATTAAAATATGGGGAAAATATCGGCACATCACATACAAATGTAAGATGCTAGTATAATATATATAAGAATATTGGGTGAATAATGGAGTGAAGAGCCGTTGGAGTGTGTGTAATGTTTGTATAGGCGTTAGCTCAAAGACCAGAGGTATATATGTATATATTTAGGTTCAATATATATACTGCTGCTAGCCTACTATATATAACGATAATAATTATGAATGTATTTACTGCCTAAATTCATGAGAGACTGATGTACAGCACAAACTTCAAAAACACAAGAATTAATTAAAGCTGCACTGGTAACTTCTAGTCTCTAGTTACCAGAGTTTTGACTGACAGTTAAAATATTTTTAGGATTCACTGGTTTTTCCTGCACTTTTTTTTTAACAGGGTTCCTTAGATCACACACTCGCCTAGAGTGCGTGTGATCTAAGGGTGGGGAGGGTGCACAGCACCCTCCTGTACAGCACAGGATCGGCGTCCGGTTTTTCCTGCACTGTTGAACATTGTTAGTAGTGCATTTGTATTATATGAATCAGTCTTTTCAAAAATTGATTGAGCAAGTCGTTTGAATCGGAAAAAATCGACCGGAATCAAAAAAATTGGTCAAAAATTGAGAAATCAATAAATCGGTTGAACCGATTTTTTTTTAATGTAATTCTTATTTCTATCATCCTTATTTTAAATTGTGTTGTATAGTGTTTTTTATTTTATTTTATTGTCTTTATTTCAATACGAAACTTATAAATTTATAATTTTAAATTTTATAACTGCACATTTATTTTATTTTTTAATGTAATTTAGGGAATATTTTAAAAAATTGATAGAAATTATTTTAACGGTTTGACCGCCGATCGATCGATCCAACCGGTTGAACCCACAATTAGTGTACAATCTAATTTGATCGCCAATTCGATTATAAAAATACTGATTTTAATTAATGTATTGTATTGTACAAAAAATTAAACATGTGATATAATATGCTAAAACATTGTATGTAGGGTATCGTTCAAGGGTGTGGTATAAAAAAAATAGATGCAATGCATTCGAGGTTTAATTTGTTGAGATGATTTGGAGGAAGAAGCTAATTCCGGGAAAAAGAAAAGAAGCTATGGATTTCAAAATCTACCACGTATATATGTCAAATTCAAGTGTAAAATCTACATTAGTGAATTTATTATTATAATTTTTTTTTAACAAATCCATAAATCATATCCATCACTAATGGAAATATAAAGTTATAAACTACATTAGTAGATCGGACAAAGAATCTTTAATAAGGGCATTTTCCTTCGTGTCAGATCTAACAATTTGACAATAAAATTTCTATAACATGAAATATATATCCAAAAAAGTAGAATTTATAAATTTGTTGAAACTCCGCGACTTGGGGATTCAAATTAGTTATGACAAAAATTTATGTGAATTCAAGAACACAGTGAATTTTATTTCTTCAATATCACTATTATATACATATATATTATTACCGTTTAAAAAATATTTTATTTTTTAAACATACATAAGAATGATAGAGTTTGTGAATAATAATGATGTAGTATGTTTGTTTCGGGCTATAGGGGGATTGATAAAATCATGAATGAGAAATCATGAATAATAAAAATGTGAGTTTGACTTTTTTATATGTATGGTTGAAGATGTAACAGGGTAAGATAAAGGAAAAATAAGATTTTTAAGTAAATGATAATGAGATTATTATATTGTGAAAAATAAAATATGTGTTATTGGGTAAAAAAAAGTATGAGAGAGGATGTAAGAGAGTGTAGATATTATATGTTAGGATTTTTGTGGATTTTAAAATGAGTAAGTCTCCGGTAAAACTTGTACATAGTATGAAACGTATACTATAATACTTACAAACAAATACCATAATACTTATTAATTGATACCATTACACTTGTAAACTGAAATCATAACATTAGACGCAATAGGTATAAGTTTATAAGAGTAATGATATCAATTTATAAGTGCGATGATATCAATTTCATAATATGAACAAGTTTTACATGAGGGTTTGTGTTTTGAAATATAGCTTGTATAATCCTTCGAACAAACATACTTTTTCTTGGCAAATCCTCAAATGGTATCTACCAAACTTAAACCAAACATACCCGTAACATAGGGGTGTTACTCAATAATTAATGAGTAACACTCCTATTAATCAAGTTCACACTATGAACCTTAATTCAATATGACTCATTTTAAGGGATGGGTTGACCCGAATTTTCACCCCCAATCCATTCACTCCAATTCGCCCCATTCACGCCTGCGTCACGCGACTGCTTTCGTGCCGTTGCATCTCATTCTACACTCAATCCACGTTGCAACGCATCACGCTCATTCCACTTTGCATTGCAGGTACCGTTGATCTCGCGCTCGCATCTCGCTCTTCCACGCCCTCACATCACGCAATGAAGATGAAGGTGAAGAGGAAAATAACACTATGAACGATTGTTAAGGGAAAGACTTCAAAACGGGTAATGTGCCTTCCCTAATAACAGTGATAGTTTTTTCCGTAACCGTAATAATTTTTCTTCATAGCAGTGATAGTTACTGTGTGTAACATTGATACATAGTATAACATACAATGACAATGATAGTTTGTCTAATTAACAATGATAATTATTCTGAGTAATACAGATAGTACGTGTTAGTATTTTTTTTTTACATGCCAGTGAGAGTTTTTATAAATAACAATGATAGTTTATGTGTGTAACAATAATACTTATTATAATATATAATGATAGTAATAGTTTTTGAGTAACAGTGATAGTTTTTATGTGTATTGGTGATAAAAAAAAATCGACGAGGCGTTTCCGATCGCGATTCGAAAGACGAGAAATAGTGGTAGTTTTCGGCAGTTTCGGAAGACGAAATGAGAGGATTTCACAAACTTCGCAGAGGAGAAGGAAGAGATGTGCCAAAAAAAATGAATTCAAATGGTATATATCTGATCCATTTATAATACGTGTATCAAATTTGATCGGGGTTCAATCTATACAAGTTTTTTATCGTAATTAATACCACATGGAACGAAATTATAAGACTTGAACTAAGACATGGTTATAATCTGGAATGAATTTAGTACCTAACAGGAGGGAGGATGGCATAATTCATAATTGTTTTTAGTTGGAGTACGAGTGTACGACATGGCATGTTGCTACATTTAGGAATGTCTGGGCCGACATAAGTATACGTTAATTGTTCGAATAATAAAGCTATGAATTAATATAGCAACCACAAATTGGCCCCACATAAATAAGGATCACTTAACCCTGAAATTTCATCCGGAAACGGAGATTGGAATCCTGTGTATTATAAATTTCTATTGAAATATTATAAAGATTTATTTTGAGAATTGTATTTTGTTGATTCTCTTAGCATAGGTATTTGGACATATCTTTTTGTTTAAATTATACCCGATTAAGAAGTTAACAGTATAGTAGAAGTCAACATATCTTTTTTAAAACAATTCCAATCGCAGTGACGTGCATATTATCTGTCTTCAAGACGTGCATGGGGACAAATGCTATTACTTCGTCAAGCTATTTGGAGAAAAATTGTCATATATACTGACGTCTATATATATATATTTTTTAAATTAATCTATTTTCTTTCAAAAAAAATTAATCATCAACTAAAATATTTCGGAAGAAAGAAAATTCAAAGGATAGAAGTCCAAAAACAGGCAACGCCTTATATACACAATACACTTCACAGTGTAATTTTTAAATATACAACTTATTATACTAAAACATACAACTTGTTTACATTAAAACGTATAATTTATTTCATAAACATAGATGTAAACAAATTATATATTTCAGTGCAACATGTTGTATGTTTAAAAAATACACTATGGAGTGAACGGTGTACAGGAGATCTACTCCCAAAAATAGCCGTAGTTCCGGATGACTCCTTTCATTAATTTTTTCCGCATATTAACCCCAAGGGTTGACTTAGTGGTTGTAGGCTTGAGACTTAGGAGTATGCTCCTCTCTAGATCTCAGGTTCGAACCCTCTCAAGTGTGATCAACTCTTGAGATGGACCAGTCCATACAGAGCTTAGCTCTGGCTTGAAGTGGAGCCCCCACTAGTGGACGGTGGGTTCTGGTCCCCCGAATTAGTCGGCTCTTGAGCCGGATACCATGTTATTAAAAAAAAAAATTCCGCATATTATTTTAGGGGATGAGAATGAGATCACCTGTTTCATAATTTGTCTTCCACTTTGTATTTCGCAATACGAATGAATGATGCATGAAATAATAAAGAATATTCAAAAAACCATTATATTTTGGGTTTAAGTTTTAAAAATTCAACAGAATGAAACACCTATTAAATATAAAAAGTGAAACAGAAGAATTGAATCGTTATTTTAATAGTAGTAACATTTAAAAGACATTCTATGACAAATAAATTTATTTTCAAAATTCGAACTCATAAATTCAACGAGGAGACGTATCATAGATGGTTATAAAGTTGTAAATTTATGCCTCTCCAAGTGGCAGCTCTAATTAATCAAATTAAATTCTACTCCCAATTTAAATTGTGAATAGTAAATCATTACTCCACATTAAAGCAGCAGCATCAAGACGTCATATTAAATTCTGCAAAATAAAAAATGAAGAACCTTAAACATGTCGTTTCAGTTTTGTCTTTCATCACTACTAAAAAAATGGTAGTATATTTGTAATGAGTGCCTGCCCACATTTGTTTTCTAGGCTATGATATCATCTGTTCTAAAAATGATGTTCCATTATGTATTATATAATCTAGATTAATGACATGTGGAATGAAAAGAAATATCCAATGGATCACCATAATTCTGGGTTCATGTGTTAAAGATCCAGGAGGTGGAATAATTCTGGAACACGAAAAAATGACACAGAGGAATTCAACTGGTTTTCTAGACCCTAAATGCATAACGGTTTGTTCCTTCCTTTGGGGGGTACGCAAAAGGATTATTACTATCAAATTTAAAGTGTGCATATATATAAATGTCTCTCTTTGACAGTTTATGTCATGATGATGAATTAATTTTTCTATGAATATTCAGACTCAGGTCACTATTATTTCAGAAATTATAATCAATTTCGATGCCGCCTCTGATGCAGATTGATGCAGCAATTTCTTAATAATAATATGAATAAAATGAAATGATGAAATGCAATTATGACATACATTAATATACTATATTATCTTGAGATAAAAGATCCAAGAAAAAGTAAATAATAAAAGTTCATCAACGTATGGTGAGATATCGATGCGTACTGAGGTTGGCAATCTTAAATTCATAATATTTTTTTTTTACAGGACTAATGTGAATTTATATTCATGTGAATTTTTTTTTAATTTTTTTCAAATACCGCATTTCAATTTGCAAAGTATCACAATTTAAAAAATACTTGATTTTATGTGTTATTTTTCTCGAAATTACTAAATAGTGAAACTTTTCATAATCATATTTTTTAAGAAGAAAATTCACGTGAACATAAATTCATTGAATTTTTGTGAGTTTCTAAATATGGGAAGCTAAACTCAAAAATGGAGATCTCTAAACTAAAAAATGAAGTTTTTTGTATTCTATTTTCAAAACCTTCTCCAACTATAAACTCTAAATTTTACTTTATTTATTATTTTATTCATTTTCAATGTAACACAATCATTAAATAATATATTAATATTGATATTTAAACTTATTAACCAATATGAAAATACACGTTGTAATTATAGTATCAATTAATTGTATAATTATATTTATAAATATAAATAAAATTAAATATAATAGTAATTAAATTGTAAAATAAAATTAATTATTACATTTTTTAAATTAAATTATAATTATAAAGTAACTCTATTTAAATACTAATTAAACAACAAAGTAACTCTAAATGTAATTGTTGTATCAATTAATTATATAATTATATTTATAAATATTAATAAAATAATAGATATAGAGTTTAGAGTTGTGAATAGTGAAACTCCAAATATGGAGTTCACTATTTAAAACTCTATCTCTAAATTCTAAAATAGAGTACGGTTGGAGGATGAATCGTACTTTATTTTGAAGTTAAACTCCAAAATGAAGTACCACTGGAGATGTTCTAAGGTCATCTCCAATCCAAAGCTTCAAAATGCAGTATTCTATACTCTAAAATACAAAATTATATACTCTATTTTCAAAATCTTCTCCAACCCTATACTTTATTTATTATTTTATTCATTTTAATACATTTCTCATGATATTAAATTATTTAATTAATTAATTTAATATAAATATAATTTTTAAATTAAAATTTTAATATGTAAAATATATATATATATATATATATATATATATATATATTAATTTTATTTGAACATGAAATTACGAGGTCCAACAATCCGCCTACTAGCATATCACTTTGATAATTTGTAATTGTATCCATTTTCAGTTTGTGTTTAAATTTTCCATCATAATAGGTTCATATTTGTATCTGCTTTTGTTTTAATTTTTAGGTGTTATGTCATTTTTTAACATTCTAGTTAAGAATGCATATTTGTTTGTCTCAGACAAAATGTGATCATGTATTCATATTTAATATGCAATAAATACTTTATTGTGTTTTAACATAACTATTTCTAAATAAAAAAAAAAATATGTAATATTAATAATAACATTCAGAAAAAAAATACACAATAAATAATTTTAACTATATTAACAAATGATTTATAATAAATATTTTCAATTAATTGTATAATTATATTAATAAATATTAATAAAATAATAGATACTACCTCCGTCCCGTTCTTTAGGGTTTTTTTACTGTTCATAAGGATTTATGGGAATAGTGATTAGAAAGAATTGTTTATTAGTATTTTATGTGATAAAGTGATAAAGTGATGGGTAGTTGGGAGTAGAAAGAGTTGTTTATTAGTATTTTATGTGATAAAATGATAAAGTGGTGTGATAAAGTGATAAAGTGTATTTCCATTTTAGGAAAGAAACCTTAAAGATTGGGACAAAAAAAATGGAAAGAAAACCTTAAAGATTGGGACGGAGGGAGTATAAAGTATAGAATTTTGATATAGAATACAATGTTCAAAATTTTATTTCCAAACTCCAATTTGGAATATGCATTGGAGCATTTCCATACTCCAAACCACTATAATTTTTGGTGGTATTGGAGCTATCTTTCGGAAACGGTCTTGGAAGTGTCTTCAGACAGTCGAATAAAGAGAAATCGGCGTAATAGTACACTTCTAGCTAATTATAAGTCAATTTACAAATTAAGGAATCCTTCTTGTAGTTATTCCTGAACTCAAGAGTCGTCAATATCCCCATTTCCATTTTTAACCAAACAATCTTTCTTCCAACAAATAAATATATATACTGCATAAAAATGATACTATTATATTAACGTAGATAGATACTTATGCATAATAATAACGTGGAACCCGAGACCTGCATAAAATGCTCGTAAATTGTAACCATTTGTTAATTCTATATCAAAACTGGAGTTATACATAAATACAATATGCATACTACCATTTATGAATACATTATGTATATATTTTAGTGAGGGTGGGTTGGGAGTAGTAAATGAGTTGGAAAGTGAGGACAAGGACTGGGCAGAAGGTGCAAGTTGCGGGTGTTGGAAAATGCGCGGAGCCATGCAGCATCGCTTTTAATGCGCACCCTAGACACACACGCTATCTCCGTGCCTCCCCCAATTTTACATTTACTCTCTCTCTCTCCCCCAATTTTACATTTACTTACTCTCTCTCTCTCTATATCTGTGAGAGAGAGAAAAGGGTGGGATGATGCATGGAAGAAGAACGAGTTTTTTATGCATCAGATACACCATGTACATACACCATAGTGCATTTTTAAACAAACAAAATTTATTGAATTGAGACATACAACTTGTTACACTGAAACATGCAATCTTAATCTATAATAAATAATATGTTAATACACTATAAAGTGCACGGAGCAAACAAAACACGTAGCCATGGGGCAGTAATTCATGAGAGACAGACATAGGCTACTGTTACTCTGCATGGGGATCACCCTTCATTCACTGAATCAGCTACTAGTAACTAGTACATTAATAACTACATTCACACACCAACAATAATCACTAATTAAGAAACCTTAAATTCAAATTGATTTCATTATTCAAAATTCAATTTTTAAATCCAGACACACCTTATAAGTTTTAATAAAACAAAGAAAAATCAAACACTTGAATGAACAAACATCAACCCAATAACTGATCATAAATTATGAGTACATCCCCTTTTGGAATGTTCAAAGTTATTTGTATCCCATAATTCGACTGCAGAGAATATAGACAACACAAATATACCAATTTACAGTAAAACCTATGGTCGGTATAATTTTTTCCCAGAGAATATATATAAATGGTAAAATGGCATTAATCCAATCCAACAGCTACCAGCACCATGGTGATGGAAGTATATATGATACATAAGTCATAAAAGCAAGGGATATGCATGGGACAAAATTGTTAACGTATACTGAAGTAAATAAGGAGGGGCCTTACCTTCCCAAACAATATTAATTACTCGCTCAGACTGAGAACGCCATAACAGCAGACCCACGAAATGTATGTACTTTTTTTTTTTACCATAAGAGTAAATTACTACTTACCTCAAGGTAAAAAATCGTGCCTTTGTTTTTACAAGGGGGTAAATAATCCACGGTTGGAGCAGGATTTCCGGGCGATCAACAGGGGCTCCACCTTCTTCATTGCTTAGATTTTCCAAACACCATTTCTTTTGTCACGTTCCCATCCTACTTTAAAGCATCAGATCCCAATATGTGGATTCACATATATATATATGCATACATACACATATATTTTTTGTTCTTATATGGTGGTAAAAGAAGGACATATTCTAATAAATCAGAAGAAACACTTAAATGCAAGTAGTAACAACAATGCTAGAAGAAATTAGTTTCTTATGTATTATTCCTCTTCCCATTTTACTTTAAGCACGTCAAAAACTTCTGTGAACTCGAGTTCACATGAACTATTTTTCTTTAAATATCACTGTTATGTATACGTAGTACCATTGGTGTACATAAAAAGTGTCACTGTTTAAAAATCAAGCATTTTTTAAATAGCAAGTGTGAATGCATAACAGTGACACTCGAAAAGAGAGTTCCCGTGAACACGGATTCACAGTAGACCTACTCTTTGAGCACACGATTCTTTACTTTCTACTCCTCGTGATTATATAGTCTCTGTTCTTTTTTTTCCATGTACAAATTTACAATAGGAATGTACAGAGTAATTCCAAAAAGGCAGTACAGAGAAGTGAAAGGTTGCTAGGTAAAGGGCCTCTGAAAATAACAAATGATAAACGAAACTGTTGTAAAATAACAATACACTGCCCATGTCTAAAGAGAAGCCATAAAAACACTCACTCCACCCCCACCCGCTACAGCATTCATTTCAATGAATTAAATAGTCCTGAATTAAGATTATTATCCTAGTTAGACTTAGATCACATCATTCGTTTCAATTATTCGCTATTCAGATGCTCAACTACAATCACTAAGCTCTACTTGAAGAAAAAAGAAGCACTAATTCTTTGCAAAGTTGAAGGAAGATCTTAATTATGCATTACTAGATTAGAGCTGAATTAGGTGAAACAATAGAAAAAATAAAATCAATAATTTAAGCTCTCACATAAGTTTCATAACCTGTCAGTAAAATTTAGAGTTGATCTTATATAAAACAGTTTTACTGTGCAATTTGTTCACAACTAACACTTTGCATTATAACAACTAATACTTTTGAATGAAACAACTAATACTGACAAGCTAATACGTTTTAATGACCAACTAATATTGTTTAAAAATATACACAAAATGCAAACCAGTTGATCGATGCAACGATTTACATAAGATTTTGCCTAAAAACTATTCCAAGACATTATATGACGAAATATATGGCACCACCGTGTATTTCAGGAAGAATTTAACATTATCAAATTCGAAATTTATTAAAATATGGCCTACAGAAATGTACAGTTTAATGGCAACCAAATCTTGTCTCTTCCTACTTTCATTAGCAGAGATTCAACTTTCAATTTTGTGATTGCAACTTGTGAAAGAGAGGAGTTGACAAAATGTAATAGTAGGCCCACTTAGTATTTTAAGAATGTCTAGCACCTTCTGTGTATCTTTAACCTAGATCATGCTTCAAATTTGAAATAGTTGGACCATTTGGACATTTTTATCTACTTGAAAAGGGACAACACTAACAAACACTCTTCTAAGAATGTTTAATATTTTTTAGTGTGGCTCAAGCACAAATCATTCTCACATTATAGAAACAGAAAATCTGAAATAACTGGGTACTGAGAACTATTATTTAACTAATATGACCCAAGATTAAGTAAAAGAAATGTTTCGAGTCATGGATTGAACATTATACTTTAGTTACCAGCACGAGAGTGCCCCACCTGTTGGACCATCTTTGAGGATTGGCCCTCCAAACTACAACCTGTACATTAAACAACCAGTTTTTGAAATGCAAAAATCTGAAGAATATTATTTTTGCAAAGTTTAGAATCCAATGTTGTATAAGTAGGGACAAGGATAAGATGGATGTTATGAACACGATATTATATTGCTTCAATTCTGATCTGGTTTTGCAACACGAAGTGATGTATCATTTCGTACAACACTACAACCAAAGTTGCGACTGCTTAAAAAAGATAAAAGATAAGTTCAAGGAGGGACCTTAATTGTTAGAGAAATATCAATCCTTTTCAGCTTTTGGTTTGATATATTTCCAAGAGTTTTGATACCTTAATTTCTTTTCTGCACAACAGTAACAAAAAACATGACCTTGAATTTAATAGCCAAAACTACATCCCAGTTTTTTATAGTTAAACAATAAATAAAAGTAAATCATCTTTCAAGGAAACCTAAAACAGCTGAAACAATATGCAAAGATCCAGTGACCACAATAATTCCATTTCTGGTTGCAGATTTTGCAACGAGGACCTCATGCCCAAATCTAATTGAATCAATCAATGATCCCTCCACAAATAAAATGGATTTATGTCCCATTTTTCTTGCAGATAGAGTGTGTTGATTCTCAATCAATCCGTTCTTAGCAATTTTGCAGTCAAGAAAATCACCACCCATCTCTTTGCATGCTTTGATCCAAGAATCTTTTAACGAAGATGATGAAGTTGTACGGGATCTGTCTCCAGCAATGTCAATTTCAGTGAAACATACAGCTTCCAAACATCCAACTGCAGAAAGGGATACATATTGTTTTAACATTGCCATAAAAGTAAAAAAAAATTAAGAATAATATAAATAAAACATAAAATAAGCGAGTTAGAGAGAATGCATGATGCCAAAAGGAAATAGGATATCTCATACAATTTTGTTTGCCTCACACGGAGGATGGCATAAAAACCTTAGGGAAAATAGTAAATGTTATTACCTTTTGATTCTTATTCCTTAGAACTTTTATATATATATATATATATATATATATATATATATATATATATATATATATCATGTAGAAGTTTAGCAAGTCATTGCCAGAGATACACAAAGACCAATTCTATTAAGGAAAAGATAGCTCCAAATTCAAAATATGTAGCATCAAAAGACCTGTGAGAGATACACTACTCTAGACTAATGCATCATCCCATCCCAGCCCCTAATCCCACATTAATTACGAAGCAATAAAAGCTTATGCAAGTTAAAACATATACTTAACCTGAAAGTAAGACTCTGGAAAATCCCAAATGATCTTTGTCATTTGCCATAGCAACCACAAAAACCAATCTTGCAACAGGAAATGCCATCTTAATCATGTCCACCAACGCTTGACCAGATTCCTTGGTATGGGCTGAAACTCATAATTCAATAACATTCACACAAGTCAAATAGGAGTCAAGACAAACATGAACCATTTCTTTATTAGTTTCATTCTAATAGTTTGGCTCCATGCATGAGCCTGGTACATTGAATGTTGAGGGGGACATTAAAATGAAGAAATAGATGAAGTGAAAAGAAGTTACAGACCAGAAAAATCTTGTAACTAATTTTTTTATAAAACAAATGGAAATATACCTCCATCAAGCAGTATAGTTGCTCCTGGCAGGCCTAGCATGTCTGCTTCCTTAGATGTTAAAAATTGGCTCCTACCAACCAAATATGCACGTTCTAGACCAGCACGAATGGATGTATCTGATAAGTTCCATCCTACAATAACATAAAATTATGAGGATAAAGAAACCAAAATACGAGGAGAAAAGTGATAACATGTATAGTAGATGACTCAAACTCAAAACTGTGGTGAATGATCAAATAATGCTATAATCAACTCAGATAACTCGTACAAGAAGACAATGTACACATAACATCATCTAGTTAAACCAGAGCTCAAAAAATAATTTCAACTAGATAATCTATGTGCTTATATTGCAATTTTATCCAGATATGTCTCCAAGTGAACATCTAAAATGCTTCATGGTATGTACTTTTAAGCAATATGAGTAAACTTGACTATAATGAGACACCAACAACTATTACTTTCTTCAAGTGAAGTCCAATATTACTTTTTACTTAAGTCAAGTAGGATATAACAAATCACTATGCTTGATCTATTAAAAAGTGAAGAAATGCATGTAAACCTAAACTCAGATGCTTTCATGTTCCACTTTTTTTTTTGAAAGGCATGTTCCACACTTTTTTAGCTGTTAGAACTTTGGGTCAAATTATTGATTTTAAAAAAAAGGATAAAACCCTAAATTTAACATATATGAGATAGGGAATCATAACAATTCTCTTTCCATACCTTGTTCACGAAGGCTAAGTGCTGCGCAAGTAGCGGTTACAGCATTCTGAAGCTGGTGAGCGCCAAGCAAGCGTAATTGTATATCAAACATCTCAATGAACTGTTATCCAACAAATTCACACCAAAATTGCATTAAAGTTAGGAAATCAAAATATGTTGACTTGCATAAGAAAATTTAAATGAAGAATATAGTGAAAAATGTATACCACGTGAAGGTCCCTGTTAATCAAGAGCAGAATATCACATAATTGGTGGGGCATCTCACATGCTCTAGAAAACCCTTTGAGAACACTTCTATTTCCAGGATCTGACACTGATATTACTGGTGAACACAGAGACAGTGCCTTATCACGGATGATATGCTCAATGTGTGGAAGGAATGGTCCACCCAAAACCAGCTAAATGGCACATACGAATTAATCAGATTTGAAAATTTCCACATCAAATCTCATGTATATAAATACATATTTGTATATGCATTTGGTATAGAAGAAAGTTTATTTAGGAGAGTGTATATGTGTGTGTGTGGAGAGAAGCATTTAGTTATATGTCCTCCATTTGAGTTGAGTCATTGACTCATCTACAGATTCTCCTTTTAAATTTTCAAGTTTGATTAGTTAAAGGGAAAGTTGAACTTAACATATATCATAAGGAAATACTGATTTGTAAGGGAAAATACAAAAATAACCACCAAACTGGACGTTGTTCTTTAATTATTCCTGATTTAGCTTCTGCAATACTCTCCAAAGAGCCCCCAAGTGCAGCTAGATGCTCTTCACCTATATTTGTAATTATTGATGCTGCCACATCTGAGCTGGAAAGTACATTGGTTGCATCCCGAGCACCGCCCAAACCAGCCTATAAGTTGACAAAAGAAATTTAAAATTTCAGGAACAAAATCTCCACCACTTTCTATTAAAGCTAGATTATACACAGTGACGACATATTAATTACACCCTTAAGGAGCAAAAAAAGTAACCAGATGAACGAATAAAAAGTAATTCAATGCACAACCCAGTAAAGAAATGTGCAAATGATAAGATGTTGATTTGAACTTGGTCCAACAGAATTTCTGAACCAGGTATAGCCAATTTAAACAATACCATGGCATAATGTGAAAGGAAATAAAGGTTTGTTGATACTTAAAAGTTCACTCGAATTATTAAAATTGAAAATATATTTTTATGATATGTTAGAAGATGAAAATAGGAAGCTGGTGTTGGCAGTTTACCTCAATAACTGCAAGTTGAACTTTCTCTTCAGCGAATAAACTGAATGCTACAGCAGTGAGAACCTTGGTTTCAACAGTCAAATGGGTCAAATGTCAGTAAAGATAAGTACCAGCGATGGATTCAACTAGAAGAATTTAATACTCCCTCTACTTCTTAAAAAAAGTGACATTTTGGACATTCAATTCATTTGCAAATTAGATGACCTTTTGCACTTTTCTATGTAAATTAACTACAACTTTTTCCCAATTTATCCTTAAAATCATTAAAATACTTAGATAAATGTTTTCTTTTAATGAGGGGTAATGGTAAGAACTAAGAAATCAATTATTTTCTTAATATATATGCGCATTGATCCAAAATGACATGTATTTTGAATTGGAGGGAGTAATAGATTACCACGTGCACTTCCTTTTACCAGAAGTACACCATCAATGTGTGAGTTAATAGCAGAACGAATCCAACCAACAAGCATACCTCGAAGTGACTGAGATGCCCTTTCTCAAGTTCCACTGCCATGTTAAGATCTTCCTTTATTTTGTGGAAGTGCAAACTCAGTGACTTTGCTGACACTGGTTCTCCAATTGTTCCCAGGGTTATACGCTCTCTAATAGTTCGTATATGTGGGCTGCTCAAATACGTTATTTCTTTCGTCACTTATATGTATAAAATAAGCACTTAAAATTTTGTAGATCATACTAAAATGCATACTAGTGATTCTACCATCACATTAATCTAAACCAGAATTAAAGACCATACCTTGTATAGCAACCAACAGAATAACCTTCCGCACGTAAAATGCTGGAAAGAAACGCAGCAGTCGATCCTTTCCCTTTTGTACCAGCGATATGTACAGCCTAAAATCATTGTGAAACTTTGTAAATTTCCAAACTAATACTATAAGTAAGAAACCCAAACCCTAGATAGGCAACCCCAAGTAAAGGCGAGTCCAAAAAGAAATAAAAGGTAACAAAAAAAACCATCCCGTAGGAGTTCCCCAATACTCGAGCTCAATTGAAGAGTAAGGATGTAGAACCAAGCCGCTCCGAGCTATTTGGATCTCGATTCAATAAGCTTGATAGAGTTCGTTTAATGCGGCTGGTTTGAATTAAATTAAAACAGACCAAGCTCGTGAGCCGTTCAATACTTTCGATAAATCAAGCTTGAGTTCAGCTCAAATAATAAACAGGCCGAGCTCAAACTATTAAAATTTTTGCTCGATTTGGTTACATCCAGTTGAAGATAGCTTCTTTTTTCAAGAAAACCACTATTTCAAGCCCACTTTAGAACATAAATCTGATGATTCTCTTTTATGAAAAGTTTCAAGTTTTCCATGGTTGCCTTTTGATGGAGGATTTTTAATTTGAGAGAAGGATTTGGGGATATCCAAGTGAGTCCAATATTAGTCGGATTTGTTTAAAATCAACCACAATTGTGGAGAAAATAAACACAAATGATTTGAAGACCACTGCAGCTTGGAACTATACAAACAAGTAGCGCAGATGGTTCTTATAAGTTTGAAACTCTATGCTTCCAAATCTTCTAATCCAAATAGCAACTTTGTAGAATTTGAACACTTTGAAGAGGGTAGAGCTGAAAACAGCAGATACACTTTGATCTGAAGAATTAATAAGACAAGCTTAAACAATTCATTTACTGTTAAATATTAAGTTTCAGTAAGAAGTAAACTCAATGTCACCATCAAACTACGAGATCATAGAGAAACTGTTTTTAAGTTAAATTCTAACTAAAGTTCACCGTGCTGTTCTTCGACTCAAGTCATATCGTTTAAACCCTATGTCTACGAAATACGATAAAGTGCAAACATAAATATCAAGAGAAGATACAGAACCTTACCTTAAATTTGGATTGAGGATTACCCAGATAGTGCAGCAACCGCCTCATTCTACCTAAATCGAAACCGTCGCCGGAGTCGGTGCCGGCGCCCCTAGGAACACCAGTCTTTTCGTAGTTTTTGAGTTCCTCCATGAATTTCACGAATTCATCCATTTCAGTAGAAAGGGAGCGATGTGTGGCGTCGAGAATTGTTGTCGATTTATCAAAAGGCGTAGTATTTGGTCTCTTGAGATGGTGAAATGTGAATGAACGCGCAATGCTCGACATTTTCATCATCGCCGGAAGCAAATTTGACGAAGAAGAGAGGAACTTCGGAAGGGCTTGAATTCAATGGAATTTTTAACTCACAAAATAATTATCCTCAATTTTTTTAACTAATGAAATTTAGTGCGCTAAAAAAAAAAAAAAAAAAACAAATGAAATTTAGTCCAATAAATAATTAAGACAGAAATACCATGACTTTGAGCGCTGAGATGATGTTCAAGACAAATTAAGACTACATTTATCGGCGATTGGTAAAAGACTAAAAAAACGAAAACTGAAAATAAAAAGAGCGACCGGACGGTGCAGCGATGTTGTGCACATTTCCCAATATAAATTGTATTTAAATAAATCTTTAAATTTTATTTTTAGGATATTCATATTTGTATAAAAAAAGAAAAAAATTATATTAAAATTCTTAACTTTTTTTTCTCTACACATGAATCCCAATATTAATTTATTTTGAATCATAATTTCATATTCTCTATTTTCTCATCTAATTATATTATTTCTCCTATTTTTTTTCAATTAAATAAATATAGAGTATTAAATATAGAAAAAATATTTTTTTTCAAGTAATTTTAATATATGTTACACATTATAAATATAATAACAAGTAATTATAAATAAATGTAATTATCAAATAATAAAAAAAAATAGATTATGCTGAATCGTTGATAAAGTATGTAAATGACAAGAATGCGTTGAATAGTAAATTATATATGTGGAGACTAAATAAATTATTTATTAAGATACTGAATTGAGAAAGGTTATTGATAAAGATAGTCTAATAAAAACTGTAAAAGAGGCTGGAAGTTTATTCTGGCCGTAATAATGATGTATGCAACCAACGAAATGTAATTTTTGGGTAAAACACAGTTTATGTGGATAGTTAATTTAAGGGTATCTCATTTCACAAATATTTCGACCAACTTTGAACGTTATAATTTTAAATTTCTATTTGTTTTGAAATATAAATTAAGAATTTTGAAATTTTATTAATCTTACACTACCTCATCACGTACTGTTATTCTCTCTTTTATTCTCTCAATATACTCATATCATCTACTTTTATTTTTTCAATACACTTAAAATAATATAATAATATCACATCAATCACCTTTTCTACTTTCCTACCCTATAAAATCTCTTAACAACCATTAATCTTAACTATTCACAAATTTTTTGAAATCCTAGAACTTCAAAGCCCAAAACGGATTAAGTTTTTTGTAGTCCAGTTACTTTACATCGTTTTGAAATTGATCCCGATTATTTTGACTTTTTTATTTTGGTCATGTAAGGGTGTGTTTTGAAACACTTAAAACAGCTTCCAGAAGTATTTATTTTCAAAAGCTGTGAGATGGAGCTTTAAAAATAAATATTTATCTCCTGTCAAAAAATAAATAAAAAATGCTTATAAAAGTTGTTTTAAGTGTTTTAAAACACGTCCTAAGTATTCAAAAAAAAATTAAATTGGTCATTTAACATGCTGCAGCGAGTTAATTACCAAACAAATAACCGTCAAATGTGTTATTATCTTATTTTTTTCTTTAATTTCGAAACACTACTTTAACATTTTTAATCTTAATAATTTTTTTCGGATTTTGAGTCTGGATCAAAAAATAATTTGTATATTAAAAGATAAAATAAATTAGGTCAATTTATTGGGATTAAATTGACCAAAAAAAAAAATAAACAAAAATACGCAAAAAAACCCACTCTTTCTCTTAAAAAATATGCAAAAAAATCAATAAATCAAAACAATCGGGACCAATTTTAAAACGAAGCAAAATTACTGAACTAAAAAAACTTAATCCCTTAATTCAACTCTAAGTACCTTTAAACACAACAATAAAGTGACAACATAAAATAATAATTATGTGGATGTTAGTAGCACAATCTAAGACGAAGAAAACAGCAAGCAATAACCGTATAAATAAAATTTGAAGTCCTGATGATTTATTGAAAAATAGTGATTTCATCAAATTTCCATCCATCTGTAAAAAGTCAAAAGCAGAAAATGACTGCATTATCCCAACAAGCCAAAACTGCACAACATGCTTTAGAAAAAAAACTACATCTAATCTGCACAGCAAAATTGCCCTACAAATCAACAAAATTCCCTGCAAAATTTCTTCTCAATAATGGACTCAAGTGAAAAACACTTTACACTTGAATCTAAAGAACATGAGAAGACTAATTATTGCCCAATGTGAAGATAGTATTTGGGTTGAGAAATTATTTCCTCACATGATTTCAGATATTGTTCCCTCAAAAACTGTGAAATCTACACCTAATTATTGACATTATAACCTCAAGAACCCGAGTTAGCTTTAGTCAGGTGAATAAGGTGTGAAGAAGGCCTGAGTAGACTAAGAAGCAGCATAATGATGATGTAGAACGTATTTTACAACTTCGTAAAAGGATACCACAATCCCAACAGAAGGACCTGCACGCCAAACACGGGGTCCAACACCAGTAAACAAGCCCTTCATCCCTCCGTCTCTGACAAAATTACATGTATAACCCTTGTAAGGAGGAGCGAATGGAATTTATATTTACAAGAGGAATAAAAATCAACTATATCATTGTTTAAAACACATTTTGGACATAAAATAATGAAAATTTAGTATGCAACTACATAATGCGGCATGAAAGCAAATGAAGAGACAGAGGATTCCATAATTAAACACCAGCTGAAAATTATATTAAGAGAAATTTATGGCTTTAAAAATTTAAGCAAAAAGGGTAAAGTGGTATTGTTCAAAGTCCTTCAACTACTTGGTGTTAGCAACTGAACATGGGTCTTTAGTGAAAAGCATCTAAAAACTGAAAAAAAGTGAAAAAAATTCAAACATTTAACACAGCTTTTTTTTTTTAGCTGATAGATATAAATGAACAATCATACCTCCAGATTTCTAAGAGTGTGCGCCTTGTGGTCATCTTCAAAGCCCTGGAGGGATCTTTCTGCAAAATAAAAAACGAAGACGGCACCAGCTATAATTAGGATAAAAACCATGCTAATAAAGTTTAATTTCAGACACTTCTAGTAAGTAAAATCTTAAATAAAGATTCACAATTAGAAAACTCAGGCAAAAAACAAAAAACAAATCTTCTTTAAAAGAATGAGTTAGTGACGATGACATTCATACAAACATGTCTGCGTTTATTAAAAGGTCAAGGTCACCTAGATTGTTTATTCTCCCAAATCAGTCACTAAAACGGCGAAAATTATTTTTAACCACTCCGGTAAATAGGAATACACATACACCACACAGGCCATAGAATGGATGTCCTTCTCATTTAAAAGGATCTTGTAATGTAAAGCATCAACTTCAGCTCAGGAAAAATATTTACAAGCACCTAGCGACTATATTCGCAGCCTGAAACCGACCTAATGTAACATCAAAATCGGAGCTCAAACTATACCAGAAACAAAGAAAAGAATACATAAAAATGTGTAAAATCCATCTAAGAAACTATCTATTTCAAAATGAATGGATAACGCCTATATACCTCAATCTGCCTACGAGTCTTAGCAACATCAAGTGGACATGTAGCAGCAGCAGCAAGGCTTCCAGCCACAAAACCAGCAGAAAAATTTGCCCCAAGAACGCTGATTGCATTAGCTTCATCTCCAACCACACCTAGAAGCCGCCTTCTCACCTATAACAGGTTTTTGTTAAATAGCTCATCATAGGAGAAAGACATGTAGACATTTCATCACACGAGAGACATGCACAGCTTAAGATATTTAAGACATAGAGCAAGGAGCTCACCGGTTCTAAGGTTGACCAGCATATAGCAGAGAAAGGAACATCACGAGCAAGCTGAGACCCAAGGCCTGTCCACAGGACACGGTAGCTCGGCGCTGCACCAGAAAAATGCCATGGCCAAACTCAAATGACAAATTGCTAAAGAAGTGGATTACACTATTCATCAATTTGAAACAGGACGATGCCCTTATGGCTCAATTTTATCAAGATTCCCTCATAAATTAAGAAACAGGTATAGAATCTAAAAAGTTGTGTTTAGATTGAAGGCTTTGAGGATGGATTTAAAATTCAAAGAAGCAAACCAAGTTGTGATGTTTGGGATATTACTTCATTTTGAACTACTTTTTGAAGGATTCGAGTGGATTTAAAATCCGCTCTAATTTGGATGTATTTGAAATCAAACCCCTTCCACTTTAAATCTCTCAACTCAAACCTATGTGAAGAGAAAGATAGGTCATGCATTCGGATTCACCAGAGAAGTATCCCAAAAGATAGCAATTAACAAAGTTACGTAAGGTTGTCTAAAAGTTGTTGGAATTAGATTATATAGCATGAAAAGGCCCAGAAAAAAGAACTATAATTCTCTGACATATGCTGAACGAAGAGATGACAAGAGACAGAAAAGAATAAAGAAATTTACTAGTATAATAAGAAAATCAACTCACAGTTATTACTGATGCTGGTTGTACTTTTGACCTGGGTGAGAACATCAATTAAAGTTTTCCAGACACCAGGAGGCCTTTTATCGCAATGGACATTCTTAAATGCCTATATGAAAAGTGATTACAAACTACAGAGACAGGTGAAAGATATTGAAGCATGATAAGAAAGATGGAGCTGACAACATGCAATTAATAGCTATATACCTGCATTCGTGTTCTCGCCAGTTCAATTGGATAACAACTCGCGCAAGCTAATGAACGCGCCAGGGCACCAGCCACAAAAGGTGCATAAGGTGTCAATCCCGGAGCATTCTGTGTAGTGAACTCCTCAAATTGGTTGCGGAATATATCATAGCAAGGCAAGTAGATACCAACCTGTTTAAAAAAAAATCATAAGCCTTATTCCAACTGTGAATAGAGGAATTCAATGTTACAAAAAATTGATGGTGTAATGATAATAACATTGCAAATAGATCCAAATTTCAGCAGAAAGCACTCAAAACTTACAGTTGGAACAGCTACCGCCAAACCAGCATTTGTTCCTCTCCAAAGAGCAGAAAACCCTTCCTACATATTGATCCATCAAATCACAAATTCCTTATATTTCTCGGCAATTTTGTATGAGTACTTTCATAAGCAAAGAGTAAGTCAGCCTAAATAACTGTTTAACTATTGTTTTCTAACCTGTCGAATAATTTTGTAGAAAACATCTAATGTTCCCTTATAATGGAAGCAATCTGGTGGGCAAATTGATACTGTTCCATGAACTCCAGCGCGCGTGCAAGAAGGTGAGCACCTCAGATCAGCAAACATCTAGCACCAAGTTGCAAAGAGTAAGTCAAAACTTCATTACCTTAACAGACAATGGTAACACTTTAACCATTATTACTAGAAGTCTAAATCCAAGATACAAGTCATACATAGTGGCCATAAAATTACACCAATGCTGCATATAAATCTAAGGCACTCTATATAATATATCCATTATTAGTCACTGTAATTCAGAGGATGGCCATCCATGAACTCCACCTAGATACCATCAAGATTTGGGGAGATAAAATAGGTGATGGTGAAGAACAAATCTTCATCATAGAAATTTTCTACACCACTAAAGATTTACAATGTCTTTATGCCTTGCAATTCTAGAATGCAAGCGAAAGTCTGACCATCTTGTTCAGTTTAGTATAAATACTAACCTGCTATACACATACAACCATGTGAATAACTAATTCCTTTAAAGTGAATAATCATGCACCCTGGAAATATGGCAAATGACTTGAATACTGATACCCATTAAGATTGAAGTGAGTCTAGGCCAGCAATGGAGAGGAAACAGAAGACTGACATTATGCATCATTCCAGAACGACACAGGACTCGTAGAGATACCATGACACACAATCAAAAGACCTTCCATTACAGAAATCATGATTTCTGAAGAGAAAGTCTTGAATGGCATTGATCACAATGCATTGGAAAATAAAAAAGTAACGAATAATTATAATAAACAATAGATAGATTATACAAGATACTGTGAAACTGGTTTCACTAAGAGCCATATAACCTATAATTACTTGAGGCTCTAGCCCTTCTGAATCATTAAGATGCGAACACCGAGATGCTTACATTAGCAAAGAGTGAGTGAAATAAAGAAGTTGAAAGCACTGATAATAGAAACCAAGCACATACCATGTGCGGCCCAAAATAAGCCATGCGACTAGTAAGATTACTTAATGGATGAGAGTAATGGACTCCAGCAGCTTGAGCCTGCAATCTTGTCTGTAAAATAATACAAACATGCAAGTAAATCATAAGCAAATGAAAAAAGGAAAGGCAAACACTTATACAAGTACATAAACAGCTCCCCGTCAGCACCCATAAAGATAACAAGAAGAGGAACATAATATAGACCAGTGAAACAGAATCTCGATAGTTGACAAGTAAGAACACGAGTAGCAAAAGCAAGATGCAGTTCTCATAAAGTCTACTGAAGACCTAACAATCATCATCAATCAGAAAGAATATGATGGACTATATACTAACTAGTTCCCAGAACAGATGGAGAGTTACTCAACCACATTATGTCAGAAACTCTAGAACACTCTCTCTTGCAAGTATCCAACAACTTCACCCCACAGAAAGGTGCAAGGACAGAAACAGAGAATCCAAAAAGGAGTTGTGCCCTTTTTCTATGCTGGAAATTAAACTAAACAAATCTGCCCTGAAAAGCATTCAAAATACTAAATATATACCTTAACCACATCTAGTGGGTTAACCAAAATGGCGGATAAAAATGCAGCACCAGCTGCCGAGAGGGATCGCTCAGTGAACCCCAATTGACCACCTGAAGAAACATCTAAACGATGCCTTTGATTCTCTGAAGCTTTAGGTGCCTCAAGTCCATCAACAATCACCACTGATTCCGACATCAATGATACGTCCTTATTAAATTCTGCTGCCCTTGAGGACACCTCAGCTGTGTCCATCCATGGATTTCCAGATTGCTTCAGCTCTTCTGCCATCCTCTCCTCCTACAATTAAACACAAATTCCGCATTTAGTCGCTCGTGAACTGATAACTCGAATAAGGCTCCAGAACGAGCAACAAACTGAAAACTAAACCCTAAGAACCCTGAAACAGATTGCATTGCTAGAAAAAACACACACACAAAGAAGGGACGCGCAGTAAGGAACTCCAAAACGCACAATTACTGACTTACCTATTCTCATTTCATCCATGGTTACCAAACTTCAGTCAAATTTGCATAAAACTTCAGTAATCTTATACTTAAAAACACGATTCAAGACACATTAATCGGCGCGAAGCATAATAAACCAAAACACCGTGCCCTAGAACAACGCAAGGGATTATAGCTAAAAAAAATAGAAACAATCAGAAAAAAAAAAAAAAGACCTTAATGTCGATCCTGCTCCAATTCAGATACTACCGGCTATGCGGTACAGCAAATCATACTACCGTTTAGCCCTTGTTTTGTTTTTCCTTTTATTTTCTTATGGCCAGCGTTGCGTCCGAGATCCTTGGAGAGAAAGAAATCAGGTGGGCCACGCCCCACAACAGGTCGGCTGAGAGATGGAAGCCTCTCGAATTTATGGTCGAGAATCCTATGGTGGGGAGTTCTATTAATGTTTATGTGCGCCCGGTTGCTTTTGGCTTTAATCATCATTTCTTAACGCGACACCTCGTTGATTGAACGGCCAGTGATGGACTAGGTCCATGCACCCGGTGTATAAGAATATGTCTCCAATGTGATCAGGGTTTAGGGTTTCGTTGGCGCGCCCGTGGTCATTAGTTTTTTTTTTTTTTTTTTTTTTCTGTTTTAATATTTTTAATGAACTAATTCTGATTTTCATTGGTGTCCTGGAAATTCGCGACTTTTATGCAATAAATTATTTTTTGTTTTAATAAAATTAGGACTTTTGATTTTGGTTTATGGAATTCTAGATGTTCAGCCGGCGAAAATAGAATTGACTTTTGCCACATCTATAAAATCGTTGATTTTTTAGTAACACCCCGGTAACATGTGAGCCAGATTCACGTTATAAATCGTAATTCAATATAATTTATATTATAAATCATAATTCAATATGATTCAATTTGGCTCCGTTTGTTTGTTATACCCTTATTGGACCTTATTAAAAAGCCTAACATAAATGCATCTAATTGAATATATTAGGGTGTTTGTTTGATTTAAATTGGGT
Source organism: Stenogyne calaminthoides (assembly GCA_037126765.1). Lineage (NCBI taxonomy): Eukaryota > Viridiplantae > Streptophyta > Magnoliopsida > Lamiales > Lamiaceae > Stenogyne > Stenogyne calaminthoides. Next base: position 35,742,228 of record JBBCBC010000009.1, read on the forward strand.
AGATTTTCACACTTATTATTTCATAAACTTTTGTTTGGTTTGGTCAGACTTTGTTGGATTATAATATGAAATGATCAGATTGTCCTCATTAAAACTCTTCCCACTCAACATTATTTCCCCAAAACTCGTCGCCATTTTCTGCAATCTTTCTCCTCCAGAAGAACTCGTCGCCACTGAACTGAGCACAATAATCACGTTTCATTGGCGACAAATTGGCTTGTCATCGGCTTTTAATCGGCGCTTCTCCTCTCCTAGTGATTTTGGTTTCGCATGTTTTTAATCGTGTTTCTACAATATCGTGACCCTACTGAGTCCCGAATCTCTTTGATTAGCCGAGCTTTTCTTCCATGATCAGACGCCGACGCCGATAGGGCCTTCATCTTGTTTACTGGCCGAAAAAGGTAAGCATTTATTTGTGTGATTTCCGTTTTTGGCGATCTGACCTAATTTGGAAAAATTAAAACCAAAATTAAAACGATTGAAAGATTTCACCGATTGTTTATGTATAACCAAAATTGAGATTGTAAGATATCACCGATTTTAGAGTTTTTCGCAGGGGAGAAATGAAAGCTCACAAAAAACGGCGGATCTCACGAAAAAACGTTCACTACTATATTATTAAACTATCATTGTTATTCTATAAAACTATCATTGTTCTTCACTTTCTCTTTCTAGAACTAAATTTTTGTTTGGTGGATTTTGAATAATTAAAGACGTTTTTCAATTTTCATAGAGAATTACGAGCAATACGAGCGAATTTTCAATCGATTTGATGCAAATGGGGACATGAAGATATGTTCGACAGAGCTACGGCGGTGCATCAACGCGATTTATGGGGAGATGATGGAGGAGGAAGAGGAGGCAATAGCGAGGCTGATCAATTCAGACGGCGACGAGACGTTGGAGAATTTTGTGAGGATCGTGGAAGGCGCAAGGGAAAAAGATAGGGCGAGCAATATGAAAGAGAATGATATATATCTGATCAATTTGTAGTAAATGGGTCATGTTTGACTCGAGTTCATAGCATGAATTAGGTCTATACAAGTTTTTGTGAAGACTTTTTTGAAAATTAAATTAAGTAAAAGAAGTTATTTCAAAATTTTCATGAATAAGCCAAATAATATATGTTATTTGAGATTTGTAGCAGAAAGAAATGAGAATATGTCTCCTATATTTTAAACAAGTGTATGTCAAATGGGACATTAAAAAGGAAACTTATTAAGGGCCATTTGGTTGGGGGTAATGGAAGTGGGTAATGAGAATCAATTCTATTAGTGAAAACAAACTAAATTTTAACCAACACATTTATTGGACTGGATATTGAATAGAAAAAAAAGCGGGGAACCGGAAATTTTAACCAAGTCATTTATAGTTATGATCCGATTTCGTTTGGTATCCCTTTTCATGTTTGGGATCTTCAACCTCTAGATTATTTATCGGATAAACGGTAAACGGTAAACTTTGTGATCTTGAGTTGCGAGTACCCCTTATGCTCGTTTTAATATATTTCATCTTTATCTTAAAAAAATAAAAAATTATGATCATAATTTCAATGACAGATCATGCTATATACTCCACCAAAATAACATTAACTGTTCAATTATGAAAACATCTCAATTATAGAAATTTAACGGTTTTCAATAAAACATAAATATGACCAAATCAAAAAAAAATTTGAAACAGTGTGAACCATTCATTTAAATTATTTTAGGAAAAAAAAACTAACGTTTTAAAAATTAGCACAAATTAACAGTCACTTTTTTCAAAATATCAAAATGTCATTCTCAAATTATATTTTATCTCACTATAAGACAATCTCACACAAGACCTAACTTAAAATATTTTGGAGCAGTGTGATCACTCATCTAAAATTTTATTGGAAAAAGTTAATACAATTCAAGATAACCAATGTGATTAGTATAATCAATATGTTAATATGAGATACGTGAATGTATAATTGTAGACAAATATAAGAGTGAGTCTGTTGAACACTAGGTGTACCAAGCATTTTATAGTATATTTTAGAAACAATCAGTTGCGTTGAACATACAACATTACACTGAGCAACTTGTTTAACGAACATAGACTGCACCGTGCAATTCAAGTGTATTTTTAAAACATGCAAGTTTTTTTTATGAAAAATGCAAGTATTTCAGTAGAAATAACTTGCAAGTGTTTAAGTGGAAAAAATTCGCATGTTTAAAAAATGCACTTGAAGTGCACCTGGTGCACCGGATATCTATTACTTAAAAAAAAAACTATTATTATACTAATCAATATGTTAATTACAGTAACATATTGATTAACATATTGATTAGAGAAAACCAATATGTTAATATTTGTTTAGAAAAACGTGAATGTATAGTTGTAGACAAATTTAAGGGTAAGTATTATGTGGACAGTGCCTTCTTAATATATTTTAGAAGTATATGTTTAGTTGTATTGAAATATACAATTTTACACTGAAATGTGAAATTTATTTTATGAATGCAGGCTGCACCGATAATTCAAGTGCATTTTTAAACATGTAAATTATTTTTATGAAAAATACAAACATGTTTAAAAAATGTGTTTGAAGTGCACCTCATATCTACTACTAAAAAAACTATTTATTGTACTAATCACATTTTTTTACATTCCGCAAATCAATTTATCCATTACATTTGAATTACTTTTGGGTATGTTTGTTTCAATGCTCACCCGGATGGATTTAAAACTTTTAAAACCATGTTTCATTATAGTTTGAGATTTAAAATTAGACTTCAAAATCATCTCCTATAAAGTACACATACACCCATATTTTCCACAAAATTCAATACAATTACATCACTACTTTTTTTTTCACCCTCAATACAATATAATAATACTATATCAATCATTATTAAACATTGATTTGACATAAGTAAAATCTCACCCTATCAAAATCTAAAAATAAATACATATTTTTTTATTATTCATCAAAACTTTCAAATCCATAGGATTTCGAAATCATGATTTTCCCCTTATACTTAAATCCCGAAACAAACATACCCTTTGAGTTTGAGGTTAAGGTTTAGGACCTATGTTTTAAAAGCGGAAGCGGCGATCGGTTCGGACAGCCTTAGCGCTTTTGGTCGGACCGGTCCGATCGGGTCTGACCGTTTTTAAAGTGGCTGAGCCGGTATAACATCATAATTACATAATATATAATTAAATATATAAATTAAATTTACTTATTTATTATTAATTAAACTTTTTTAAGTTTTACATCCTAAAAATGTATCCAGCCCATTAACTTTCCCTTGCAATAGACCAGCCCAATTTGAAAAAAATGATTAGGCCCATCAGACTATTAAGAAAGAAAAACCTAACCGAACCCCTACTGCCAAAAGTTGAGTTCCCCTCCCCAGTCCCCACGTGAGAAGTATCAAATATGGCCGGATAACCCGGCACATATTTAATTTTAATAAAATTAAATAAAAAAAATAGAAAAAGAAAATCAGATTTCCCCTTCACGGAAAAAGGAGACGCAGCCCAAAAACTCTCATTTCCTTCATCTTCTTCTTTCAAAATTGCAGTGGTGCTCAAGAGATTGGAAAGGTCTGTAGGAACGAAATCCGTTCAAGTTATTCAAGAGCAGAGGTCGCGAGAGAGGAGAAGAAATTGAACTTTTTCAGTGCTCTTCTTCTCCAAACGAAAAAATGGGCGATTACAGGAAAAAATCGAACAGAATAGCTTGCCGACGACGAGAATGGCGTTCTTGATGAAGCTCTGGAGTCTGATAGTGCCAGCTATCCGCGCCCACAGATTGATCTTTGTGCAAATTTGCAGATGCTCAAAGGTATTATTACTTCAACTTTAGGTTTTTAACATAATTAATTTGTTCTTACCTGTTTCTTTTTTGAATATAGTTAAAAATTGAATCACTATAACAATCATTTACTCAAAGGAATGTTTAGCATATTAGTATTGATACAGTTAGCTTTTTTTAAGTTTGTTCTGAATGATCTTTGTCTAGTTTTTAAAATTTGATTAGGGTGTTTCATCTTTGTTGACTGATAGTAAATATTGTCAAGGACGAAGCTATAAAGAAATCAAAAGGATTTGCATTTATCAAGTACTCTTCTCAAGAACAAGCTTCTTGCTATAGAAAGCATGCATTATCAGGTTTTAGATCATTCATCCTTTATTTATTGCTGTTGTCCACTGCCAATAAAAGTAGATAAAATCGATCTTTCAATTTTCTCTCATTTTCTAGTTCTTTGATGTTAGACAAGTATTTGTTGAACTCGCTAAAACTCATAAAAATAATTTTGGTAGATAACCCAACAACCTTAGGATCCCCACGAGTAATATATGACTGAAGATGATAATGAGGAATGATGGAGATTGAAATTTACAATATTTTCTAGGAAAGTGTTAGAATTTCATGAACTGAAAGCAAAGCTTGTTTTGTTGATCCTATATTTAACATTGTTAATTCATTGATAATTGGGTTCAGTAATTTGGATAGTTTGTTTACATGATCTGAATTTTTTTTATTTAGTTTTGCTATGGTTTGCTTCATTTTGGTTTTGGATTTTGACTTAGAAGTCGACATATTTCATGCATTTTCTGCGACTTCTTCAACAATTAACGAAGACATTAGAACTTAGGAAAATTTGTGTGTTGTATCTTCTTTTCATTTGCCTTGTTCTAGTGAGGATTTCAATTTCTTAGATTTTAAGGGGATGTTTATAAGTGATTGTGTTATGAAGAAGTGGTTTATATTAGATGTAAATAGGGATGTTTTATGGATTGTAGAGTAATGTCAGTGTGCTATTGTTATGAATCGGTTCAGGATTGGCCGTTTTACGATTTTAAAGTTCTATCCTTTTGTATTATAAAAAAACATTCAGAACAACCTATTTTTTTGCATAAGTGCAACTCTGTTCAATAAAAGATATTATTGGTTAAAGTAGTTTTGCTATTCTTCTTTGGTTTCAAAAGGTGTATAAATGTGTATGCATATAGTTTGGAGATGTTTTAGACTTAGATGTCAACAATGAGAAATGACAAGGCAGTAATGACTGGATTGTTTAATACATCTTTTGACTGCAGGCCTAGAAATTTTAGCAAGAATTTCCATTTTGTATGAAACTCTTTTCCAAAATATCATTACATATCTAAATTTACATCATTTGTGTGTGCTGATTATTTCATTGGTTTTTGACGAATGTTTGAGCAATAATGTCAAAGACGGAATATTCACAGGTCATTTATGAGAGCTTTGAAGCATTGTTTCATGCAATTGTGTTTTGCGATTTCATTTGGTTCCATAAACAACACACAAGACCAATAAAAACTGACAGTGACAATAATAGTTGGGAGCAATAGTAAATATCCAGGTTCTTTTCTAGGAAATCCCATGTGATGGGTTACTATTGTTTAAACAATTTATACCTTGACTTATTTCACTGGCAACAGAGAGTGAGATTATTGGAGGTTTGGAGTTTAATCATTGTCACTTGAGTTTAAATAAATTTATTTTGGTTTATTGTTTCAGGATTTTTTTTTCTTTTTTTTTGAGCTCTTTATTAGTTAATTCATTACTATAAGATGCAGACATTTGAGTGAGATTCAAAACATAAAATTTGGGTTAACACTTCATGAAATGAGGTGCACCCTCACTAGTGCATATTTATAGTCTCTTAAACTTGTTGTTAGTCGTGTTTGGATATATATAATTTTTCATGAATTGTTAATTTTCTTTTCATACACCAGGCAACCATCATCATCGCCAGTCGAAGTAGGGGACAATGTTGCTGGTGAAGAGGGTGGTTACTTGCAAAAAGAAAGAAGTATGAAGTACATGGAAAAATATGTATAGATATGTGTAGATAATTTTTCATAGACATGTATTTATATTGTGATTTAATTAGATTAGTGTGATAAATTTGTAATATTATGCGTGTATATTCTTCCATAGAATATATTTTCTATTGTTTGTAATCTTATATGTTTTCATGAGCTTCTCATTCCAAAGTACATGAATATTCATCACTTCATAACTTATATTATTTAATAATAAACAACGAGGTTGTTTAAAATTGGATTGTTTAAACAATTATTGGTTGTGTAAGACTTCAGTGTTGTATATGTTTCGTTATTATTCTCACAAAAGGTCAACCAAAGTATGAATTATATATTTTTAGTGATAAAATGTTATTTATAGTTTTTAAGTCTTCAAAATGATATAGATAACTTATATGTAATAGTAATCAACGAAGTTGTTTAAAATTGGATTGTTTAAACAACTCTTGTTGTTTAAGACTTCAATGTTGTATATGCTTCGTTATTGTTCTGACCAAAGGTCAAACAGAGTATGAATTACATAGTTTTGAGTAATAACACTTCAATTGACTAAAGAACAGGAAGACAACTCTTTATAGTTTAAGACTTCAGTGTTATTTATACTACATAGTTTTGAGTAATAACACTTCAATTTTAGCTTTCAAAATTTCAAAATGATATAGATATTCTATACTTAATAGTAATAAACAAGGTTGTTTAAAAGTGAGTTGTTTAAACAACTCTTGGTTGTTTAAGAATTATGTGTTGTTTATATTTTGTTATTGTTCTCACGAAAGGTCAAATGAATTATGAATTACATACTTTTGAGTGATAAAACTTCAATTTTAGGTTTCAAATTTTCAAAATGATATAAATAACATATATTTAATAGTAATCAACTAGGTTGTTTTAAAATTGGACTGTTTAAATGACTCTTTATAGTTTAAGATAGAGTTGCCCATCGAAACAGGAACCCGGGCGGTTATCTTAGGAACCACCGAACCGAATCGAACTTTGATTTAACAGGAACAAAACCGCAGTATTTACGGTTGGGATTCGCCTCATCGCTTCAAACCCAGAATCACGGTTCCATTATTCGAACCGTGGTTCGCGGTTCCAAACCGATTTATGACCAATTTTAAAACCGGATTTGCCGTTTGGGCAAGCGGTTCAACCGTGAATCGCCGGTTCTCATCTATTTTTTTTTATTTAATGGTTGAGATTGAGTCAAATATTACCATTTTTTGATCCAATGGTCGAGATTCAATATGAAATGTGTTGGGAAATTTATATTTAGTTTTGATGGAAGTTCCAAAACAGTTTGTAATAGGACCGACCGGACCTATTACCGATCGATGTTTTAGAATCAAAAGTTAGGATGACCGGTGAAATGTATAGGCGGTGATGTATAAGGTAGGTCACATATTGAGGGGGAACTCAATATGTATAGGTCAGGTCAGAAGATCAGTTGAGATCAGAAGACAAGACAAGGTCAGAAGATCAAATAATCAGTTAATCAGATGATCAGGTGAAGACATGAAGTCAATAGCTCAGAAGACCTAAAGATCAGAAGACTACCAGAAGATCAAGATCCAGACCAAAAGACCATAAGACCTACATCAGTCGAGTCTGCTAGTTGAAGCTAAGACAACCGGCATCGAAGACTTATCAGTAGATCGATCGATCGGTAATCGCGATCGGTCACCACACCAGTGTCAACTAATGTTTCACCAAGTCATACATTGTTGATCTGAACAAGAAGAATGTCAACTTTAGTTGGTGAACAAACTCTGACATGCTGTACTTGTTAACCAATAAGAACAAGACACGATGACCGAGAAAAGACATCATGGATTTCGCGCACCGCGCGGTCAAAACGGCTAGAAAAAACGACATACACGCTTTTCGGCATGCCGTTTCGGAAAGACGTCACATCAAATCCTGCAAACCTACCAAATATAGCCGGAAATTCAAATTGCTCTCCAACGACTCTTTGATTTCGAGGTCTATAAATATGGGATTACTCTTCAGAGTGAAAAAAACGGAAATTATCAAGAAGCTCATACTATAGCAAAATTTCCGCACGAAGAACACAACCTTGAAGATTATTTTTCTAAGTGTTCATCCCATAGCTCTTAGCACATAAATCTTATCCTCTAGCTGTTAGGCTACTTAAATACTAGGAAAGATTTCAAAGTTGGAACAAACAACAAATCTTACCCAAAACCCAAAGTTAGGTTAAGTTTGTTTAGCAAGATTTCAGACTAGGGTTTCTAGTTCTGATTTCTGGGATCGGTTGAGTGAGAGCTCCATAAATATCTGTTGGTGTAATGTGTTGGATTAACACAATAATCTAAGTCCGGTTGGTTAAGTCGGTTAAGTTGGTGCCCCTTGTGATACGTAGGACTGGTTGTCCGAACCACTATAAATCTTGTGTGCATTTACCTGTTTGATTAATTGCTTCACACTATTGCACACAACTTGATTAAATCTGCATACATATTCTGAGTTAGGATCAGCTAGCACCAAGCTACTGATCTGATCAGATTGTACCCATAGTCATCTGATTGAAAACAACCTCGGAATCTGATTTGTTATAAACTGGTTTTTCACACGGGTATAAACTAGCTTCCGCACAATCAGTTAAACTGATAGATACTGAACCGACCGCCTCGGACGATCAAGAAGTTGGATATCGACCCAAACCGATTCACTTGCACTCGATCGGTAAACCGCCATCACACCCGATTCTGACGAAAAAGTTTTTGAAGTCTATTCACCCCTCCTCTAGAACCGCCCTCACTAAACTCGTTGGGACCTACAATGTTGGTATCGAGCGGTGGTTCTGGCTGCACTAATCGGCTTTGAATATCATCGGTTCTTGAGGAAGAACCTTTGTGGTCACTTGAGGCGATCTTGAAAAACCTTTTTCAAATCTCATTCGCTTTCAAACTCACGATCAGCATGGATAATACTTCGGGTATGTATCATGATTTGCCTAAATTTTCCATTGATGAGTATGCAGACTGAACGATATACATGAGCAACCATCTGGGATCAATAAGTAGCAGGATGATGGAAGTTCTTGAATGAGGACCCATCATCATCTATCACGACAATCCAGCTGTTGGAGGTGATCCAGATTTTGCAGTTGGAAGTCTTGTCAGAAAGAGTCCTGCCTTGATGGATGCTGAAGAGAGAAAGCTGTACACTCTGGATACGATAGCCAGACACATAATTATGAAGACCATTGACAAGATAACCAGAGAAAAGATAAAGTATCTCAAGACAACCAAACAGATGTGGTATACGCTTGCTGAAATGTGTGAAGGAAATGATCTGATTAAAGATAGCAGACTGCAAGCTGAACTGGTGAAATTCGAGAAACTTAAGATGCTACCAAATGAAACCATCAATGAGCTCGATGAAAGAATCACCATGTCAGTCAACAAGTTACGGGAACTTGGACGAGAAATGTCAGATAAAGACATCAATTAAAAGATCTTGAGATCTCTGACTAAGAAGTGGGATATGAAAGTCACTGTAATAAAGGATTGCCAGGATGTTGCTAAGATGAAGCCAAAGCAACTGTTCTCGAGCCTTAAAGCTCATGAGTTCGATCCGATCGAAAGAGGCAAGAAGAAGAAGAAGACGAAGTCGCTTTGAAATCACACACCGCCACATCAAAATCGGTTGCATTCAAAAAGAAACAAAGAAAGAACTCAAAGTCATGAACTGTTGGAAATATTATAAGCCAAACCCAAGCAGATTGCTTTGCTAACGTAAAACTTGAAAAATCTAACATCCAACTTGGTAAGTATCACATATTTTACAGGGATTATCAAAACAGCAGAGGAAGAGATAGGAGGCCAGCTGACAGATCTCCAGAAAGGACCAGATCTGATGACCGAAGAGATGATCACGTAAAAGGATCGCAGAGAAGATAAGAAAAGAGATGATCGGTCCGACGAAAGAAGAGACAACAGATTCGAGAGAAGAAATTTCGACATAATCGACATGTAAGTCACCGACAGATTCTATGCATGTAATGACTCACCCGCGTAATAGTTCCGTGGATCGTGGAGCGCGGTTTCAATCAGGAGAAACCAGTCATTACAAAGACAGACGCCTGCACTCGACACCAAAAGAAAGAGAAGAGAAGGGTAATGTAAGAGAGCAACGCTTATAGAGACAGAAAGTTATGGTTGCCGATACATCGTAAATTGATGATTCTTATCCGCCTTTCAGAGGATTCAGGCTAATCATCAAGAGAGAGAACTTTTTGTCCGATAAGCAACGCTGATGATTTCTACCACTACGATGATCCGATATTCTCTTCTCGATGATAAAAATGGCTCGATGGCTAAGGAGGAAGACCAATCTGAGGTAACCTCTAAATCTTTCGCTTCGTTCGGTTTTCCACATCGCCTATGATTAGCACACTCTTTGGAGAGATTGACTTGCAACTCTATTCCGAGTAATTGCTTGATGATCTCTAACGCAAAGAGACACTTATTGATAGTGGAAGTGGAAAAACGATAAGCTAAGGATTGAAAAATACTTTTTTGTTAAGGAAAATCTTTGTCAATGAATTTAACTAAAATCATTTGAAGTCGCTTTCGAAGATAAATCAAGAACCGAAAAGTTACGAAAGTTAATTCTTCCGATCGGGAGAAGCAGATAAGGAACAACTAGCTATCAATAAAATGAAGTTGATGATTTTAAAAACAAGCCAAGTTTGATGATCTCTTCCGAACATGAGAGTCCGAAATTAATTGAGGATAGTTTACGTAAGAAAATAAGTGTTTTCACGAAATCTTCAAAAACCGTTCGGGATATGAACAACTATTTTCGAACGACAACTAATAAGAAGGAATTGGGTATGAAAACCATTCTACATCCTCAAAAGCCCCATCTGGTTCACTTCAAAAAAGGTGTAATCAAACGGTTTCGATATAGATACACAAAAGTAAAAATATGTACTATGAACAAATAAGTGCCCAATCGAAAGGAGCAAAATGGATCCTAATGATTTTAAAAATCCTAGGAATCCAAGTTTGATGATCTTCGAAGAGAGACCTCGACTCGTGATTAGTATCGAAAAAAATTAATTGAGGATAGTTTAATCTGAAAAAATCTGAGTTTTTGAAACATTGAAAAAAAAAAAACGGCTCGGGATATGAAAACTATTTTGAACGGGGGTTAATAATAAGAAGGAATTGGGTATGAAAACCGTTCTACATCCTCAAAAGCCCCATCCGTTCACTTCAAAAGGTGTAATCAAACGCCAAGTTTCGATTGGATTTATATTTATATATAAATTTTTATTTTTATTTTATTTTCTAATTTTTTAATTAATTTTTTTTAAAGTTTTTTCACATTTAAATAAGGCAAAAATCAATTATGGCCAATCAATTACAAATTAAATATTTCTATTTGATTTAGTCAATTAATAATTAATCCTCTTCAATTCAATATTTTTTAAGATTTTGAATTTCTATTGAATTGAATAAATAAGTAAAATATTAATCAATATAAAATAATAATATAATATTTTTATAAATTCTATTATGAAATTTGTTCATAATATAAAACCGATATCATTATAATTATAAATTAATATTATGGTATTAATTTATAAATGTGATACAAATTTTATATTATTAACTAATTTCATGAGAACTTTGCTCAATTATGTTATTAAAGATGATGGGAACTAATTTTATATTTTGAACATTTGTTATTAAAGATGATGGGGCGATACGGATCGAAATTTTTGTCATTATGTAATGTTAATGTTTGAACATTTTTATTTTTATTTTTTTTTTGAACCCGTTAGGTGGGTTAGCCCGCTAAGACCATTTAGGAGGTTAGGGTTAGGTCTCAACTATTAGAGGCGGATTTAAAATGAAATCAAGGCAGGGACCGTTTTTAATGGGGCCAACTTGGTTTAACAATACTAGTCACCGCCTAACAAGCAAGTGAAGGTAAATCGCTAAGACCATTTATGCCAAAAAGATATGAATCTTTTAATGGTAAATCGTATCTACCCTTACAATCTAAACCTCTGCGACCGAGTCCCATTGGGTTAAAAAGAAGACAAACCGCAAGGAAAAATCCCAAGTCTTCGATTCACTCAAGGCTCGCACAAATAATCATCTTGATCGAATGCATATGAAGAAATGTATGATTATGTAGATGTTTATGGGAGACAAATCAGCCTTCGATCTATCCGATTACAATAGAAGTGCCCCTGTTTGTATGGATCCCTAAAACCAACTCTAACCCTCGGGACCCAATCCAAAAGGGTACCTAAAGCCCTGATTTGATTGCGGGTTGGCGTGGGTTTGGCCAACAAAGGAGGTGTACAAACAACTATCGGTACATCGATAGTGGATGCTCAAGGCTTATTTCGAAGCAAACATCTCCTTAGCTCTTACACGTAACAAGAAGGCCCACGTGTACTTTTTTTGGTGATGATAACTTTGGTTTACCAGAGGATTGAGAACCTTAGAGAATGATGATGATGCAGTTCTTTGGAGTCTCAGATGTCGAAGGTTTAAAGCATAACCTATTATCGGTTTCACAATTCCGCGACAACGGATTCAAGTGTTGAGTTCTCGACCGATCGATTGTACTATCAAGAATCGAGCTACTCAACAGATCTTGTTAATCGGTTCAAGGAAAGGTACAATTTTTCAAAGCCAGATTGGAACAGTTGTCCAAGAAATGCATGCACGATTGTTAAGAGTTCCAAAAGTAGCGATTGGCTCGCACAAAAGAATGAGTCATCCGAACTTTAAAACTCTTAACAAGATAGCAAGGATGTCTTTGGTTGAGGACTTCGAATGAGGTATTCTCTAAGGATCGGACATGTGTCGCATGTCGGAAGGAAAACAAAGTTAAAGCCTCATTTAAAGGAATCCTCGACCAAAGATTCAATGAGTATTGCAATCGCTCCATATGGACTTATTTGGACCCGATTACACGGTCGATCTCGATGGACGAAATATACTCGTAATCGTGGATGATTATTCCAAGTTTACAGGTTGTATTCTTGTATAAGAAGAATGAGACAACAACAAAGATACGAAAGTTTGCTTTCAAGAAACTACAAAAACGAAAAGGGTGTCAAGATAGTGAAAATCGGATCGGATAAAGGTACATAATTTTCGAACTCTTTTATTCTTGATTTTTCACTAAGTTTGGTATACAACATGACACATCATCTGCAAGAACGCCACAACTGAATGGTGTAGCGAACGAAAAAAACAGAACACTCAAAGAAGTTCGCCGCACTATGTTAGTGAACATGCAACACCAAGCCGCTTTTCGGGCGTAAGCCATCAATATCGCATGCCACACTCGTAGCGGATGCTCTCGACAAAGGCTCACTACAAAACACCTATGAATTTGGTGGAAGGCGTAAAACCTCGTGTTTCTTACTTCCATGTCTTTGGGTGCAGCAAGTTTCATACACAACAATGGGAAGAGTCGGTTGAAGACTTTTGAAGCCAAGTCAGATGAGGGTATATTCTTAGGATATTCCTCATACAGCAAGACTTTCAGGGTTTACAACAGGCGAACCCTAGTTGTGGAAGAAACACCTCATGTGGTATTTGATGAGACATCTTCTGAACAAGAGAAACCTGCCTCAGAACAAGAAGTACCAGATCAATCGGTACCTGATGCACAGAAAATGGATCAGCTAAGTATCAAGGAAAAATTATCGTAACACGTAGCGGTGTATATTCCGGATCTTTGCCGATTCACTAAAGTCAATCGTACAATGGTCAATAAAGAAGTTCGGCATACCGAGATAAAGATCAACCGAACCATCCGGTTCGGGGGAACACTGAAGTTCCTCTGACGAGACATCAAAGACATGATGAATCCAACATCAGCTGAGACTTGTCCATGTCAAGTGGATCATAATTCTGCACCACTTCCAATCACTAGCAATGAACTACTATCAGAAGAGGATGATGTTCTCCAAACAGATGCAAATCAGAAAAGAAGGACCTGGGTAACCAGTCATCCAACTGATCTGATCATCGGAGACTGTTGGGATATTTTAGTTTTGATGAATTATGCCAAAACATTATCAACTTTGTGTGTTTGAAGCTAATCTACGATAACAAGTTGAGGGAAACGAAAAGAACAAATTGAGGGGAACTCACGTAAATCGGAAGAAGATGATCGAGATCGGGCGAGGTCAGCAGATTTAGACCGATCAAGATTAGATGAGTGAGATGAGTTTCTGAGTCAAATGATGAGCTGTGCAAATCAGATGTGAAGAAAAGCTAAAGCCAGAAATCAAGAAGAGAAGGTTGCAGATCGTAAGATGAAAGCGGATGAGACCGATCAAGACCGGATGTGATCAAGATCGAGATATGATAAAATCGATATGCTAACCCAAGTCTTCGACCGATGCTATCCCGAGATGCCGACTGAAGATGTGTTGATCCGATCACCGAGCCGATCGGATCAAGCAAGAAGAAATCGATACTTTGAGTCAAGTGACTCGAGGGTTAGTAAGTAAATGTGACCTGAGGGTCAGGATGTTTGAATTCAGAAGAGCTGAACTCGAGAAGTTCGAGTGTCAAGATGCCCGACGATCAAGGTCCGTTGAAGAGAAGTCTATTTGAATCGGATAACTCAAGACTCGGATAACTCAAGGCTCAGATAACTCAAGGCGCAGATAGAATCAAGATCCCGAGACTCGTAAGAAATCAAGAATATGGGGGTTAGATTCAAATTGACGTGGACCAATGAGAGGAAGACAACAAACTCAAAAAGCCGCAAAAAAAGTTCTGAGAATAGTATGGATTTGAATGTGACTCCATCCAACGGTAACATTCAAATCCACACTATAAATACAAGTTCTTCCTTCATTCTAAAAAGTGGAAGTGTGTGAAATGCGTGAAAACACCATTGAAGCTACATAGCCAAATCATCTAGCATTTCCACCATGAACACAGAGCAATAAATACAAGCATATATTCAAGAGTGTTCTACCCTAGATCTAAGCACAAATGTAATATCCTAAGCTTAGAGAGATTTTCCCATCCTTAGCATTGAGACTAAACAAATGTAAGGGAAAATCTCAACCTAGTTGGAAACCAAACAAACCTTACCCAGATCAGTTTGATAGGATAAGTTTGTAGGTGAGTGTGAACTCGATAAACATCTAGCAATCCCGAAAGGGAGGGTAGGCAATCCCGTGAGGGAGATAAGTCCCATTTGAGTGTGAACTCGGTAAACATCTAGCAATCCCGAAAGGGAGGGTAGGCAATCCGGTGAGGGAGATAAGTCCCGTTTGAGTGTGAACTCGGTAAACATCTGTTGGGTGTTGGACTAACACGTTAAACTAAGTCCAGTCGGTTAAGCTGGTTAAGTAGGTGCCCCTGTGTTAAGGGAAGAGTAGATGTAGGACGGGTTTCGTCCGAACCACTATAAAATCGTGTGTTCTTTACTGCTTTATATTTATACTTGTCATATGCATTACATAAGTCTTCCGCGCACGCACATGGGTTTTCCTCAAAAATCGGGACCATCAATTGGTATCAGAGCGGGAGTTCTAAAGTTCACTGATTTCAAAAGTGAACAACTGAACAGATCCATTTTTTTAAAAACCCGTCTCTGAACTGATACCCACAATTGGTATCAGAGCGGGAGTTCTAAAGTTCACTTATTTCAAAGTGAACAACTGAACAGATCCATTTTTTTAAAAACCCGTCTCTGAACTGATACCTACAGTTGGTATCAGAGCGGGTAGTTCTAAAAGTCACTGTTTTTCAAAGTGAACATCTGAACTGATACCAACAATTGGTATCAAAGCGGGTAGTTCAAAGGTCACTGTTTTTCAATGTGAACATCTGAACTGATACCAACAATTGGTATCAGAGCAGGAGTTCAAAAGTTCACAAGTTTTTAAAGTGACCACCTGAACTGATCTTTTTAAACAAAAAAACCGATCTCTGTATAATTGCATATATTTTATTGTCTTGGCGTCATTATCAAAAAGGGGGAAATTGTTGGGATATTTTAGTTTTGATGAATTATGCCAAAACATTATCAACTTGTGTTTTTGAAGCTAATCTACAGATAACAAGTTGAGGGGAAACGAAAGAACAAATTGAGGGGGAACTCACGAAATCAGAAGAAGATGATCAAGATCAGAAGAGGCTGCAGACGAGACTGATCAAGATCAGATGAGTGAGATGAGTTTCGGAGTCAACTGATGAGCTGTGCAAATCAGATGTGAAGAAATGCTAAAGCCAGCAAATCAGAAGAGAAGGTTGCAGATCAGAAGATGAACAGATGAGACTGATCAAGATCAGACGTGATCGAGATTAGATATGATAAACTGATATGCTAACCCGGTAATCGACCGATGCTATCCCGAGATGCCGACTGAAGATGTGTTGATCCGACACCAAGCTCGGATCAAGCAAGAAGAAATCGATACTTCGAAAGTTAAAGTGACCGAGGGTCATTAAGTAAATGTGACTGAGGGTGGGGATGTCTCGATTCAGAAGAGTCAACTCAAGAAGCCTCGAAAGTGTCAAGATGATCGACGATAAGGTCCGCCAAGAGAAGTCTCCGAATCGGATAATCGATAACTCAAGACTCGGAGAATCGGGAAGAATCAAGATCCCGAGACTCAAGAAATCAAGAATATAGGCAAGTTAGATTCGGTGACGTGACCAATGAGAGGAAGACAACAAGCCTGAAAAAGTTGCAAAAAGCTACAGAATAGTATAAATTTGAATGTGACTCCATCCAACCGTAACATTCAAATCCACACTATAAATACAAGTTCTTCCTTCATTTTAAAAAATGGAAGTGTGTGAAATGCGTGAAAACACCATTGAAGCTACAGAGCCAAATCATCTAACATTTCCACCATGAACACAGAGCAAGAAATACACGCATATATTCAAGAGGGTTCTACCCTAGATCTAAGCACAAATGTAATATCCTAAGCTTAGAGAGATTTTCCCATCCTTAGCATTGAGGCTAAACAAATGTAAGGGAAAATCTCAACCTAGTTGGAAACCAAACAAACCTTACCCAAATCAGTTTGATAGGATAAGTTTGTAGGTGAGTGTGAACTCGATAAACATCTAGCAATCCCGAAAGGGAGGGTAGGCAATCCCGTGAGGGAGATAAGTCCTGTTTGAGTGTGAACTCGGTTAACATCTAGCAATTCCGAAAGGGAGGGTAGACAATCCCGTGAGGGAGATAAGTCCCGTTTGAGTGTGAACTCGGTAAACATCTGTTGGGTGTTGGACTAACACGTTAAACTAAGTCCAGTCGGTTAAGCTGGTTAAGTAGGTGCCCCTGTGTTAAGGGAAGAGTGGATGTAGGACGGGTTTCATCCAAACCACTATAAAATCGTATGTTCTTTACTGCTTTATGTTTATACTTGTCATATGCATTTGTTTATAAGCAAAACAACACACATCGTTCTTAAAAGCGAAAAATTAGGAATCACTCTGCCCTCACCCATACTTGTCATATGCATTACATAAGTCTTCCGCGCACGCACATGGGTTTTCCTCAAAATTCGGGACCATCACAATTATACAGAGATCGGTTTTTTTGTTTAAAAAGATCTGTTCAGGTGGTCACTTTAAAAACTTGTGAACTTTTGAACTCCTGCTCTGATACCAATTGTTGGTATCAATTCAGATGTTCACATTGAAAAACAGTGACCTTTGAACTACCCGCTTTGATACCAATTGTTGGTATCAGTTCAGATGTTCACTTTGAAAAACAGTGACTTTTAGAACTACCCGCTCTGATACCAACTGTAGGTATCAGTTCAGAGACGGGTTTTTTAAAAAATGGATCTGTTCAGTTGTTCACTTTGAAACCAGTTAACTTTAGAACTCCCGCTCTGATACCAACTGTGGGTATCAGTTCAGAGATGGGTTTTAAAAAAATGGATCTGTTCAGTTGTTCACTTTTGAAATCAGTGAACTTTAGAACTCCCGCTCTGATACCAATTGATGGTCCCGATTTTTGAGGAAAACCCATGTGCGTGCGCGGAAGACTTATGTAATGCATATGACAAGTATGGGTGAGGGCAGAGTGATTCCTAATTTTTAGCTTTTAATAACGATGTGTGTTGTTTTGCTTATAAACAAATGCATATGACAAGTATAAACATAAAGCAGTAAAGAACACACGATTTTATAGTGGTTCGGACGATACCCGTCCTACATCCACTCTTCCCTTAACACAGGGGCACCTACTTAACCAGCTTAACCGACTGGACTTAGTTTAACTTGTTAGTCCAATACCCAACAGATGTTTACCGATTTCACACTCAAACGAGACTTATCTCCCTCACGGGATTGCCTACCCTCCCTTTCGGGATTGCTAGATGTTTACCGAGTTCACACTCAAACGGGACTTATCTCCCTCACGGGATTGCCTACCCTCCCTTTCGGGATTGCTAGATGTTTGTCGAATTCACACTCACCTACAAACTTATCCTATCAATCTGATTTGGGTAAGGTTTGTTTGGTTTCCAACTAGGTTGAGATTTTCACTTACATTTGTTTAGCCTCAATGCTAAGGATGGGAAAATCTCTCTAAGCTTAGGATATTATATTTGTGCTTAGATCTAGGGTAGAACACTCTTGAATATATGCGTGTATTTCTTGCTATCTGTGTTCATGGTGGAAATGCTAGATGATTTGGTTATGTAGCTTCAATGGTGTTTTCACGCATTTCACACACTTCCACGCCTTAGAATGAAGGAAGAACTTATATTTATAGTGTGAATTTGAATGTTACCGTTGGATGGAGTCACATTCAAATCCATATTATTATATTTTTGCAGCTTTTTGCGACTTTTCAGCTTGTTGTCTTCCTCTCATTGGTCCACGCCAAATTTAATCTAATTTATAAAATCGATCTTCGGCTCTATCTCGAGCCTTTTGAATGAGCCTTTGAGTCTGAGTTATCGACAGACTTCTCTTGATGGACCTTGTCACGGGGCGACACTCAAAAGAACACTTTAACAAATCGCTAATCAGTCACATTTGTGACTTGACTCGATTTTATCCGATTTCTTCTTGTTTGATCCGATGTTCGACCGATCATATCAACACATCTTCGTGGCAAGATCTCGGGATAGATCAGTCGAAGATTGATGTTAAGATATCGGTTTATCATATCGATCTCGACGCCCGATCTTGATCACCCCATCTAAATTCATAAATCCGACGGTAACCTTCTCTTCTCGATTTCGACTTTAGCTTTTCTTCACATCGATTTACCTAAAATTTCATCGATTGACTCACGAAACTCATCTCACTCGATCGATCTTGATCGATCTAAATCTCTCGACCTCGTCGATCTCGATCATCTTCTTCTTCGATTTCGTGAGTTCCTCAATTTGTTCTTTTCCCTCAACTTGTTATCGTAGATTAGCTTCAAAAACACAAGTTGATAATGTTTTGGCATAATTCATCAAAACTAAAATATCCCAACAATTTCCTTTTTGATAATGATGCCAAAACATTAAAATATATGCAATTTGTTGAGATATTTTAGTTTTGATGAATTATGCTTAAAAACATTATCAACTTGTGTTTTTGAAGCTAATCTACGATAACAAGTTGAGGGGGAACGAAAAAGAACAAATTGAGGGGGAACTCACGAAATCGTAAGAAGATGATCGAGATCGACGAGGTCAGAGATTTAGACCGATCAAGATCGATGAGTGAGATGAGTTTTGAGTCAATGATGAGCCGCGGCAAATCGGATGTGAAGAAAAGCTAAAGCCAAAGAATCAAGAGAAGGTTGCGATCGTAAGATGAGCGGAGATGAGATCGATCAAGATCGACGTGATCGAGATCGATATGATAAACCGATATGCTAACTCGGCAATCGATTGATGCTATCCCGAGATGCCGACTGAAGATGTGTTGATCGATCACGAGTCGATCGATCAAGCAAGAAGAAATCGATAGCCTCGAGTCAAGTGACCCGAGGGTTAGTAAGTAAACGTGACTGAAGGGTCGATGTCTCGAATTCGTAAGAGCCGAACTCAAGAAGCCCGAGTGTCAAGATGCTCGACGTATAAGGTCCGTTGAAGAGAAGTCCGGCGAATCGGATAACTCAAGACTCGATAACTTGAAGGCTCGGGATAACCTCAAGGCTCGGGATAGAATCAAGATCCCGAGACTCGTAAGAAATCAAGAAATATACCAATTAGATTCAAATTTGACGTGGACCAATGAGAGGAAGACAACAAGCCTGCAAAAGCTGCAAAAAGCTACATAATAGTATGGATTTGAATGTGACTCCATCCAACGGTAACATTCAAATCCACACTATAAATACAAGTTCTTCCTTCATTCTAAGGCGTGGAAGTGTGTGAAATGCGTGAAAACACCATTGAAGCTACAGAGCCAAATCATCTAACATTTTCACCATGAACACAGAGCAAGAAATACACGCATATATTCAAGAGTGTTCTACCCTAGTCTAAGCACAAATGTAATATCCTAAGCTTAAAGAGATTTTCCCATCCTTAGCATTGAGGCTAAACAAATGTAAGGGAAAATCTCAACCTAGTTGGAAACCAAACAAACCTTACCCAAATCAGTTTGATAGGATAAGTTTGTAGGTGAGTGTGAACTCGATAAACATCTAGCAATTCCGAAAGGGAGGGTAGGCAATCCCGTGAGGGAGATAAGTCCCGTTTGAGTGTGAACTCGGTAAACATCTAGCAATCCCAAAAGGGAGGATAGGCAATCCCGTGAGGGAGATAAGTCCCGTTTGAGTGTGAACTCGGTAAACATCTGTTGGGTGTTGGACTAACACATTAAACTAAGTCCAGTCGGTTAAGCTGGTTAAGTAGGTGCCCCTGTGTTAAGGGAAAAGTGGATGTAGGACGGGTTTCGTCCGAACCACTATAAAATCGTGTGTTCTTTACTGCTTTATGTTTATACTTGTCATATGCATTTGTTTATAAGCAAAACAACACACATCGTTTTTAAAAGCGAAAAATTAGGAATCACTCTGCCCTCACCACTATTTTTATATGCATTATATAAGTCTTCCGCGCACGCACATGGGTTTTCCTCAAAATTCGGGACCATCAGAGACCCTCTGATAGAGTTAAAACTAGACATCAGATTGGTGAAAGTGCCATGTATTGTTGTTATCTGTCTTTGAAGGAACCAACTGAAGTAGAGGAAGCTCTACAAGATGCAAACTGGATTCTAGCCATGCAAGAAGAACTGGAACAGTTTGAAAGGAATCAGGTTTGGAAACTGGTGGACAGACCAACCCATCAAGATGTGATTGGCACAAAGTGGGTATTCAAGAACAAGAGAGATGAGAATAATGTCATAACCAGAAGTAAGGCAAGACTTGTTGCTAAGGGGTATTCACATTCAAAATGAATTGATTATGATGAGACCTTTGCACCAGTTGCTCGCCTGGAAGCCATTCGGCTGTTTTTGGCATATGCCGCCCACAGAGGGTTTATTGTGTATCAGATGGATGTAAAGAGTGCATTCTTAAATGGGGTACTAGCTGAGGAAGTTTATGTTGAACAACCTCCAGGCTTTGAAAAAGGCGACCAGGTGTACCGTTTAAGAAAAGCTCTTTATGGCCTGAAACAAGCTCCTCGAGCTTGGTATGATACACTCTCTCAGTTCTTGATAGACAGTGGTTTCACTAAAGGAATAGTGGACAGAACCTTATTCAGAATAGAAGATGGAGAAGATATTCTGATGGTTCAGATTTATGTGGACGACATAATCTTCGGATCTCCCAACAAGAGTTTATGTGAAAAATTCAACAAGCTGATGCAAGGGAAGTTCGAGATGTCCATGATGGGTCAGATGAGTTACTTTCTGGGTTTACAATTTAAGCAAAGTACAGAAGGGATATTCATCTGCCAGGCGAAGTACACTAGGAGTTTATTGGCTAAGTTTGGAGTTCAAAACTGTAAGGAAGCCAGAATTCCTATGATGACTGGAAAGATGGATCCAGATGAGAATGGTCAGAAAACTAATCAGAAAGAATATAGGGCTCTCATTGGATCGTTACTAAACCTGACTACCAGCAGACCAGATACCACTTTTGCAGTAGGTGTATGTGCCAGATTTCAGGCAAATCCAATGCAAAGCCACCTGGAAGCAGCTAAGCGGATTCTAAAGTATCTGAAGGGGACAGTAAACCTTGGTTTATTTTATCCATCAGATGATAATCTAGAGCTTAGTGGGTATTCTGATTTTGATTATGGAGGTTGCAAAATTGACAGGAAGTCAACCTCAGGAACATGTCAGTTTTTAGGTAGTAAACTGATCTCGTGGTTTTCAAAGAAACAGACATCAGTTGCGACATCTACTACTGAAGCAGAATATATGGCTGCAGGAAGCTGTTGTTCACAAATCGCCTCGCTAAATCGGCGGTGAGGGATTATAACATTATAGCTACTTAACGTACCCTATATACTGTGGACAATAATAGTGATATTGCAATCACTCAGAATCCTGTTCTACATACAAGATGCAAGCATGTGGATGTCAGACACCATTTTATAAGAGATCATGTTGAAAAGAAGAATATCAGAATGGAAAAGATCCATACTGATAAAGCGAAAAGTCGATATTTTAACCAAGCCACTAGCCGAGATCGATTCGAGAGAATTATGCAATGAGTTAGGGGCTTCGGATCTCGGAGGAAGTGCACCGTAAATGTTTGGTGGATTAGTCTCCAAGACCGGTTGGTTAAGAGTGACCGGAGATAGAAAGAGTCAGTTGAGGAAGATACCTCAACTGATCAGATCTGATCAGAAAAGAATTATCAGATTAAGGGGGAACTAATCAGATTGGAAGGTTATACTTTGTAAGTCGATTAAGCTATGTTCAACAAGCAAGTTACATAAGATTAAAGCTTCAATCGCATAAGGAAACTGAAAATACACAACAATGAAATAATAGAAATATTCATTGATAAAGACCCGGAGGTCAGATTTACATTACAAGTTACAAGTACAAAAGGACCCGGAGGTCAGTACATAAACCGAAAACCCTAAGCCTAAAAGGGGGAGAGAGAGGCTTTTAAAGCCTGATGCTCTCATTTTCTCCCACTTAACCCTAAAAGGGGTGTGAGAGGCTTTGAAATAATCCTAAAGCCACCCTCAGAGCTTCGGAGTTAGGAGCGAGAGCGACCTTGAAGGATTTCTAAGCCAGGAGCCCATAGTCCTAAAATCAATGGGCTCTCCAGCTGTTAAATGGGACACAGGTGCCAAAGATGTGGTCCAAAGACCATATGGCCACAAGTGTCGCATTCAAATATTGAGTTTGATATACGATGATCAGCTGTTGTATGATCAAGATCGTATACCAAACTTAGGTTTTGTATCAGACTGAGTCTGTTGATGCTAATTTCGTCATCTCGATAGGCACACAAGGTGCATACGGTTAGGAGAAGTGTCTTCTCATTTGCAATAGCAGATCCACCGCCTCGGTGGTAGAGAAGCTTGGCAATAATCGTATGTGTAATCTTCGATGACGACGAAAGCAGTAATAAGGGACACACAGGGTTGATTTGAGAAGCTGAAATCATTTGAGAAGGGTTAAAGGTTTTTGCTGGAAGTTTCACCGGAAATAAGGGTTCATCGGAAAACATGGAGTATAAGCTAAATAAAGAAGATGAATGGTTTATGTTGTGTTGTTTGCCTAAAACCCCAGATCTATTTATAGAAGAAAAGCAGGGGTATAGGTGCAAATTTAATTTCTCAAGACCCTTAGGAGAAATCTGCACCGCAAGGACAACACGTAAGAAACACGCGACTGATGGTTGGATGAGTTGACGGTGTGAATTATCACAACGTATCCATATCATCATTACAAAGTGTCAAATCACGCCTACTTAGGGAATTGAGACGACTCTTCGACTCCCCAAGAACTAAGTTCTGGCAGGAGCACACATTCCAAGACTTGACCTAGGTCAAGAGTGGATCAGGATGGATCCAAAGAAAATTGATCAGATAAGAAGGATCAGTTGGATATGGTATCTCAACTGATCAGAAAGGATCAGTCAAATAGTTGTTCAGAGATAACAATTGAAAAGGGAACGTCACCTGATAAGCTTGGCTCATCAGAAAACTGATCAGATAAATGGGACATTGTTGGGAAATACTATGGTTTAGGCAACCATCAGTAAGGTCAACAGTAATTAGGTCAACCAGATAAGATCAACAGTGGTAACTGACTGATTACAATATAAGTCAGTCAGATATGTTTTCTGATATATCTTCATACCTATTACTGTTCACGTTACTTTATGATGTCATGCCTGCAAACATTAAATGCGGACGCGGGGCTTGTGTATTAAATGCATTTTTTTTTCAAATTTTCAAGTCCAAAAGTCTGCCGGTTTAAAACCTTAACCGCACAATTGAATTACTCTTCAACCGCTTTAATCTTGATCTTCCACTTAAATCAAGGACACTCAAGTACCTTTAAAAATAATCGTGCAAAATGTTTCTCTCCCATCTTTTAAAACCCTAAATACATTTTCTCTGAAAACCTTTCGCATTTCATACAGTTCCAGAAAACTCTCTCAAACATTCAAAATATTCAAGCGATTAATCTATCTTCCAAAACTCTCATATCGCTTTTCTGGTAACTTACTCATCTTGTTATTTTTTTTAATAGCATATAATGATCAGAGTATAGAAATTGTGTGTATTACTGTTAATCATGATCAAATGGAATTTAAATCAGTCATTGTCATTTTTATATGCATATTGGGGATATATATTCATGTGTATTAATTCGCAAAATTGTTATTTTATGAATAACAATGTGTGATTGATTATGTTGTTTCACATAGCCCTCACTTTGTATGCTTGTTAATGATTTCAGAAAATGGAATCGTCAATAGTGCTATCGGAAACTTGTGACTATGCCTCTATGCTCAAAAATGTCATTGATGAAAAGTATGTCATTTTCAATACCACAAATGATCCGGAATCAAGGGAGATACTCGAATGCTTAAGAGCCTGTGGACTTGATCAATTTTGCTATCGCCATCAGGAAACTGTCCATATGATTGAATCATTGGAATTCTTGAGAAGACTAAAGGAGACGGACAACATAGAACTATTCTCATTAGTTGGAAGGACCAGGATCGATGTCTCCAACGATGATCTCAGAAGAATCTTTGGTCTTCAAATGAGCAAGAAATACCCTGATGAGTTCACTGCTGGAATGTCAGATAAGGAGTATCTGCAAAAAGTGTTGTTGAGACCTGGGAACATCAATCAGCTCACACATGTCAAAGTTCCCTACCTCCGAAGGAAGTATAGACTGCTTTTCGAAATTGTCTCGAAAGTCATTCTTGGGATCTCTTTCAGCCCAGATGCTCTAACCCAGCAAAAGCAGCATGTTATGGTAGCAATCATTGAGAAGGCCCCAGATATGAACTGGATGGGGTTATTCAAGCATCGTTTGCTGCAGGAAACTGATAAGTTTGCCACCGATGAAGAAAATCGAGTGAAGCTGACCAAGAATATCAGCAATATTCACAAGGTGTCTATAATTTTGGCTGATAAGCTTCCCAGTGACTATCCTTGGTCACAAAATGGGCGGAAGCAATATGTGGAGAAATTCAAAGCCTTGCTTTACAAGGATGAGACACTATCTGGATTATCTGATGATGATCTAACACCATATGTGCTGAAGCCTAAAAATCCTGAAGGCAAAGCTCCATCTAAGAGAGGAACGAGAAAGAGGAAGCAGGCTGTGAGTAAGCCTTCTGATGCAGGTGCGAAACGTCAGAAAACACTTACTACAATGCTGCCTAAGAAGGATGGTATGCCTTTAGGAGGTCTTCAAGATGAAGGAAGTGATGTTGAATTGCGAGTCACCAAGATCAACTCAAGAATCAGGTCGAGAGTTAATGCTGGTGGAAAACCCAGTTCAGGTGGACACCCGTGGAGCTGATGTACAACCTGAAGAGAATCAGTCTGATTCTGATCCATCAGACTCAGCCCACATAAGTTCTCTTTTCAGAGGACATGAAACCACCTATTGCCCCACTTCACCCATCTCATCTTCAAAATCACCTTCACCTGAACCCTTAACCAGAAAACCATCACCCTCACCCTCACCCGAACCATCAACCAGACAACCACCTTCAACTGAACCTTCCACCGAGAAATCGTTTACCCCTTCTCCCTCTCGAACCCCCTCTCCCAAAATAACTTCAACCACATCAGAATCACAGCCCGATCAACCTTCAACCAGTCAACCAAAAAATCCTCCACCCCCTCCCGAATCTTCACAGTTAAATCCACTGCTTTGGAAGTCATTCAGAAGTTCGTTCAAGAAATCATTCAGGACCTGTTCAACACTGTTACCGGAACTCACTCGGGGAGGAGCAAGATGTTGTTGAGATCAAAGACATGTATGTCTCCATGTCTCACAATCCCTTCAACAAGAGGACCCTCCTCGAATCACCTGTACAAGAACACTCTACGGTGTATTTTCTACGGTGACAGGTGAATGCCTATCTGGACGAGCACTTTCCTGAACTCATCTATCATATTGGGATCAGACAGCAGATGGAGGAGATAGTATTCTGGAGGAACATCAGACTCAAGGATATTGAAGACTTCCTAATTTTAATGAATGCCTTGAGTCCGATTACTTTGTTGACCGAGAAGAAAGAAACAAAATGCCGGTGTATCAAATAAGATTTAGCAATTTCTGAGATCTTCGATATTAGATGTTTGGTGCACCAAATGGTGGGTATTTCGAAGAAGAAGAAGAAAAAAGGTTATGATACTTATGCTTATATCGAGTATGAGCAACCTTCACGATGAACGGTATGGGTCTGCGCAGATGAGACCAACCAAAGCGAGGTTTCAACATCAGGGTCGATTCATTGTGCTGAAGTCGATATCCTAGATCTTATTTCTGCGGAAATGCAAGATGGGGTAAAAGCAATACAAGATGGGGTAAAAGCTTCGGTTGATACACAATTTACGACTCTTCTTTGCCGTCGATGATGCGAGAAATTTGAAGAAGCACAGAGCAACCTGATTGACAAAGAGAGGAAGCTAACCGTTGAACAGATCTCAAACCTGGTTGACAGTGAGAGGAAGTTAACAGTCGAGAAGATCACAAATATGCACGATTCAATTCTCGAATCTGTAACAAAACGAATTGACCCTCTTGCTGACAATATGAGGATCCAGACTGATATGCTTGGAGAGACGTAGGTTCTCTTGGAAAGTGTCTGGGGATCCTTGGAACGGATTGATTCGTGTCTGGACAATAGCAGAAAAAGATTTGATCAATCTATTACTCAGGCCAAGAAATTTATTGAATCAGGATTAAATAAGTTCTTGGGTACTGCAACTACTTCCGCAAATGTTCAGATCACTCCTCTTGCTGTGGAAGAACTTAAGGAGGAGATAACACGTCAGTTTCAGGCCTTGAATCTCAAGTTGTCACACCTTTTTGATGCAACCAAAAAAGGGGGAAGGACAAGATAAAGAAAAACAGATGCAGATGGAAAAACAGTTGCAGATGGTAATTGTTGATTTACCAGAAGTGATCCATTCTGGTTTACCTAAGGTCACTCCGTCTGATGCCACTCCTTCTGAAGTCACCCATTCTGAGATCGCTCCTACTGCTAAACTAAAACAATATGTGGATCAACACAGCAAGGAGATCGAGGCTCAGGGAAAAGAAACCAATAAGCAGAAGACAACCCTATCTGAAGTTGTTTCCAGGGTGGACAAGATTGAAGACTTCTCGTTTTTGCGCATGAAAAAAGATTTGATCGGGAGGATCGGTGAAAAAAGTCTCGAGTTGGCAAAGAAGCCGCAGAGAAGAAGACATCTTTGAAGAAAGACAACTGCGGAAAGGCAAGCAAGCTGATAAGCAAATCAAGAAGCCAATCGTGACCCAGACTCAGTTGAAGATATCAGATGCTGATAAAGAAGAACAACTGTTGAGGCGTGGGGTCATTGAAGCAGCTATCAAGAAGAAGAAGCTTGCTGAAGCTGCCGATCTGGACCGAAGATATGTCAAAAGGAAATCTAAGATGACAGCAGATGCAGAAGAAGTAGATTGGGAAGAGAGAGCTTTCCCTGCGGAAGTTGAAAGCATTCTGGTGGCCAGACGAGACTTGCTTCCTCGAATGGACAAGGAATAAAATCGACCGGGGTGAAAGCGACGTCTACATTATTCAGAAGATACCAGAACATGCCGATCAGGGTGAATTTGATGCTGAGTTTCAAAACTGGATGGAGATCAAACACCCCAGATTCTTCAAAGTGGTGATGCATGAAGGAAAAATCATGTCATTAACTCCTTCTTCACCTAAATTTCAGACAATGATTCCACCACTCAGAGCTGATAACTCTCTTGACCCAATTGGATTCAAACAACTCTTCTATGATTTTGCTAAGAGACGAGACATTATTGAGAGTGAAAGATTGGAGACCTTGCTGCAGAGAATGTACAAGATTTTCAACATTCCAGAAAGTCTTCAGAAGTTGCTTATTGAAGGAATCAGAAGATGTCTTAGATCAGGTGAAAGGTAAAATTTGTACATGTAATCGTCATCTCTTATATATAAAACAAGTTACCTTTCTGATCTTAAGACAACATCTCATTGTCTTCTGATTTATGTTGTTTATGTTTTTACATTTCGCATGGTTATCTGTTTTTCTGATTATATGTTTTGGTTCCATCAAAAAGGGGGAAATTGTTGGGAAATTTATATTTAGTTTTGATGGAAGTTCCAAAACAGTTTGTAATAGGACCAGTCAGACCTGTTAGCTGACTGATGTTTTAGAATCAAGTTAGGATGACCAACTGAAATGTATAGACAGCTGATGTATAAGGTAGGTCACATATTGAGGGGGAACTCAATATGTATAGGTCAGGTCAGAAGATCAGTTGAGATCAGAAGACAAGACAAGGTCATAAGATCAAATAATCAGTTAGTCAAATGATCAGTTAATCAGATGATCAGGTGAAGACATGAAGTCAATAGCTCAGAAGACCTGAAGATCAGAAGACTACCAGAAGATCAAGATCCAGACCAGAAGACCAGAAGACCTACATCAGTCGAGTCTGCTAGTTGAAGCTAAGACAACTGGCATCAGAAGACTCTATCAGGTAGACTGATCAGTTGTAACTGATCAGGTCAGCTCACAACAGGTGTCAACTAATGTTTCACCAAGTCATACATTGTTGATCTGAACAAGAAGAATGTCAACTTTAGTTGGTGAACAAACTCTGACATGCTGTACTTGTTAACCAATAAGAACAAGACACGTATGACATGAGCTGACACTGCGGATTTTGGCACTGCACAGTCAGACGGCTAGAAAAATGACATACACTCTTTCGGCCATGCTGTTCCTGGAAGCACGTCACATCAAATCCTGCAAACCTACCAAATATAGCCGGAAATTTAAATTGCTCTCCAACGACTCTTTGATTTCGAGGTCTATAAATATGAGATTACTCTTCAAAGTGAAAAAACGAAAATTATCAAGAAACTCATACTATAGCAAAATTTCCGCACGAAGAACACAACCTTGAAGATTATTTTTCTAAGTGTTCATCCCATAGTTCTTAGCACATAAATCTTATCCTCTAGCTGTTAGGCTACTTAAATACTAGGAAAGATTTCAAAGTTGGAACAAACAACAAATCTTACCCAAAACCCAAAGTTAGGTTAAGTTTGTTTAGCAAGATTTCAGACTAGGGTTTCTAGTTCTGATTTCTGGGATCGGTTGAGTGAGAGCTCCATAAATATCTGTTGGTGTAATGTGTTAGACTAACACAATAATCTAAGTCCAGTTGGTTAAGTCGGTTAAGTTGGTGCCCCTTGTGATAGGGAAGAGTGGACGTAGGATTGGTTGTTCGAACCACTATAAATCTTGTGTGCATTTACCTGTTTGATTAACTGCTTCACACTATTGCACACAACTTGATTAAATCTGCATACATATTCTGAGTTAGGATCAGCTAGCAACAAGCTACTGATCTGATCAGATTGAACCCATAGTCATCTGATTAAAAACAACCTCGGAATCTGATTTGTTATAAACTGATTTTTCACACGGGTATAAACTAGCTTCCGCACAATCAGTTAAACTGATAGATACCGAACTGATCTGCCCTCAGGCGATCAGTAAGTTGGATATCAGTCCAAATCGATTCACTTGCACTCTGATCAGGCAAACTGTCATCACACCTGATCTGCACGAAAAAGTTTTCAGAAGTCTATTCACCCATCCCCTCTAGACTTCTGCCCTCACGAAACCCGTTCGGGACCTACAAAAAATGTTACCATTTTTTTTTGTTTTTTTTTATATTTTCCCAAACTCTATAAATACCCCTTCATTTGTATTCATTTTCTTGCACCAACTTGATCCAAATTGATCAATTCTTCTTCATCTCTCTAATTCTCTTGTTCTAACTTTATAAGCTTCATTATAGTTCATAGTTCATAGTTCATATATTATCTATATTGGTATATTTTATACATTATAGTATATAGTTTATATTATATACACTTTACTTTATATTTTATATTACATAAAAAAAATGTCAAAAAGAGGAGGATCATCTCGACCATCATCTTCTAGAGGAGGAAAAGAAAAGAGTCCGATGACTTCCAATTTTCCTCCACCTCCTCCTCCTACTGCACAATTCAATATTCCATGGAGTGTGGAGGAAATAGAAGCGAGTCTTGGTCCCGGTTATGCGGATGCCACTTTTTCAAATGAAGAATTTCAACAACCTCGTGGTAGTACTCAAGAAAGTACTCATGGTCATGGACATGGTCCTCATGAAAACGAAGAAAATGTGGAGGAGGCCATTCCACCTCAAGGCGGAGAAAGAAAATGTAGAGTTCTTGCATCCGAAATATTCACCATTCACTTCAAAAAAGTGGCAACCGATGAGGTAAATATATTTAAAGTTTATTGTAACTATTGCACTAATGTTTATCATTTTGAGAAAGGTGGTGGATATGGAACATTTAAAAAACACTTGTTGGCAAAACATAAAGAAGTCTTGGGAATAACTACATCTCAAACGCAACTACGTGGATTCACGGCGTGTTCTGAATGTGGTGAAGTAAGTAATCCTACTAGTTTATTTAGATATAATGTTAAGGTTGCTAGAAGAGAATTAGCTAAACTTATTTGTTCTAAACATCTTCCTTTTCGTTTTGCAAATGATCTT
The DNA here is from genome assembly GCA_037126765.1 of Stenogyne calaminthoides. Taxonomy (NCBI): domain Eukaryota; kingdom Viridiplantae; phylum Streptophyta; class Magnoliopsida; order Lamiales; family Lamiaceae; genus Stenogyne; species Stenogyne calaminthoides. The sequence goes on from JBBCBC010000009.1 coordinate 35,773,304, forward strand.
CATTTTGAAAATGGGTTACTACGGCTTATAATCCTTCGGCCAAAAAAATTTCACGGTCTTCTATTACTCGTGAAATTGATAAAATGGCTAAAGAAATAAGAGATGAAATGACTAGCATGTTTTCTAGATTAACTCAAAAAGTTTCTATATGTTCGGATATTTGGAGTGATCATTTTCAAGAGCATAATTATATGGGCATTACTTGTCATTGGATTGATGATACGTGGACAATTCAAAAACGTTTAATTGCATATAGAGAGTTTGATACTGAGCATACGGCCGCTAATATTGCTCTAAAAATTCGTATGGTTTTGCAAGAGTACAACATTCTTACAAAAATATTTTCAATTTCATTTGATAATGGAAGTGCTAATACGACTAGTTTAGATGAACTTATTGCAATTTGTCAACCATCAATTGGTGGTAGATTTTTTCATGTAAGATGTTTTTGTCATATTTTAAATTTGTGTGTTCAAGATGATTTATCTTCTTTAAAAATGCATGTTGCTCCTATTAAACATGCACTTGGTTATTTGGTTAGACATCAAAAAGTTTTAAAAAGATGGAAAAGTTTTTGTGTAGTTAATAAACTTACTCCTAAAAAGTTTTCACTTGATGTTGCTACTAGATGGAACTCAACTTATAAAATGTTAAGTGCATCTAATGAGTATAGAAATGCATTATGTAATTTTTTTGCACAAGAACAATGTGGTATTACTTTATTTCCTAGTCAATGGGATTCATGTGCTACTTTATGTGAGATGTTGCAAGTTTTTAATGAAGCTACTACACAATTATCTGGTACGTATTATCCTACTTCTATTCTTGCTTTAGATCAATGTGTTAGAGTTGCAATTACTCTAGATTGTAGTGATCCAAATGAAATATTATATAATGTTATTAGTTCAATGAAAGTCAAAAGGATGAAATATTTTTTATATATTCCCGATGTGTTTATAATTGCTAAAATACTTGATCCTAAAGTAAGAATAGATGGAGTGCAAGAATTAATTTCTATATATTATGATGCTTTATTTCCTATTACAGATGATAACACCCCTTCTCCTATTGTGGTTGTCCAAAAATCTAAACAAGTTCTTATGGATGTTTTTAAATAATATAAAATTCAATTTGGTCCTACTAGTGGTGATTCTACTAGTGTTTGTGGTGCTACTAGTACTACTAGTGGACGTGGTGGTACTCAATCCCTTGATCGTGGTCTTTATGGTAAATTTTCCCGTTTAGATAATTTTTCTAAAGAACGATATCAACAACGTGCAACGGCACAATCAAATGTTTTCTTAGAAATTGAAAATTTTCTAAATACACCTTCTTTTGAGTATCAACCGGGAGAATTAGAAAATTTTGATATTTTAAAGTGGTGGTCGAGGAGATTAGATGCTTATCCGGTGTTGAGTATGATTGCAAAAGAGGTATATGCATGTCCCGTCTCAACCGTAGCCGTCGAACGAGCATTTAGCTTGGGTGGACATATCTTGAATGAAAGGCGTTCAAGATTGACAGTTGAGCACTTGGAAAACCAATGTTTACTTGATGATTGGGTGAAAGCCGAAGATCGAACACAAAATGAAGCTCTTAGCACGAATTCTAGCGAAGATAGTGTGATCGAAGACACAACCGGAACCGAAAGTGAAGCTTAAATCTTCTTAAGATTTAAGTCTTGAGGTAAGAAACAAGGTAAGAGAACTATGTGGGCTTTGATTCTAATCGGATACGTAGGCAACATAATTTTAAGTTTCTAACTTAGAATTTTCTAAGTTTAAAATTTAAAATTATGCCCAAGCCCTTTTTTTTTTATCCTCTTTTCATTATTTGTAATTTTTTTAATTGTAATTATAAGTTATACACTTGTATTTGTATCATTATCAATTTAGCATGTTACTTGTAAGTTGTAAATTGTAAATTGTAATTTTTGTAATGTATTAAATTATTGTTTCATGTAAATTTTTTGAGTTGTTTGTTATTTGTAATTTTGTATGTTTAATAACATAAGATTTTGCTTCATCTTCTTTAAATTTACTTCAATTTATTTATTTTATTTGTATTTTGACAAAGATTAAAAAAAAAAAAAAAAACGGTTTCAGAACCGGGAACCGCTGGAACCGGATGGAACCTGAACCGTTAAAGTATTTTACACGGTTCGGTTCCGATTCCAACTTTTTGGAACTGGGAACCGGCGGTTCGAACCGTTTGGGCAACTCTAGTTTAAGACTTCAGTGTTATTTATACTTTGTTATTGTTCACACGTAAGATTATGAATTAAATAGTTTTGAGTAATAAAACTTCAATTTTAGCTTTCAAATTTTCAAAATGATATAGATAACCTATATTTAATAGAATTAAACGAGGTTGTTTAAAATTTAGTTGTTTAAACAACTCTTGGTTATTTAACACTTTAGTGTTGTTTATACTTCGTTATTGTTCTCACGAAATGTCAAACAGAGTATGAATTACATACTTTTGAGTGATAAAACTTCATTTTTAGCTTTAAAGTCTCAAAATTACATAGATAACTTATATTTAATAATAGACATCGGGGTTGTTCAAAATTGTGTTGTTTAAACATCTCTTGGTTGTTTAAGACTTCAATGTTGTGTACTATACTTCGTTATTGTTCTCACGAAAGACCAAACAGAGTATAAATTGGATATTTTTAGTGATAAAACTTCATTTTTAGCTTTCAATTCTTCAAAATGCTATAAATAACTTATGTTTAATAATAAACAATGACGATGTTTAAAACTGGGTTGTTTTTTAAATAACTCTTGATTGTTAAGACTTCAGTATTGTATATATTTCATTATTATTCTCACAAATGGAGTATAAATTACATTCTTTTCAGTGATAAAACTTAACTTTTAGCTTTTAAGTCTTCAAAATGATATATATAACTTGGGGGAGTTACTAATAGGTACCATTTATAAGACACTATTACTCTTAAGTGCTACATCTTTTAAGTGTTACTTCTAAGTACAAAAGTTGTGTGTGAAATACTTAAATACCCTTAACCAAATTTTGGCATATTTGATTTTTTTTTTTTGCATTTACTTTACCCCCTAATTGAGCAAAACACACATTACTCCCAACAAAAAATTCCCCTTAATGGACCGAAACACACAAAAATCGCACAGCTCTTCAACGAAGAATTTGGAATAAAAATTGAATCTGCTCGTTTATGAAATTGCACACCAATAATCAGGAGAATCACTGCACACACATTGCTCGTCGAACCTGAAATTCACCGGATGCGGGAGAATCGCTGCACACCCATTGCTCGCAGAACCTGATATTTGTCGGAAACCCTTGTCAGATTTATGCTTGTCGCGCGAGAACCCCTGCACACACACATTCGACGACTTTGCTACTCGCCGGAAAACCTAGACACCCATAATTGCCGAATCTAAAATCGCCGGCCTATTTTTTATTTTTTTTTCGAAAATCACCCATAATTTTCCTATATAACTTATATTTAATAATAAACAACAAGGTTGTTTAAAATTAAGTTGTTTAAACAACTCTTGGTTGTTTAAGATTTCAATGTTGTATATACTTCGTTATTATTCTCATGAAAGGTGAAACAGAGTATGAATTACATACTTTTGAGTGATAAAACTTAATTTCTAACTTTTCATTGTTAACTAGTAGAGTTGTTTAAAATTGAGTTGTTTAAACAAATAGGTTGTTTAAAATTTCAATCTTTTTAAAAAGACAATGTTGTTCACACAAAAGTTCTAATGCATTATGAATTACTTCTTTTAAGTGAAAAAACTTCAGTTTCGATATTTACGTCTTAAAAATAATATGGATAACATATTTTTAGCGATAAATAATTTTTTTAAAATCGTATTGTTTAAACGACCCGATTGTTTAAAACGTCAATCTTGTTTAAAACATAATATTGTTCAAATAAAAGTTCAAATGGATGGAAAAAGCTTTAATTTTGATGTTTAAGTCTTAAACAATGTATGGATGACTTATTTTTAATGTTAAACAATAGAGTTGTATAGAATTGAGTTGTTTAAACAACTGAGTCGTTTGAAACTTCAATCATGCTTAAAAAATAATGTTGTTCACACAAAGGAGTGTATGAATTAACTTCTTTTTAATTGATAAAACTCCAATTATGACGACTAAGTCTTACATATAGTATAGATAATTTTTTTTTTATGATAAACAATATAATTGTTTAAATTGAGTTGATTAAACAACTAAGTTGTTAAAAGCTTAAACGTTGTTTAGGAGATTAAAATTGTTGATATAGAAGCTCAAAAGGTGTATGAGTTAGTTCCTTTTAAGTGAGAAAATATCAATTTTGTCTTAAGTCTTTAAAATAGAATGGTTAATTTATTTTTAGTGATAGTCAACAAGTTTGTTTAAAATCGAGTTATTTAAACAATTGAGTTGTTTAAGTCTTCAGTATTGTTTATGAGATTAAGGTTGTTCAAACAAAATACCAAATATGAATTAGTTATTTTTAAGTGAGGAAATATTAATTTTGACTTTTAAGTATTCAAATATAATAAGTTAATCTTAATGAAAAACAACGGGGTTGTTTAAAATCGGGTTGTTTGAACAACCAAATTGTTTAAGTCTTCGATATTATTTGTGAAATTAAGATTGTCCATGAATTAAGTTTAAATGGAGTTCGCATTAGTTCTTTTTAGGTGGGAAAACATTAATTTTGAATTTTAAGTCTTCAAAATAGAATAAATAACTTATTTTAAAAAAATTCACGATAAGGTTGTTTTTAAATCAAATTCTTTAAACAATTGGGTTGTTGTTTAAACAATCTGGTTGTTTAATTCTTCATATGCCATATTCGAAAATATTAGAAGTCCTTCTACATTGACACCATGGTCACCCACATTCATTTTCTATATTCATTGACCATGTTCTATATGTTAGTTAATTTAAACAACTTAAACATCGTACACTAATAAATAATTTAAACAACTTAATATAAACAACCTTCACTAATAAATAATTTAAACAACTTTAACATCCTACACTAATAAACAACTTAAACAACTTAATAACATAAGCAATGCAAATAATCTAAACTAATAAATAATTTAAACAACTAAAACAACATACACAATGAACAACTTAAACAACATACACAATGAACAACTTAAACAACTTAAACAACTTGAACATCCTACACTAATAAACAACTTAAATATACACAATGAACAACTTAAACAACGTAAACAACTTAAACAACTTGAACATCCTACACTAATAAACAACTTAAACAACATACACAATAAACAATTTAAACAACTTAAACAACTTGAACATCCTACACTAATAAACAACTTAAACAACATACACAATACACAATGAACAACTTAAACAACTAAAATATAAAATATATTTTTAAAATCATTTAGTGAAAAGAAGGTCATTTTTAATATATTTGTATAAGAAAGGCCATCCTTGATAAATTGGCCTTTGACTAGGCCATTTATGAAAATCCCCCCAGTCCCCACCCCTTTGACGGCTTCTCCCATCTAATAATCTGAGACTTTTTTTAGGAGAATGAAGAAAAAAAAATGGCGATAGAATTTGAGAATACAAATCAATTTTTAAAAAATATAATTTTCAGCAAGTAAATGTAAATGGAGTGGTGTGGTTGCCGCCAACGGAGTTACGAATGTTTCTCGCCACCGTCAAATTTCGAAACTCCAGATTTTTTTTTCTCCAGATAAATCGAATCGGCGATCGGCCAGTTGAACCGATCGCCGGTTCATACCGCTTTTTACGTTTTTGAACGGTTCTATGATGGAGCGGTCCAACATCTTAACTCGGTTTGGCAACCTTACCGAGTAGCGGTCAAACCTGTCCGACCGGCGGGTCCGACACGCTTTTTAAAACAGAGTTTAGGACAATAAATTTCGTTAATTGCAAAATACATCACAATGGTTGTAAACAAATTAAATTTACAAACATAGTATGTGTACTTGAAATAGAATTAAGAGACAAAACAAAAAAGTTGAATGAAAAAGTTAGCCGAGCATGATATCGACAAAACTAATCATCGAAGTTAAAACAAGATGAGTTACCATTAAAGGACAATTAAAAACAAAATCCAAACTAAAATAATGATAGTTACATCACATTTATTCTGATAATATTCTCCAGCAATTTATAATAGATGAAATCAAGCACGTAGCTGTAGTTATCTTTCAATTGGCTGTTCAAAAAAACCCAATTGATTTCCACTATGCATAAGTATATCCCACACATATGCCACACCATCAATTTCTTGTTCAAAACCCCTCGGTCTAAACGACACAATTGTTTAATTATCACTCCAAAAACCACACCAATATAACCATCCTCATAATTCAGAAAAAAAAAAAAAAACACAAGAAAAATGGCATCAGAAAACATCTCTGTTCTGAATGCGCTGGACAACGCCCGAACACAATGGTACCACATCACAGCAATCGTGATCGCCGGAATGGGATTCTTCACCGACGCGTACGACCTCTTCTGCATCTCCACCGTCTCCAAGCTGTTGGGCCGACTCTACTACTTCGACCCCACTTCACCAAAACCCGGAAAGCTGCCCCATAATATCAACAACATGGTAATTGGAGTCGCCCTGGTGGGAACGCTCACAGGCCAGCTGGTTTTCGGCTACCTAGGCGATAAGTTGGGCCGAAAGAAAGTGTACGGCATCACTCTCATTCTGATGGCGCTATGCGCCATCTGTTCTAACCTATCATTCGGATACAGTCCTGCTGCGGTTATCAAAACTCTCTGTTTTTTCCGGTTCTGGCTGGGGTTCGGAATCGGGGGAGACTACCCTCTTTCCGCGACTATCATGTCGGAGTACGCGAATAAGAAGACGCGCGGCGCGTTTATCGCGGCTGTTTTCGCGATGCAGGGTGTGGGGATTATTTTCGCGGGCCTTGTTTCGATGATTGTTTCGAAGATTTTTCTTGGTTATTATGCAGGGCCGGCTTACTCTGAGCACAGAGTGTTTTCGACTGAGCCGGAGGCTGATTATGTGTGGAGGATTGTTCTGATGATCGGTGCGCTCCCGGCGATCCTGACGTTCTACTGGCGGATGAAAATGCCGGAAACAGGACGGTACACTGCGCTGATCGAGGGGAACGCGAAGCAGGCGGCCGCGGACATGGGGAAAGTGCTGGATATCGAAATCCAGGCGGATAATGAAAAAGTAAACCAGTTCAATTCGGCTAATGAGTACAAATTGTTGTCGCACGAGTTCTTCGTGCGACACGGGAGGCATTTGATTGGAACTACGACCACGTGGTTTCTGTTGGATATCGCTTTCTACAGCCAGAACTTGACACACAAAAGGATATATTTCCTGTAATGGGGCTCACGAGCGAGCCCCAGAAAGTGAGCGCGCTCCGGGAGATGTTCGAAACGTCCAGGGCGATGTTCGTGATCGCACTGTTCGGGACGTTTCCAGGGTACTGGTTCACGGTGGCGTTTATCGAGAAAATCGGGCGGTACTACATACAGCTGGTGGGGTTTTTCATGATGTCCATTTTCATGTTTGTTATTGGGTACCAGTACGACTACTTAAAAAAAAAGGACCACAAATGGACCTTCGCTGCGCTTTACGGGCTTACTTTCTTCTTCGCCAATTTTGGGCCCAACAGCACGACATTCGTGCTGCCCGCCGAGCTTTTCCCGACGAGGGTCAGGTCGACCTGCCACGCTATTAGCGCGGCGTCGGGAAAAGCAGGGGCGATGGTGGGGGCGTTCGGGATTCAGAACTACACGCAGGATGGAAATGTGAAGAAAATCAAGCAGGCTATGATAATTCTGGCAGTTACGAACATGCTCGGGTTTTTCTGCACGTTTCTGGTGACGGAGACGAAGGGTCGGTCGTTGGAGGAGATCTCCGGTGAAGATGGGAACCTCGGCGAGAGACAGATGGGGGAGAGAAGGGCGGAAGGGAGGTCGGAAACTTGGGAGGATGATTCCAGGAATTGAGGGTAGTTTGGGAAGGAATTGGGTAAAATTATGGCAAGTCTGTCACCTGGGCTTGAAGAGATAGTGATACTGCATATGCACAATAAGTGGAATAAGAAGGGCATAATTAAATAAGAGCTGGATGATGTAGTAATATGATTTCTCTACCCTTCACTAAACTGTAATTTTGTTTTTTATTTATTTTGTGATGTACTGTGTATTTTCTTTTAATCTTAATAAAAATAATATTTTTTCAGATAAAAACTAGCAGTATATTTTTACGGTCCATCTATCCAAATACATGAATTTTTTTATCCGTCATGCGATTTCACTATAACAATCTCTTCAAGGTGTTCTTACAAAATTGTCTTTATATTCATGAAATTTAGTGAACGATTGGTGTGGTGAAGAAATTGGATTCTACAGTATGTTTATTTAACTTTGTGTGGTTTGAGAAATTTGAAAGAGCAGAAATGGGAGGATCTTCAAAGAATTAAGTCCATAACAAAACACAATTATATATGAAGTAAAGATGAAAACATGGTCATATATTTATCTAAAGGTACTATTGAATGAAATTAAATAAACGAATTAATTTTACATTTTTCTATAAATTCGAATTTTTAGATGAGATAAAATTATTTCAGGTACCAAGTACGAGATATACGACAATGCCAAATTGGTTCTTGGAACCAAGAATATGCTGAATTGATTTGTAATTTCCATATATTGGCAATGGTCCTCCTTTGTATAAAGGGTTTGAGTGCAAAAAATAGAAATAATGTAAAACTTCAATGCATCAATTGCACCTAATAATTTGATCAAAATTTTCAAGGAATATTTTTTTTCATGTATAATAAAGACAAAGTCTTATATAAATCAATTTTCATTATGCAATTAGTTTGCATTTTGCATTTTGGGTGTATATTTTAAAATATCAATTGCTTTATGTATTAGTTTGTCATTACAATTTTATACGAGCTAACTCATGATCTAACGAACTGAGAGCCCGTTTGGCACAGCTTATAAGCTGTTTAAGAGCTTATAAACTCCTTAATTTTGTTTGGCAAAATAAAATGTTTAGCATCTTATAAGATAAAAAAAAAGCTTTTTAAAGCTTATAAACTCCAAAAAAATAAGTTGAGATATTCTAACTTATTTTACAAAAATTATATAAGCTCTATCCTATCTCAACACATCCCGGCCAAACCCGGCCCGAATTCAATCCAACCCCTTTTTTGTGAAAAAAAAATATTTTCGGAAAAAAAGAACTATGTTAAAAAAAATTTATTTAAAAAAATAAAAATTTAGGAATAATAAATTATTTTAAAAAATATTTTTGAAAAAAAGTTATTTTCAGAAGAAAAAAAATATTTTTGAAAAAAAATATTTTAAAAAATATTTTCAGAAAAAATAAATTATTAAAAAAAAATATTTAAAAAAAAAATATTTTCAGAAAAAAAATTTATTTTCTGAAAAAAAATATTATATTATATAATTAAAAAATATATATATTTTTAAATATTATTAAAGAACTTATAAGTTGTATTAGTCAAACATTTTAATAATATTATAAACTATTCAAAAATTAAATTTTAAAGACTCTTAAAACAACTTATAAGATGTTAGAATTTATAAAATGTTTAAAATATGCTTAGCGGGTCCTGAATACTATTAAGCTTAAGTTTATTTATCTATACTGATAATTTTATTGAACGAACTTAAACGAACATTTTTCTTATTGTATTCCGAATAGTTTACGAAACTTGGTTACATCCCTGTTTAGTATTTACTAGATACATTGTCGTGAAAGATTAGAAATAGAATGAATCTCTATTTTATAATATGAAATCACTAAAATAAATAAAACCGACTCGGAATATAACTTTAAAGTGCAAATTACTATATAGAAAAAGAAATTAATAAATTACTTCGGTTTTTCGGTTTTTTCACACCCTAAACCGAAACCGAAATTTTAAAATTTTAAAATCAAAATTGAAATCGAATTAATCGAACCGATTTAATATTTTTGGTTTGGTTAGGATTCGGTTTTCGGTTTTAACCGAATTGTGCACTCAAAGCTCACCACCTATCCCTTTTCAGCTTTTTTTTTTTCCTTTTTTAATCTCATTTTTCAATTATCCCAAATGAAATGGGAAATGGAAGTAGACGAGATTGAAGCGGTTCTCGAGAAAATCTGGGATTTGCACGACAAGCTCAGCGACGCAATCCACTCCATATCTCGAGCTCATTCCTGAATTCTATTAAGAATCCGACGCGGAAATCCGATGAATTTTATTTTCACAGGAAAAAGAAATCGGCCGATGGTGATCCGGAGAACAGAGGTGGACAGGGGTTTGTTTTCGTGAAGGAGTTCGAGTCGATGAGGATGAGCCGGCGGTTCAGGAGGCGAAGAGCTTGTACGCTATTCGAACCGCTCTGGAAAATCTAGAAGACGAGCTGGAATTCTTCCATGTGAGTGTAGAAAATGCGATTATCTGGATTTTTACATTTGTCATTCACTTATTATAGGATTGAGATTTAGAATTTTGTGGTTATTAAACGATTAGTTGCAATTTCTGCTGATTTGTTTCTGTGTGTGTGATTTGTGCGTTTTGATTTGATATAGTGTTGGGGATTGGATTTGCTATTTCTGAATATGACATTTTTGGGTAAGATATTTCTAAGCTGAAATAAAAGGCTTATGTTGCTATAGAAACATCAACGCGAACCTTATACCATGAGAATTCTCAGTTAGTGATTGTGATTTGTGCATATTTTATGAACCTATACCATGAGAATTCTCAGTTAGTAATTATGATTAGTGCATATTTTGCTTTATTGGCCCTATTGGCTTTTTTCATTTCTTTAAACTTATGTTTGAAATTTGTATACCACAAGAGTAATCAGTTAATTTTCTGATCTTAATATGTGGTTTAGAGTTTACGATGGTCTAGTTGAGTTAGTATTTACTCTGGGAAATGTTACAGTCAGGTAATTTGTTCATTGATGTTGAACTTTTGGCTGTGGCAATGCTGTAATGAAACAATTTGATTTGTGTATTGAAATTGTGACCAGTTTAGTGTAGTTCTTAAGGAATATCTGCATATTGTGACTTTCTAGGTTGTTAGTTATGTATGCGCTAGTTTAAAATCATGTAACCTTTGATTTATTGGTTTAAACTTGTATTTAGTTGTGTATTTTGGAAGTAGTATCTCGACTTCAGGTGTTCACATTATAAATTGATTTAACATGAATTGTTTTTGGCTTTAAAGAAGCTAGTATGCACTGGTACAATGCCCGGTTAGCATATCTAATCTATTATTTTTGTCTATAATATTTATTTTTGTTTTTAAATTTTCAATACGTAAACTTAAACAAATACTCAAATTTATTACTAATGTCTAATAACTCAAAACCCAAATACTCAAATTTTCTGCAGCTTTTCTGCCATTTAGGTAGTTTCCTTGTACAATTTTTGTAATATGAATAGCATATTTCGGCGCAAAATGCAAACTTTCTATTTCAGCCATGGTTCTGTTATTAGCGAAACTTGATGAGGTATTGACATTTCATTTTACAATTTACAGAATGTACAAACTCAGCAGAAGGCGGAGAGAGATGCTGCAGTAGCTCGGTTAGAACAAAGTCGTATTATTCTTGCAATGAGATTGGCCCAGGAAAACAACACAACTTGAAACTTGGGAAACTGACAAATATTTTTTTTTTTTTTCTTTTGGGTCAAAACTTTTGTACACTTGATAAGGATAGGTTATCTGCACCCCATTAATAATTTGTACACCCACCATTCATTTATCTTATTTAATATTAATTGTGAAAACTCTCAAATGCCCTTTGGCAAAAAATACCCAAATTGCTCTTCTCCAAGAATCCATTATTTCCTCCCAGTCTTTTTTCATTTTTCCCAAGGACAAATTGAGAATAAAAAAGAAGAATAGGTATAGTGTGAAAATTTTCATGTATGAAAATTTATAAAATTGTCCTAAATCAATTATTTACACCCTAAACACTAAATAATGAACTCTAAATTATGACATATTTGGGTCTGGTGAATCATGAACCACTTGAAACGAAAGTAAACCATGAAAATATTTCAATTTTGTTTACCTTCACTAATTACGAATTTATTTGTAAATTAAAGTTTTTTTTTCACGTATATGGAAATTTTTATACTTAGACTCTGTCAAAAAAAGAAAGTAACTGTAGATATGCACTTCAAAGTAAACTCAAATAGCGATCAGGAAAGTTCATAGTGTGTAGTTTCTCAATCCAATGAAAGGCCCAACTCATATCTAAATTCACAGACGTCAAAATATTAAGGCCATTAACATGTGTTTAAGATAATACGTTAAAGTTCATAGTATAATTGATTTAAGAGGAGGCTTGAAATAATCTAAGTTATAAAGATAAGATATAGGCGCGATTTATGACAATAATAAAGATGTGAGTCTACCAGAAATGAAAGCAGATTGAGACTATGAAATAACGAGAGGCAAAAAAATACAAGACACTATAAATGTGATTAACAATGCATTTAGTACTAAGCTTACAAACAATATTACAAAAGTACATCGAATAGAGTTAATTTTACGGGTAAACATTGTTTTCCAATCATTTTTTTTTTTCAAGTTCCTTCAAAAATGTAGTTTTCAAGTCAGTATTCTGAAGCTCTCTCAAACAATTGTCATCTTCAACGCATCTACTATTGCAAAAAATATTCTCATGATTGTTTATCCATAGTATTAAATTCAACATCAAATATTACAACAAAAGATTCACGTTCAATCGTATATTTAAAAAACACAATTTAAATTAAATTCTCATCATTTTAAACCCAAATTTTGTGTAATGACCCATCTTTAATCCTGCAAAAAAATCATTAGAAATTTGATGGAAACATTAGGAGATTTGGGTAACTTCTATTCAAATTCCACAAGACGGAAGTCCTCAGATATAAATTCTTAAGGGTACGTTTGTTTCGGGACTCACCCGGATGGACTTAGGACTTTGCGATCCAAGTCACATACTAGTTGGGGATTTCCACATCCAGCTTTTAAATCAATTCCTATAAAATATACCTATACACCTATTTTCACAAAATTCAATACAATCATATCACCACTTTTCTTCTACCCACTTATTTTCTCTCATACTTTTCTCTCACCCAATACAATATAATAATACTACATTAATCACTATTTCATATTGATTTGACATAAAACAAAAATCACACCCTACCAAAATCTCAAAACAAACACATACATTTACTATTCATCAGGATTTTTAAATCCATAGGATTTCGAAGTCATGACTTCCCCCGCACACCTAAATCCCGAAACAAACATACCCTAAGAAATTTTTCAAAAAAAAAAGAAACTTTAGGACATTTCAAAAATTAATATTTTAGGAATCTTAAAATGGAAAAAAAAATTAATTAAGCTCAAGTTTGATAAATGCCTCGATCATAAAAAAAATTAACGGGATATATTTTCAAAATTAAAAATTAAAAATAACGGTATATGATGTCAAAGTAGACATTGATAAGCGACAATCTTTGCTAAACTCTATTTTTTATTTACTAATTATGTTTAAACCTAGCTAGGTGCCTAGCCAAATCCACTAATAGGCCAACGCAATGTCTGAAGACACTTGACTAAGATTACACCATCATTGTTTGACTTTTAGTATATGAATATTCACAATGTATTTAACTAGGAAAAGATATGCATGAATTTGTTGATGGAAAAAAATATAAAAGAGCCAGTAAATCATCATGTTAGTGCTAATATAACATTGAATGTTGAGTTTTAAAAAGACCAAGACCGATTATTCCGGGGGCCAAAACCATCGTTCACTTGTAGGGGCTCCACTTCAAGTTAGAACAAAATTATATATATGAGTTTTTTGCACTTTTGGTCCCATCATCATCTATCACGACAATCCAGCTGTTGGAGGTGATCCAATTTTTTTGATTAGAAGTCTTGTCGGAAAGATTCACGCTTCGATGGATCTTTGAGAGAAAGTCAGATACTCTGGATATGATAGCCAGTCACATAATTATGAAGACCATGTACAAGATAACCAGAGAAAATATAAAGTATCTCAAGATGCCAAAAGCGGATGTGGTATACGCTATTTGGCGAAATGTGTGAAGGAAATGATCGATTTAAAGATATTCGCAAAACCGCGGTGAAATTCGAGAAACTTAAGATTTACCAAATGAAACCATCAATGAGCTCGATGGAAGAATCACCATGTCATCAACAAGTTACTGAGGAACTTGGACGAGAAATGTCGGATAAAGATATCAATTACAAGAACTTGAGATCTCGACTAAGAAGTGTAATAAAGGATTGTCGAGGATATTGCTAAGATGGCCAAACCTGTTCTCGAGTCTTAAAGCTCATGAGTTGATCCGATCGAAAGAGGGCAAGAAGAAGAAGAAGAAGTAGTCTTTGAAATCACACACCGCCACACATCAAAATCGATTCAAATTCATGAACGGCAAAGAACTCAAAATTTGGAAATATTATAAGCCAAATCAGACATTTTGCTAACTTAAAACTTGAAAAATCTAACATCCAACTTGGTAAGTATCACAGATTTTACAAGGATTATCAAAACAACAGAGGAAGAGATATCACCGGTGACGATGATCTCCATAAGCGACTGTGACCGATGGAAGAGATGATCACGAAAAGGATCGCATAGAAGATAAGAAAAGAGATGATCGGTCCGATGAAAGAAAGACAATGATCGAGAGAAGAAATTGACATAATCGACAAGCCAGATTCTCTGAGACAAAATGACTCACCGATGTAAGAAGTTCCGTGGATCGTTAAGGAGAAACTGGTCATGGAAGAGACCGACACCAAAAGAAAAGAAGAGAAGCGAAGTAAGAGAGCAAATTATAGAGACAGAGGAAAGCCATGGTTGCCGATACATCGTAAATTGATGATTCTTATCCCTTCAGAGGATTCGCTACTCATCTTAGGACTTTTGTCGATAAGCAACGCTGATGATTTCTACCAACGATGATCGATATTCTTTTCTGATGATGAAATCTGTCTGATGGCTAAGGAGGAAGACCAATCTGAGGTAACCTCTAAATCTTTCGCTTGCTCGGTTTCCACATCGCCTATGATTAACACACCCATGGAGAGATTGACTTGCTTGCTCTATTCGAGCAATTGCTTGATGATCTCTCTAAAGAGACACTTATACTATAGTGGAAGAAAACGATAAGCTAAGGATTGAAAATACTCGACTTTGTTAAGGAAAAACAAGAAAGAATTTAACTAAAATCACTGAAGTCTTTCAGAAGATCAAGAACCGAAAGTTCTAAAAGTTAATTCTTCCGATCGGGAGAAGCGCATTAAGGAACATCTAGCTATCAATAAAAAAGAAGTCGATGATTTTAAAATCCTACAAGCCAAGTTTGATGATCTCCTCCGACTACATGAAAGAGTCGAAATTAATCGAGGATAGTTTACGAAGAAATACTGAGTTTTCACGAAATCTTCAAAAACCGTTCGGGATATGAACAACTATTTTCGAACGACAACTAATAAGAAGAGAATTGGGTATGAAAACCGTTCTACATCCTCAAAAGCCCGGCTCGGTTCACTTCAAAAAGGTGTAATCAAACGCGAGTTTCGATATAGATACAAAAAAAACAAAATATGTATCCGATAAAGGAAAGAGTCTGTTGAACAAGTAAGGCAAGTGCCCAATCGAAAGGAAATGAATGGACCTAACTCGATTAAGCATCGCCAAGGAATCATGAAGAACCCGTTCTCAAGAAGAGACCTTGATTAGGTATCGAAATGACAACTGTCAAAGGGAAATTTAATCAAACCTAATCGTGGTCACCGCCTAACAAAGCAAAAGTTGAAGGTAAAATTTGCTAAGACCATTTATGCCAAAAAGATATGAATCTTTTAATAGTAGCGGTCATACCTACCCCTACAATCGTAAACCTAATTGAGCCCCATCTGGGTTAAAAAGAAGACAAACCGCAAGGAAAAATCCCAAGTCTTCTTCGATTCCTCCAAGGCTCGCACAAATAATCATTTCGAGAATGCATATGAAGAAATGTATGATTATGTAGATGTTTATGGGAGACAAATTTTTTCCGATCTATCGACATAATAGAATTGCCCCTGTTTGTATGGATCCCTAAAACCAACTCTAACCCCTCAGGACCCAATCCAAAAGGGGTACCTAAAGGATTTGACGGAGGGTTCATGGGTTTGACCAACAAAAGAGGTGTATAAACAACTATCCGGTACATCAATAGTGGATGCTCAAGGCACATGATTTGGAAGCAAACATCTTCTTAGCTCTTACACGTAATGTTAAGGCCCACGTGTACTCTTTTGGTGATGATAACTTTGGTTTTACCGGAGGATAACCTTAGAGAATGATGATGTTGTTTTTGGAGTCTCGATGTCGAAGGTTTAAAGGTTACTCAGTTTACAATGCGAAAACGGATTAGTGTTGAGTTCTCGACCGATCGAGGTACTATCAAGAATCGAGCTACTCAATGGATCTTGTTAAGCGGTTCAAGAAAGGTACAATTTTTCTGCAGATTGAACGGTTGTCCAAGAAATGCATAACGATTGTTAAGAGTTCCAAAAGTAGCAGTTGGCTCGCACAAAAAAGAATGAGTCATCGAACTTTAAAACTCTTAACAAGATAGCAAGGATGTCTTTGGTTGAGGACTTCCGAATGAGGTATTCTCTAAGGATCGACATGTGTCGCATTAGGGAAAAGGTTAAAGCCTCATTTAAAGGAATCCTGGACCAAAGATCCGCAGAGTATTGCAACCTGCTCCATATGGACTTATTTTACTCGATCTACGGATTTAAATATTCCGTAATGTCGTGGATGATTATTCCAAGTTTACAGGTTGTATTCTTGTATAAGAAGAATGAGACAACAACAAAGATATTTCAAGAAACTGAAAAAGTGTCAAGATAGTGAAAATCGACGGATAAAGGTACAAAATTTACGAACTCTTTTATTGATTTTTTTGCACTAAGTTTGGTATCTACAAATTTGACAATCAACGCAAGAACGCCACAATGTAATGGTGTAGTGAAGCGAAAAAACAGAACACTCAAAGAAGCCGCCAAGACTATCCGAACATGCAACACTAAGTGGATTTTCGGGCGGCGTAGCCATCAATATCGTGATGCCACACTCGAAGCGGATGCTCTCGACAAAGGCTCACTACAAAACTATTTATGTGGAAGGCGTAAAAACCTCGTGTTTCTTACTTCCTTGTTTGGGT
The DNA here is from genome assembly GCA_037126765.1 of Stenogyne calaminthoides. Taxonomy (NCBI): domain Eukaryota; kingdom Viridiplantae; phylum Streptophyta; class Magnoliopsida; order Lamiales; family Lamiaceae; genus Stenogyne; species Stenogyne calaminthoides. The sequence goes on from JBBCBC010000009.1 coordinate 35,790,600, forward strand.
GCAAGTGTTTTCATACACAACAATGGAAAAGTCGATTGAAGACTTTTGAAGCCAAGTCGGATGAGGGTATATTCTTAGGATATTCCTCATCCGGCCAAGGCTTTCGGGGGGTTTATAAAGTAACCCTAGTTGTGGAAGAAACACCTCATATGGTCTTTGATGAGACATCTTCTCGAACAAGAAAAACTGCCCGAACAAGAAGTACCATATCAATAAAACGATGCACAAAAAATGGATAAGCTAAGTATCAAGGAAAAATGATCAGAACACGTAACAGTGTATATTCCAGATCTTCATTGATTCACCAGTCAATCGGATTTTTAAGGCGTCTTAACCAATAAAAAAAAGTTGATGCAATTTGAGACAATATCAGCCCGAACCATCCGGTTCGGGGGAACACCTGAAGTTCCTACGGACAGACATCAGCACATGATGAGTCCAACATCAGCTGAGACTTGTCCATGTCAAGTGGATCATAATTTTGCACCACTTACAATCACTAGCAATGAACTACTATCAGAAGAGGATGATGTTCTCCAAACATATGCAAATCAGAAAAGAAGGACACAGGTAACGATCATCCATTGATCGATCGCCGGAGACCCATCGATAGAGTTAAAACTAGACATCAGATTGGTGAAAGTGTCATGTATTGTTGTTATCGTCTTTGAAGGAACCAACCGTAAAAAAGGAAGCTCTACAAGATGCAAAACCGGATTCTAGCCATGCAAGAAAATCGAAGCAGTTTGAAAGGAATTAAGTTTGGAAATTGGTGGGATGGACCAACCCATCAAGATGTGATTGACACAAAGTGGGTATTCAAGAACAAAGAGATGAGAATAATGTCATAACGAAATAAGAAAAAGACTTGTTGCTAAGGGGTATTCACAATCGGAAGAATTGATTATGATGAGACCTTTGCACCGATCGCTTCGCTCGAAGCCATTAATTTTTTGGCATTGCCGCCTACCAGAGGGTTTATTGTGTATCGGATGGACGTAAAAGTGCATTCTTAAATGGGGTACTAAACGAGGAAGTTTATGTTGAACAACCTCGGGCTTTGAAAAAAAAAAAATGGATTTAAGAAAAGCTCTTTATGGCCTAAAACAAGCTCCTCGAGCTTGGTATGATACTCAATTCTTGATAGGCGGTGGTTTCACTAAAGGAATAGTGGACGTAACCTTATTGAGAATAGAAGATGGAGAAGATATTACGATGGTTCGATTTATGTGGGCGACATCATCTTAAAACAAGAGTTTATGTGAAAAAAATTGACAAAAGTTCGATGCAAGGAAAGTTCGAGAATGATGGATGAGTTACTTTTACGGGTTTTACAAGTTAAGCAAAATACTGAAGGATATTCAAAAAAGTACACTAGGAGTTTATTGGCTAAGTTTGGAGTTCAAACCTTGTAAAAGCGAATTCCTATGATGACCGGATTCAAATGGATCCAGATGAGAATGGTCGTAAAAACTAATCGTAAAGAATACAGGGGGCTCTCATTGGATCTCTACTAACATTCAAATATACTTTTCAAAGGTGTATGTGCGGATGAGGCAAATCAATGCAAAATTATATCGGATTCTTAAGTATCTTAATAAACCTTGGTTTATTTTATTCGAGATGATAATCTAGAGCTTAGTGGGTATCGATTACGATTATGGAGGTTGCAAAATTGATGGGAAGTCAACCTCGGGAACATGTCGGTTTTAGGTAGTAAAAATCTCGTGGTTTTCAAAAAAGCGGACATCGATTCGCGACATCTCGATATAAATAGAATTTAACCTCCCGCTAAGTCAAGAATTTGAGGATTATAACATTATATGAACGTGCCTTATAAATGATAATAGTGATATTGATATCATCGAGAATCTCGTTTCTACATACAAGATGCAAGCATGTGGATGTCGGACACCATTTTATAAGAGATCATGTTGAAAAGAAGAATATCGAATGGAAAAGATCCATAATCGATAAACGAAAAGTCGATATTTTAACCAAGCCATTTCGAGATCAAATTCAGAGAATTATGCAATGAGCTTTGGGCCGGATCTTGAAGTGCACTGAAATATTTGGTGGACTAGTCTCCAAGACCGATTAGTTAAGAGACCTGACCAGATAGAAAAGATGATTAAGGAAGATACCTCAACTGATCAGATCTGATCAGAAAAGAATTATCAGATTAAGGGGGAACTAATCAGATTGGAATGTTATACTTTGTAAGTCGATTAAGCTATGTTCAACAAGCAAGTTACATAAGATTAAAGCTTCAATCGCATAAGGAAACAGAAAATACACAACAATGAAATAATAGAAATTTTCATTGATAAAGACCCGGAGGTCAGATTTACATTACAAGTTACAAGTACAAAAGGACCCGGAGGTCAGTACATAAACCATAAACCGAAAAACCTAAGCCTAAAAGGGGGAGAGAGAGGCTTTTAAAGCCTGATGCTCTCATTTTCTCCCACTTAACCTAAAAGGGGTGTGAGAGGCTTTGAAATAATCCTAAAGCCACCCTCAGAGCTTCGGAGTTAGGAGCGAGAGCGGCCTTGAAGGATTTCTAAGCCAGGAGCCCCTAGTCCTAAAATCAATGGGCTCTCCAGCTGTTAAATGGGACACAAGTGCCAAAGATGTGGTCCAAAGACCATATGGCCACAAGTGTCGCATGCGAATATTGAGTTTAATATCGATGATCAAGCTGTTGTTCGACATACCAAACTCAGTTTTGTATCGATCGAATTTGATGCTAATTAAAATCATCTCGATAGGCACACAAGGTGCATACAATTAGGAGAAGTGTCTTCTCATTTGCGATAGCAGATCCGCCGCCTCGGTGGTAGAGAAGCTTGGCAATAATCGTATGTGTAATCTTTGATGGCATTTTAATAAAGGACACACATGGTTGATTTGAGAAAATTTGAAATCATTTGAGAAGGGTTAAAGGTTTTTTTGAAAAGTTTCACGGAAATAAGGGTTCATCGGAAAACATGGAGTATAAGCTAAATAAAGAAGATGAATGGTTTATGTTGTGGTGTTTGCCTAAAACCCCAGATCTATTTATAGAACAAAAGCAGGGGTATAGGTGCAAATTTAATTTCTCAAGACCCTTAGGAGAAATCTGCACCTCAAGACAAAGATAAGAAAACGCGGTCGATGGTTGGATGAGTTGGCGGTGTGAATTATCACAACGAATCCATATCATCATTACGAAGTGTCAAATCACGCTTACTTAGGGAATCGAGGCGACTCTTGACTCCTCAAGAACTAAGTTTTTCAAGACATTCAAAGACTTGACCTAGGTCAAGAGTGGATCAGGATGGATCCGAAGAAAATTGATCAGATAAGAAGGATCAATTGGATATGGTATCTCAACTGATCAGAAAGGATCAGTCAAAGAGTTGTTCAGAGATAACAGTTGAAAAGGGAACGTCACCTAATCACAGCTCATCAAAAAAACCGATCGGATAAATGGGACATTGTTGGGAAATACTATGGTTTAGGAATCCGACCGGCCGATCGAAGATACTGCTGAACCGGTCCAATAGAGGTATAAAACCGCTATTGGGCATTACTAAAAAGGAAAAAACCGGTTGAAAATAGGTCAAAACCGGAAACCGGTCAACCGATAAACCGGCGGTTTTGACCGGTTTCACTTATTTTTTTTTTTTTATTACTGAAAATTAAACATGCTTACCGTTGGCCGTCCATGGATCTGTTCGTCGTCGTTATAAATTTACCTCATTGTGGGGAACACACGCGATCGTCCGCGAACACATCGTCAAGGGCCTCAAGCGACACCATGGGTCTCCAATGGTCGAAAAAATTTTGTAATATCGCTGCGGAGAGCAAAAGGGTTCAAAACCCTAATTAAAGTGACGGAAAGAACAAGAGCCAAGGCACCAATTACAAAATCAAGCAAGTGGAGTGAATAAAAACCGCACTCCATTTAAAAACAAATATGCGGTGGATGTCAAAACTCTATTAAAACAATTTAATCTCTGTTTTGAATTCCAAAGTCTTGCTTTCTACATAGCCAATTTCAATGTATTTAAATTTTTGTTTTAAACATATCGAAACAAACTATTGGTTTTTGGGCAAATATAATTGAAAGGATGGAATATAGAGACACGTAAACACGTAATACATTGAATGAGAATTAAACAATTCACCAACAACGAACCTATAATTGCATAAACAATTCAATAATCATAACAAGAAATCTTCAAAGAACTTCGAGAAGCGATTTCTCAACTACGGTGATATCCACGTAATCAAATCACGGACTTGCACAGATTTGCAAAGATTGAATCAAGAGATGAATTTGCTAGGAAAATTCTAACTTTTATTTATTTTGCAATCATAAGACATTTGTGATGATGATTTGAATTTCAAACTCTTGTATTGTATTTGACATCTACTATGTTTGCTTTATGCTATGACTTGTGACTTTTGTATTGTTGATGACATTTCTATTATGTTTGGAAATTGAATTTTGAAAGTTGAAACTATTTATGTTAATGGACATTTCTATTATGTTTAGAAATTTAAGTTTGAACTTTGAAGTGACTTTAGATACTTTATATTCACTTATCATACTCTATATTTTGAATTTTTAAAAAAATTATGCATATTATATATATATAATATTTATTATGACGTCATATCGGCTCAATCCGGCTCAATCCGGTCCGACCGGTCCGACCCCGGTCCAACCTTTTTTTGGGGTCGTCCGACTCAACTTCCGGTTCCGGTTTTTAAAACATAGGTTTAGGCAACCATCAGTAAGGTCAACGAGAATCGTCAACGGATAAGATCAGCGATGGTAATTCGACAATATCGATCGATCGGATATGTTTTCTGATTTATCTTCATACCTATTCTATGTTAGCTATTACTGTTCACATTACTTTATGATGTCATGCCTGCAAACATTAAATGCGGATGCGGGGATTGTGTATTAAATGCATTTTTTTTCGAACTTTCAAGTCCAAAAGTCTGCCGGTTTAAAACCTTAACCGCACGATTGAATTACTCTTCAACCGCTTTAATCTTGATCTTCCACTTAAATCAAGGACACTCAAGTACCTTAAAAAATAATCGTGCAAAATGTTTCCCTCCCATCTTTTAAAACCCTAAATACCTTTTCTCTGAAAACCTTTCGCATTTCATACCTTTTAAAAAAAACCGCAAATTCAGTTCCAGAAAACTCTCTCAAACATTCAAAATATTCAAACGATTAATCTATCTTCCAAAACTCTCATATCGCTTTTCTGGTAACTTACTCATCTTGTTATTTTTTTAATAGCATATAATGATCAGAGTATAGAAATTGTGTGTATTACTGTTAATCATGATCAAATAGAATTTAAATCAGTCATTGTCATTTTTATATGCATATTGGGGATAGATATTCATGTGTATTAATTCACAAAATTGCTATTTTATGAATAACAATGTGTGATTGATTATGTTGTTTCACATTGCACTCACTTTGTATGCTTGTTTATGATTTCAGAAAATGGAATCGTCAATAGTGCTATCGGAAACTTGTGACTATGCCTCTATGCTAAAAAATGTCATTGATGAAAAGTATGTCATTTTCAATACCACAAATGATCCAGAATTAAGGGAGATACTCGAATGCTTAAGAGCCTGTGGACTTGATCAATTTTGCTATTGCCATCAGGAAACTGTCCATATGATTGAATCATTGGAATTCTTGAGAAGACTAAAGGAGACTGACAACATAGAACTATTCTCATTCGTTGGAAGGACCAGGATCGATGTCTCCAACGATGATCTCAGAAGAATCTTTGGTCTTCAAATGAGCAAGAAATACCCTGATGAGTTCACTGCTGGAATGTCAGATAAGGAGTATCTGCAGAAAGTGTTGTTGAGACCTGGGAACATCAATCAGCTCACACATGTCAAAGTTCCCTACCTCCGAAGGAAGTATAGGCTGCTTTTCGAAATTGTCTCGAAAGTCATTCTTGGGATCTCTTTCAGCCCAGATTCTCTAACCCAGCAAAAGCAGTAATCATTGAGAAGGCCCCAGATATGAACTGCATGGGGTTATTCAAGCATCGTTTGCTGCAGGAAACTGATAAGTTTACCACCGATGAAGAAAATCGAGTGAAGTTGACCAAGAATATCAGCAATATTCACAAGGTGTCTATAATTTTGGCTGATAAGCTTCCCAGTGACTATCCTTGGTCACAAAAATGGGCGGAAGTAATATGTGGAGAAATTCAAAGTCTTGCTTTACAAGGATGATGCACTATCTGGATTATCTGATGATGATCTAACACCATATGTGCCGAAGCCTAAAAATCCTGAAGGCAAAGCTCCATCTAAGAGAGGAACGAGAAAGAGGAAGCAGGCTGTGAGTAAGCCTTCTAATGCAGGTGCGAAACGTCAGAAAACACTTACTACAATGCTTCCTAAGAAGGATGATATGCCTTTTGGAGGTCTTCAAGATGAAGGAAGTGATGTTGAAATTCTGGAGTCAGACGAAGATCAACCTGAAGAATCAGGTCGAGAGTTAATGCTGGTGGAAAACCTAGTTCAGGTGGACACCCGTGGAGCTGATGTACAACCTGAAGAGAATAAGTCTGATTCTGAACCATCAGACTCAGCCCACATAAGTTCTCTTTTCAGAGGACATGAAACCACCTACTGCCCCACTTCACCCATCTCATCTTCAAAATCACCTTCACCTGAACCCTTAACCAGAAAACTATCACCCTCACCCGAACCATCAACCAGACAACCACCTTCAACTGAACCTTCCACCGGGAAATTGTTTACCCCTTCTCCCTCTCGAACCCCCTCTCCCAAAATAACTTCAACCACATCAGAATCACAGCCCGATCAACCTTCAACCAGTCAACCAAAAAATCCTCCACCCCCTCCCGAATCTTCACAGTTAAATCCACCTGTTTCGGAAGCTGTTCAGGAACCTGTTCAAGAAATCATTCAGGGACTTGTTCCAACACCTGTTCTGGAACTCGCTCAGGAGGAGCAAGATGTTGCTGACATCAAAGACATGTATGTCTCCATGTCTCACAATCCCTTCAACAAGAGGACCCTCCTCGAATCACCTGTACAAGAACACTCTATGGTGTATTTTCTATGGCGACAGGTGAATGCCTATCTGGACGAGCACTTTCCTGAACTCATCGATCATATTGGGATCAGACAGCAGATGGAGGAGATAGTCTTCTGGAGGAACATCAGACTCAAGGATATTGAAGACTTCCTAATTTTAATGAATGCCTTGGAGTCTGATTACTTTGTTGACCTAGAGAAGAAGGCGATGCAAAATGCTTGTATGTATCGGCGTAGTCGAACGGCTCTGAATCTTTCGATATCGGATAATTTGGTGCACCAATGATTTGGGTATTTACGAAGAAGAAAAAGAGGTTATGATACTTATGCTTATATCGAGTATGAGCAACTTTTGCCGATGAACGGTATGGGTCTTTGCAGATGAGATGACCCAAAGCGAGGTTTCAACATCCTGGTCGGATTCATTGTGCTAAGTGCTCATATCCTAGATCTTATTTCTGCGGAAATACAAGATGGGGTAAAAGCAATACAAGATGGGGTAAAAGCTTTAGTTGAGACACAATTTACGACTCTTCTTTGCCGTCGATGCGAGAAATTTGAAAGAAGACGATTGACAAAGAGAGGAAGCTAACCGTTGACCAGATCTCAAACCTGGTTGACAGTGAGAGGAAGTTAGCAGTCGAGAAGATCACAAATATGCACGATTCAATTCTCGAATCTGTAACAAAATGAACCCTCTTGCTGACAATATGAGGATCCAGACTTATATGCTTGGAGAGACCTAGGTTCTCTTGGAAAGTGTCTGGGGATCCTTGGAACGGACTGATTCGTGTCTGGACAATAGCAGAAAAAGATTTGATCAATCTATTACTCAGGCCAAGAAAGTTATTGAATCTGGATTAAATAAGTTCCTGGGTACTGCAACAACTTCTGCAAATGTTCAGATCACTCCTCTTGCTGTGGAAGAACTTAAGGAGGAGATAACACGTCAGTTTCAGGCCTTGAATCTCAAGCTATCACACCTTTTTGATGCAACCAAAAAGGGGGAAGGACAAGATAAAGAAAAACAGATGCAGATGGAAAAACAGTTGCAGATGGTAACTGTTGATTTACCAGAAGTGATCCATTCTGGTTTACCTAAGGTCACTCCGTCTGATGCCACTCCTTCTGAAGTCACCCATTCTGAGATCGCTCCTACTGCTGAACTAAAACAATCTGTGGATCAACACAGCAAGGAGATCGAGGCTCAGGGAAAAGAAATCAATAAGCAGAAGACAACCCTATCTGAAGTTGTTTCTAGGGTGGACAAGATTGAAGACTTCTCGTCAACTGCACAGAAAAAATTTGATCAGGAGGATCATGCGAAAAGTCTCGAGTTGGCAAAAAGAAGCCGGAGAGAAGAAAGATGGCTGAAGAAGAAAGACAAGCTGCGGAAGGCAAGCAAGCCGAGAAGCAAATCAAAAGCCAATCGTGACCCCGGACTCGATTGAAGACATCGGATCTTTGATAAGAAGAACAAACCGATGAGGCGTGGGGTCATTAAGCGACTATCAAGAAGAAGAAGCTTGCGTTGAAGCTGCCGTCTGGACCGAAGATATGTCAAAAGGAAATCTAAGATGGCAGCAGATGCAGAAGAAGTAGATTGGGAAGAGAGAGCTTTCCCTGCGGAAGTTGAAAGCATTACGGTGGCGGACGAGACTTGCTTCTGAATGGACAAGGATTAAAATCGATCGGGCCGTGGCGGCGTCTACATTATTCGAAGATACGAACATGCCGATCGGGGTGAATTTGATCTTTGAGTTTCAAAATTTTGGAGATCAAACACCCCAGATTCTTCAAAGTGGTGATGCATGAAGGAAAAATCATGTCATTAACTCCTTCTGCACCTAAATTTCAGACAATGATTCCACCACTCAGAGCTGATAACTCTCTTGACCCAATTGGATTCAAACAACTCTTCTACGATTTTGCTAAGAGAGGAGACATTATTGAGAGTGAAAGATTGGAGACCTTGCTGCAGAGAATGTACAAGATTTTCAACATTCCAGAAAGTCTTCAGAAGTTTGCTTATTGAAGGAATCAGAAGATGTCTTAGATCAGGTGAAAGGTAAAATTTGTACATGTAATCGCCATCTCTTATATATAAAACAAGTTACCTTTCTGATCTTAAGACAACATCTCATTATCTTCTGATTTCTGTTGTTTATGTTTTTACATTTAGCATGGTTATCTGTTTTTCTTATTATATGTTTTGGTTCCATAAAAAAGGGAGAAATTGTTGGGAAATTTATATTTAGTTTTGATGGAAGTTCCAAAAGCGATTTTGTAATAGGACGATCGGACTGTTAGGTAGATCGATGTTTTAGAATCGAGTTAGGATGACCAAATTTGAAATGTATAGACAACTGATGTATAAGGTAGGTCACATATTGAGGGGGAACTCAATATGTATAGGTCAGGTCAGAAGATCAGTTGAGATCAGAAGACAAGACAAGGTCATAAGATCAAATAATCAGTTAGTCGAATGATCAGTTAATCAGATGATCAGGTGAAGACATGAAGTCAATAGCTCAGAAGACCTGAAGATCAGAAGACTACCAGAAGATCAAGATCCGCACTGAAGACCGGAAGACCTACATCATCGAGTCCGCTAGTTGAAGCTAAGACAACGAGCATCGAAGACTCTATCAGTAGGATCGATCGGTTATGGCGATCGATCAGTCACCACAACAAAAGTGTCAACTAATGTTTCACCAAGTCATACATTGTTGATCTGAACAAGAAGAATGTCAACTTTAGTTGGTGAACAAACTCTGACATGCTGTACTTGTTAACCAATAAGAACAAGACACGTATGACTGGTGACATCATGGATTTTATTTGCCGCGGTCAGACGGCTAGAAAAATGACATACACGCTTTCGGCCATGCTGTTCCTGGAAGCACGTCACATCAAATCCTGCAAACCTACCAAATATAGCCGGAAATTTAAATTGCTCTCCAACGACTCTTTGATTTCGAGGTCTATAAATATGGGATTACTCTTCAGAGTGAAAAAACGGAAATTATCAAGAAACTCATACTATAGCAAAATTTCCGCACGAAGAACACAACCTTGAAGATTATTTTTCTAAGTGTTCATCCCATAGTTCTTAGCACATAAATCTTATCCTCTAGCTGTTAGGCTACTTAAATACTAGGAAAGATTTCAAAGTTGGAACAAACAACAAATCTTACCCAAAACCCAAAGTTAGGTTAAGTTTGTTTAGCAAGATTTCAGACTAGGGTTTCTAGTTCTGATTTCTGTGATCGGTTGAGTGAGAGCTCCATAAATATCTGTTGGTGTAATGTGTTGGACTAACACAATAATCTAAGTCCAGTTGGTTAAGTCGGTTAAGTTGGTGCCCCTTGTGATAGGGAAGAGTGGACGTAGGATTGGTTGTTCGAACCACTATAAATCTTGTGTGCATTTACCTGTTTGATTAACTGCTTCACACTATTGCACACAACTTGATTAAATCTGCATACATATTCTGAGTTAGGATCAACTAGCAACAAGCTACTGATCTGATCAGATTGAACTCATAGTCATCTGATTGAAAACAACCTCGGAATCTGATTTGTTATAAACTGGTTTTTCACACGGGTATAAACTAGCTTCCGCACAATCAGTTAAACTGATAGATACCAAACTGATCTGCCCTCAGTCGATCAGTAAGTTGGATATCAGTCCAAACTGATTCACTTGCACTCTGATCAGGCAAACTGCCATCACCTGATCTGAACGAAAAAGTTTTCAGAAGTCTATTCACCCCTCCCCTCTAGACTTCCGCCCTCACGAAACCTGTTCGGGACCTACAAAATGTTACCGTTTTTTTTTATTTTATTTTATTTTTCCAAACTCTATAAATACCCCTTCATTTGTATTCATTTTCTTGCACCAACTTGATCCAAATTGATCAATTCTTCTTCATCTCTCTAATTCTCTTGTTCTAACTTTATAAGCTTCATTATAGTTCATAGTTCATACTTCATATATTATCTATATTGGTATATTTTATACATTATAGTATATAATTTATATTATATACACTTTACTTTATATTTTATATTACATAAAAAAAATGTCAAAAAGAGGAGGATCATCTCGACCATCATCTTCTAGAGGAGGAAAAGAAAAGAGTCCGATGACTTCCGATTTTCCTCCACCTCCTCCTCCTACTGCACAATTCAATATTCCATGGAGTGTGGAGGAAATAGAAGCGAGTCTTGGTCCCAATTATGTGGATGCCACTTTTTCAAATGAAGAATTTCAACAACCTCGTGGTGGTACTCAAGAAAGTACTCATGGTCATGGACATGGTCCTCATGAAAACGAAGAAAATGTGGAGGAGGCCGTTCCACCTCAAGGTGGAGAAAGAAGACGTAGAGTTCTTGCATCCGAAATATGTTGGGGAATAAGTTGCACAGATCTATTCGGGGTGAATATTTAAATACAAATTTAATTATTTAATTATTACTAGCATGAATTAATCCTATATTAATTCAAATAATAATCCAACAACATATCATGCATATAATAATTCACGTAAAACCTACGCATGCGGAATTCTACGAGTTTACGTGAACGTACCTCTTGGGATGGCAACGGCGTGGCTGAATAGACTAACCGTAAGGACTTCCCAAGTATTCCCTTAGCCCTCGTTCGACTATCCGGTGGAAGGATTCTTGTGAACGAATTAACAAAAGGAAAATAAATTATGTTGCACTTTTTCCAGCACATGGAATTGTACACTACTCACAATTGTCGTTTTTCAAAAAAAATACAATCTGTCGACGTTACAAAATATTTGATATTTTATCGACGCTGATATTTTTCCGAAAAACCAATTTTCGTGTGTTGCTGGGAATGAAACATTCATCCCCTATTTATAGAGGCCAGGTGGTCGAAAATTTAGGTCTAAAATAATGTGGAAAAATCTTTTCTTGATCTTCAAGAAATCTTGAATATATCTCCTATATTCTTTTTCCCATAATTATAATATTCCACAAAATCCCACCTTCTCTATTTGCTATGGAATTTTCGAAAATATTGGGGTCAAGAATCCAAGATTTGGATCTTCTTGCATTTATGAGATATTCTTGTATTTCAAGAAATACATATCTTCCATAATATCTTTTCAAGAAAATCTTTCTTGCCTACTATATTTTCTAATTTTTCGAAAATCACATCATAGATAACCTAGTGGGAGATTTCTTGAATTTAATGAGATAATCTTGTATTCCAAGAATACATATCTTCATTCCATAACAAAATTCAAAGAAAATCTTTCTCCCAACATATCTATGATTTTCGAAATTTAGTTGGAAAATTAAGCAACAATATTTATTTTATTTTAATCACCTTTTCAGTTAATGAACTATATGTTGGGCTACTTAGGGGGCCTTTAGGAGAATTAAGATTGGACCTTCTAATGGACCTTGAATATCTAATATTGAGCCACAATATAATTCAAGCCCATAAATATTAATTAATCCCACTACATAATTAATATTGCACTATACATCTTAACCCATATTACAGTCAATACGGCTCTCGGTCATTATTTCCCGTGTTTAAGATTATCTAGCCCATTAATTAATTCAAGCCACTGAAATAACTTTCCATTAATTAATATCTTTTATCCTTGGTCAAGGAACAATTCAACATTATTATCCATACCGGAAACTAATTTCACTTGCAAGATTTGGTATGATAAAGCTTATGAACCTCTAAGTGGGCCGTCGAACAAAGCGTGCTTGCGGCGCGATTCTTTCGTATTAAATCTTAGCAATCACATGTGACTAATAATATTGCCCAAGATAAAAGTATTGAATCTCATTGATTATTTACCCATGATAAGTCAAAGAAATAGTTACCAATCCGTGATCCTATTTAAGGGGCGAAGATTAAGAAATAACGAACCACCGAGGTCTAATTCTTCCTTGTTGATTAGAAGAATTTATCCTCCTCAGAGGGTCCTATTCAATTGCATCGGTCATGCACTAGTGTAATCTCTTGGTCAAGACAAGCCAATCCCGAGCCTTACACTTCAACCTTTCACGATGGGTTATTCATTTCCATCTAGGTCGTGAATAAGCGTACTTTTAGTTACAAGGATTTATTAATTTAATCTTACGTGATCCGGTATCACTAAATTAACTACAATGTAACACGTCATCGACTTATTGAGCAGTTATGCGATAAATATATGTAACATTCGATAATATTTAAAGCATCGATTGATAAACAATTTATTTCGATAAATAAGTCGGAAATTGGTTTTCGATTATACAAAGTAAAAGCATACTTTCAATTATAATCCCAACAATCTCCCACTTATACTCAAAGTGCGCTTTTAAGTATACTACAACATGTCTCGTGTAGTCCGTGACATCTAATGTCACCTACACGAACCTAATAATTTCTCCCACTTATACTCAAAGCAGTTATTGGCAAGCGGTCTTGACACCCATTCCTTCCACATGTCTCTCGAATGTATTCAGAGGCATACCCTTTGTGAATGAATCTGCTAGGTTGTCCTTAGACGCTATCTTTGCCACATCTATATCTCTCTCTTAACGATTTCTCGTATAAGATGTCTTTCCTTTAGTGTGCTTTGTTTGACTCGTGAACTCTTGGTTCCTTGAATTTGCAACGCCCCCAGCAAATATTTGCTAGACAAATTCAGAACAACATCCAAGTCCACTAAGAAGATCTAGAGCCCAATCGGTTCTTTCACTGCTTCTCAAGCATCTACTTACCCGACTTCCATGGTTGAGTCAGCGATGCATTTTTGCTTCACACTCGTCCATTTGATGGCTACACCTCCCAAATGAAACACACTAACGAGGCGGATAGTTTACGGAATCTAAGTCGATTGGAAATCCGAAGTAAAGTGTGGCCGATGGGGATTGGAGTATCGATCGATAAATCAACATTCTATCCCGAAGTTATTTTCGGACACTTCAAAATGTTTTTAAGCGTAAGTCAATGCTCTTTCCTGGGTTACTTTGATATCTTGCTATCATGCCTACGGCCAAAAACAGGATATCGGGTCTCGTACCTGGCAATGTATACATAAAGGTTTTCGACGGTAGAAGCCACAAGGAATACCTTTCATGTCATCTATCTCCTTTTGCTTCTTTAGGGGACATTTTCTTGGATAGATGGATTCCAAGTCCGAAAAGGTACAAATCCTTTCTTGGAATCTTGCATCTTTGAAATCATTTTAAGGCGGTGTCTATGTATGAAACTTGAGATAACCCGATCATCATTTTCTTGCGATCTCAAGTTATCTTGATCCCAAGGATGTGTCCCGCTCTCCCTATGTCTTTCATATCAAACTGTTGTTTTGAAATCCATGCCCTTACGTCGATAATACCTTCACATCGTCCCCGATGATAAGAATGTCATCTACGATAGTACTAAGAATCCCAATGCGATTCGACACGCTTTTTTATACACACAACTTTCAAACTTGTTTTGATCAAACCCATAAGACTTTATAACATGATCAAAACATTGTTCCAAGCTCTGGATACCTGTTTGAGTCCGTAAATGGACCTCTTGAGCTTACAAACTAGGTGTTCTTGGCTTGTTTCAATGAAACCTTGGGGTTGTTGCATATAGATCTCTTCATCAAGACTTCAGTTAAGGAAAGCTGTCTTGACATCCATTTGCCAGATTTCAAAATCGAAATGCGCAGCAATCGATAAGAGAATACGGATAGACTTAAGCATGACTACGGGCGAAACAGTTTCCTCATAATCGATCCCTTCTTTCTGAGTATAACCTTTCGCCACTAGTCTTGCTTTGAAGGTTTCCACCCTCCCGTCCGGTCCTCTTTTTCTCTTATATACCCACTTGTATCCAATGGGTTTGACCCCATTAAGTGGTTCGACTAGCTCCCACACTCTGTTATGAAACATAGAACCCATTTCGACTTTCATTGCTGTTTGCCAAGAATCTGCATCCTTATCTTGGAGTGCTTCGTCATATGTCCATGGGTCTGATTCGTCTTGTCCAAGAATCAAGCCCGAGGACTCTCCTATTCCCATGAATCTCTCGGGCTGTCTTACAACCCTCCCACTACGACGAGGCTCCAGTTGTGAAAGTGTGTCGTTTGGTATATCATCTAGTACAGTTGGCATTGAGGTTTGCCTTCTTAGCTCATTTAAGGTAATCTCACTTCTGGGTCTTCTTTCGTTCATATAGTCTTTTTCCAAAAATCTAAAGTGGGTGCTTATGACCACCTTTTGATCTTCGGGACCAAGAACATACACCCTTTTGTTCCCTCGGGGTAACCTACAAACAACCTTAATTCTGATCGAGGATCCAATTTACTGGCTTCCTTGTCCAACACGTAGGCCAGACACCCCCACATTCTCATGTGTCTCATACTAGGCTTGCACCCGGTCCACAATTCTTTGGGAGTTTTGGGAACCAATTTGGATGACACCAAGTTCAGAATGTAAGCCGTTGTTTCCAAGGCATGACCCCAGAACGACTTGGGAAGATCGCGATAACTCATCATAGATCTAACCATTTCCAAAAGAGAGTTTTTTTCTCTGCAACCCCATTTTGTTGAGGGGTTCCTTGTGCGATGGTGGGATGCAATCCCTTCATCGGATAAGTAGTTCAAAAACTCATATTTGAGGTATTCGCCTCCACGATCGGATCATAGAGACTTGATCGTTTTTTCCCTATGATTCTCTGCTTGAGCCTTAAATTCTTTGAATTTCTCAAAGGTCTCAGATTTATGCTTCATAAGGAAAATATAACCGTACCTTGAGTAATCATCAATAAAAGTGACAAAATACTCATAACCTCCTCTTGATTTGGTTGACATTGGACCACATACATCTGTGTGAACGATCTCTAACACTTCTTTGGCTCTATTCCCCTTGGCTCCAATTGCCCTCTTGGTCATTTTACCCTCCAAACATGATTCGCAGGTTGGAATTCGTTCAACTTGGAGAAACTCCAGTGAACCGTCTTTCACCAACCTTTGGATCCTCTTTGGATTTATATGACTCAATCTTAGATGCCAAAGAAGTGTCTCAGTCACGTTTTCTTTTGTCGGAAATAGTTGATGTGTTATAGGATGCATTTCGTGAGTGGTGTGCACAGTTAATTGTATAGAGATTTTTCATCAATGTCCCGTAACAGATACACTCATCATTTCAAGAAATTATGTCATTCTTATTAGAAGAAACTTAGTGTCCTTTAATCGAATTTTAGAATCTGAAAGTGAATTCTTTCTAAAACTGGGAACATAAAGATAATCTCAAAAAAAACTTTATCTTCAAAAGATAGGTGCACTTCTCCCATCGCTTCATTTGCCACTCTCAGAGCATCGCTTTCGGTGTGATGAGGATCTCACTCCCACTAAGTTGTCGGGTCCGTCCGTTTGAACCCGTGGACGCCAACATGATTAGTGGATCTCGTATCAACCACCCACAAATGAGAAGTATCTGTTTGCTAAACAAGTTTCAACAACTAGTGCGTGAGAATTACCTTTTCGTTCGTCCCTTTTGGGGTTGGAGCAGCAAAACCTCCATTGTCCTCTCACCGCAGCCTTAAGCACTTCCTCTTTTAGGGATTTTCCTTGACACAACAAACATTCCTCATCTTACCATTGCCCTTGGCAACTGTTGAGTTTTATTGCTTATGGGCTTTTGGTCCTCTTTTTTTTCTTCCGCCTTTGGCCTAGAAGATGAAAGATGGACCACTTGCCATCAAAGCTTGAGTTTGGTGCCTTATCAACATCTCTTAGAGACCAAAAGCTTGCAACAAATTAGCTAGCGAGGCCAAAATGCTCAAAAACTTTTGGGGGGTAGAGTGAAATACCAAATTCATCCGAGTCTCGGATCATGTCTGCGACTCGAGAATCTCAAGTTTTTTTTCGGGGATGGGCCATCTATTTTGAGGGCGTAATCCCTTACGGGTTTGCCCTCCACCATTTTTTGACGACATCTCTCCAAGGTGATCCGACGAGTCCCACATGTTTTGACTCGTCGGTGGGCTCATCGATTTTGGTGTGTCAAAAATCCACTTGTGCTTTTTTGTGCGATTAGGACAAAAATAATTTTCCAATTAATATAGTTTCCATATTGTATTGACTTTAAGTATAATAACAAATGGATTAAAAGGTAACGACATCTTTGAATGAAATAAATAACTATATGCATATGCACAAGTATATCACAAGATTCGATCACATGCATCATATTTAAAATCTAAAAAAAAAATATGAACATGCATCAGCCAACATCTCAAAAAAGCAGTTTAAATAAGCCGTGGGGTGGGTCATTATTTAAACACATTCAAGCAAGTTACAAACAAGAACGATTTTACAAACCTTTAATATCAGATTAATAGTTGGCTCCACGACTTGACCAATATAAAATTGACAGGGACTTAGGGGAAGTATATGCATATCAATTTTATACCTAAGTAATAACCATGATTAAATCTGAGGATTATTATTTCGTTTTTGAACGAGCCTCGTGGGGAGGGTCATCGTCGCCACTAGTAATAACCCACAATCATCCACTTGGAATTCATTCATGTGAAAGCTATCTTTTGACCGTCTCGTGGGGGGAATTTCTCCAAAAGAATTCACAAATAAATAAATCATGGAGGTCAAAATTAATTCAATTTTATTATCCGGGATAAAATTGTCAATTAATTATTTAAGCATACTTAGTAATTTTTGAAGTTGAGATTTTTCATTTGGCAACTCTCATGCATACACATTTAAACAAATTAAATAAAGCATAAGATAGCACAAAATAAAACAAGCAAAACAGAAAAATAAACATATTGTGCACAGATTATCCAATTGTCATGGTTTGATTTTTCTTGGCTTGATCTTGAAGAAATGTCGTCTTGAATTTCTCCCACTCGATCGTCTCGAAAAAAATACTCCGTCTCGAAACGCCACGCCACGCCACGCCAAGCGGCTTCGCGGCCGGGATCTGCGCCACATCCGGCATTGGCATTATTCGGCCCTCGGCATCCTCGGCCATACTCGGCGAGCGCGCGCCGCGCCTCGGCTCAGCGGCAGCGTGACCCCCCGCATCAGCGCGCGTCTTCTTCGCCGGCCATACCTCGCCCGTGGTTCTCGGCTCCGTGTGCGTCCGCGCCGCCCGTGTGCTCTGCCGCCCGTCCGCGCTGGTCCGCTCCGCGCCGCGGTCCCGCATCGCCCTCGCGCCCGTCTTGTGACCATCGCCTCGCGCTCGGCCACTCGGCCTCGCCGGTGCCCGTGCGTGCCTGCGCGCGTCCGCGTCGCGCGCGTGCCTCCCTTGGCACATTTCGAGTGATGCACGCCGCCTACTCCCGGTTCTGGATTTCGTCCTTTAATTCTTCGTCTCCGTCCTCGTTTTTGATCCGGTTACAATTTATTTACAAAAAATAAATAAACCTAGATCTAGACTAGTCTATTACATTGATCAAATCAAACAAATTCTAATCTACTCGTGGATTTTCTCACGAGGCAAAACGAATCCGAACTAATCGAATTAAAAACCACAGTTTATATGCATGCATAAACAAACACATTAAATTCCATGACAATTGGATACCTGTAAAATAGATCTAGCAATTCTACTATCCAATTTCAAATTTAATGCCAACGAATCAAATTACAATTTAAAAAATTCAGAGCCCGAAACCGTGGCTCTGATACCAGTTGTTGGGGAATAAGTTGCACAGATCTATTCGGGGTGAATATTTAAATACAAATTTAATTCTTTAATTATTACTAGCATGAATTAATCCTATATTAATTCAAATAATAATCCAACAACATATCATGCATATAATAATTCATGTAAAACCTAAGCATGCGGAATTCTACGAGTTTACGTGAACGTACCTCTTGGGATGGCAACAGCGTGGCTGAATAGACTAACCGTAAGGACTTCCCAAGTATTCCCTTAGCCCTCGTTCGACTATCCGGTGGAAGGATTCTTGTGAACGATTTAACAAAAGGAAAATAAATTATGTTGCACCACATTTGTGGATTTACTAATTTTTCCAGCACATGGAATTGTACACTACTCACAATTGTCATTTTTCAAAAAAAATACAATCTGTCGACGTTACAAAATATTTGATATTTTATAGACGCTGATATTTTTCCGAAAAACCAATTTTCGTGTGTTGCTGGGAATGAAACATTCATCCCCTATTTATAGAGGCCAGGTGGTCGAAAATTTAGGTCTAAAATAATGTGGAAAAATCTTTTCTTGATCTTCAAGAAATCTTGAATATATCTCCTATATTATTTTTCCCATAATTATAATATTCCACAAAATCCCACCTTCTCTATTTGCTATGGAATTTTCGAAAATATTGGGGTCAAGAATCCAAGATTTGGATCTTCTTGAATTTATGAGATATTCTTGTATTTCAAGAAATAGATATCTTCCATAATATATTTTCAAGAAAATCAAGAAAATCTTTCTTGCCTACTATATTTTCTAATTTTTCGAAAATCACATCATAGATAACCTAGTGGGAGATTTCTTGAATTTAATGAGATAATCTTGTATTCCAAGAATACATATCTTCATTCCATAACAAAATTCAAAGAAAATCTTTCTCCCAACATATCTATGATTTTTGAAATTTAGTTGGAAAATTAAGCAACAATATTTATTTTATTTTAATCATATTTTCAGTTAATGGACTATATGTTGGGCTACTTAGGGGGCCTTTAGGAGAATTAAGATTGGACCTTCTAATGGACCTTGAATATCTAATATTGAGCCACAATATAATTCAAGCCCATAAATATTAATTAATCCCACTACATAATTAATATTGCACTATCCATCTTAACCCATATTACGGTCAATATGGCTCCGGTCATTATTTCCGTGTTTAAGATTATCTAGCCCATTAATTAATTCAAGCCCTTTGAAATAGCTTTCCATTAATTAATATCTTTTATCCTTGGTCAAGGAAGCGGTTCAACATTATTATCCATAGGAAACTAATTCCACTTGCAAGATTTGGTATGATAAAGCTTATGAACCTCCCAAGGGCCAAATCGAACAAAGCGTACTTAGACACGATTCTTCAGTATTAAATCTTAGCAATCACATGTGACTAATAATATTGCCCAAGATAAAAGTATTGAATCTCATTGATTCGCTACCCATGATAAGTCAAACCAATAGTTACCAATCCCACGTGATCCTATTTAAGGGACGAAGATTAAGAAATAACGAACCAATCGAGGTCTAATTCTTCCTTGTTCGATTGGGAAGAATTTATCCTCCTCAGAGGTCCTATTCGAAGGCATCGGTCATGCACTAGTGTAATCTCTTGGTCAAGACAAGCCAATCCGAGCCTTACACTTCAACCTTTCACGATGGGTTGTTCATTTCCATCTAGGTCGTGAATAGCGTACTTTTTAGTTACAAAGGGACTATTAATTTAATCTTACGTGATCCGGTATCACTAAATTAACTACAATGTAACACGCATCGACTTATTGAAGCGATTTATGCAAAGAAATATATGTAACATTTGATAATATTTAAAGCATCAGTGATAAACAATTTATTTCAGTAAATAAGTCTGAAAATTCAGTTTCGATTATACAAAGTAAAAGCATACTTTCCAGTATAATCCCAACAAAATATTCACCATTCACTTCAAAAAAGTGGCAACCGATGAGGTAAATATATTTAAAGTTTATTGTAACTATTGCACTAATGTTTATCATTTTGAGAAAGGTGATGGATATGTAACATTTAAAAAACACTTGTTGGCAAAACATAAAGAAGTCTTGGGAATGACTACATCTCAAACGCAACTACGTGGATTCACGGCGTCTTCTGAAGGTGGTGAAGTAAGTAATCCTACTAGTTTATTTAGATATAATGTTAAGGTTGCTAGAAGAGAATTAGCTAAACTTATTTGTTCTAAACATCTTCCTTTTCGTTTTGCAAATGATCTTCGTTTTGAAAAATGGGTTACTACGGCTTATAATCCTTCGGCCAAAATTTTTTTACGGTCTTCTATTACTCGTGAAATTGATAAAATGGCTAAAGAAATAAGAGATGAAATGACTAGCATGTTTTCTAGATTAACTCAAAAAGTTTCTATATGTTCGGATATTTGGAGTGATCATTTTCAAGAGCATAATTATATGGGCATTACTTGTCATTGGATTGATGATACGTGGACAATTCAAAAACGTTTAATTGCATATAGAGAGTTTGATACTGAGCATACGGCCGCTAATATTGCTCTAAAAATTCATATGGTTTTGCAAGAGTACAACATTCTTACAAAAATATTTTCAATTTCATTTGATAATGCAAGTGTTAATACGGCTAGTTTAGATGAACTTATTGCAATTTGTCAACCATCAATTGGTGGTAGATTTTTTCATGTAAGATGTTTTTGTCATACTTTAAATTTGTGTGTTCAAGATGGTTTATCTCCTTTAAAAATGCATGTTGCTCCTATTAAACATGCACTTGGTTATTTGGTTAGACATCAAAAAGTTTTAAAAAGATGGAAAAGTTTTTTTGTAGTTAATAAACTTACTCCTAAAAAGTTTTCACTTGATGTTGCTACTAGATGGAATTCAACTTATAAAATGTTAAGTGCATCTTATGAGTATAAAAATGCATTATGTAATTTTTTTGCACAAGAACAATGTGGTATTACTTTATTTCCTAGTCAATGGGATTCATGTGCTACTTTATGTGAGATGTTGCAAGTTTTTAATGAAGCTACTACACAATTATCCGGTACGTATTATCCTACTTCTATTCTTGCTTTAGATCAATGTGTTAGAGTTGCAATTACTCTAGATTGTAGTGATCCAAATGAAATATTATATAATGTTATTAGTTCAATGAAAGTCAAATGGATGAAATATTTTTTATATATTCCCGATGTGTTTATAATTGCTAAAATACTTGATCCTAAAGTAAGAATAGATGGAGTGCAAGAATTAATTTCTATATATTATGATGCTTTATTTCCTATTACAGATGATAACACCCCTTCTCCTATTGTGGTTGTCCAAAAATCTAAACAAGTTCTTATGGATGTTTTTAGAGAATATAAAATTCAATTTGGTCCTACTAGTGGTGATTCTACTAGTGTTCGTGGTGCTACTAGTACTACTAGTGGACGTGGTGGTACTCAATCCCTTGGTCGTGGTCTTTATGGTAAATTTTCCCGTTTAGATAATTTTTCTAAAGAACGATATCAACAACGTGCAAAGGCACAATAAAATGTTTTCTTAGAAATTGAAAATTTTCTAAATACACCTTCTTTTGAGTATCAACAGGGAGAATTAGAAAAATTTGATATTTTAAAGTGGTGGTCGAGGAGATTAGATGCTTATCCGGTGTTGAGTATGATTGCAAAAGAGGTATATGCATGTCCCGTCTCAACCGTAGTAGTGGAACGAGCATTTAGCTTGGGTGGACATATCTTGAATGAAAGGCGTTCAAGATTGACAGTTGAGCACTTGGAAAACCAATGTTTACTTGATGATTGGGTGAAAGCCGAAGATCGAACACAAGATGAAGCTCTTAGCGCGGATTCTAGCGAAGATAGTGTGATCGACGACACAACCGAAACCGAAAGTGAAGCTTAAATCTTCTTAAGATTTAAGTCTTGAGGTAAGAAACAAGGTAAGAGAACTACGTGGGCTTTGATTCTAATCGGATATGTAGGCAACATAATTTTAAGTTTCTAACTTAGAATTTTCTAAGTTTAAAATTTAAAATTATGCCCAAGCCCTTTTTTTTTTATCCTCTTTTCATTATTTGTAATTTTTTTAATTGTAATTATAAGTTGTACACTTGTATTTGTAGCATTATCAATTTAGCATGTTACTTGTAAGTTGTAAATTGTAAATTGTAATTTTTGTAATGTATTAAATTATTGTTTCATGTAAATTTTTTGAGTTGTTTGTTATTTGTAATTTTGTATGTTTAATAACATAAGATTTTGCTTCATCTTCTTTAAATTTACTTCAATTTATTTATTTTATTTTTATTTTGACAAAGATTAAACCGTTGGAACCGGATGGAACCGGAACCGTTGGAACCGAACCGTTAAAAGTATTTTTATTTTACGGTTGGGTTCGGTTCCAACTTTTTGAACCTAGAACCATGGTTCGAACCGTTTGGGCAACTCTAGTTTAAGACTTCAGTGTTATTTATACTTTGTTATTGTTCACACGTAAGATCAAATGGAGTATGAATTAAATAGTTTTGAGTAATAACACTTCAATTTTAGCTTTCAAATTTTCAAAATGATATAGATAACCTATATTTAATAGAATTAAACGAGGTTGTTTAAAATTGAGTTGTTTAAACAACTCTTGGTTATTTAACACTTTAGTGTTGTTTATACTTCGTTATTGTTCTCACGAAAGGTCAAACAGAGTATGAATTACATACTTTTGAGTGATAAAACTTTGTTTTTAGCTTTAAAGTCTCAAAATTACATAGATAACTTATATTTAATAATAGACATCGGGGTTGTTCAAAATTGTGTTGTTTAAACATCTCTTGGTTGTTTAAGACTTCAATGTTGTTTACTATACTTCGTTATTGTTCTCACGAAAGACCAAACAGAGTATAAATTGGATATTTTTTAGTGATAAAACTTCATTTTTAGCTTTCAATTCTTCAAAATGTTATAAATAACTTATGTTTAATAATAAACAATGACGATGTTTAAAACTGGGTTGTTTTTTAAATAACTCTTGATTGTTAAGACTTCAGTATTGTATATATTTCATTATTATTCTCACAAATGGAGTATAAATTACATTCTTTTCAGTGATAAAACTTAACTTTTAACTTTTAAGTCTTCAAAATGATATATATAACTTGGGGGAGTTACTAATAGGTACCATTTATAAGACACTATTACTCTTAAGTGCTACATCTTTAAGTGTTACTTCTAAGTACAAAAATTGTGTGTGAAATACTTAAATACCCTTAACCAAATTTTGGCATATTTGATTTTTTATTTTTTTTTGCATTTACTTTACCCCCTAATTGAGCAAAACACACATTACTCCCAACTAAAAATTCCCCTTAATTGACCGAAACACACAAAAATCGCACAGCTCTTCAACGAAGAATTTGGAATAAAAATCGAATCTGCTCGTTTATGAAATTGCACACCAATAATCGGGAGAATCACTGCACACAGATTGCTCGTCGAACCTGAAATTCGCCGGATGCAGGAGAATCGCTGCACACCCATTGCTCGCGGAACCTGATATTCGCCGGCAACCCTTGTCAGATTTATGCGTGTCGCGCGAGAACCCCTGCACACACACACTCGACGACTCTGTTACTCGCCGGAAAACCTAGACACCCATAATTGCCGAATCTAAAATCGCCGGCCTTTTTTTTTTTTTTTTTTTCGAATACGAATCACATAAACAAAATTTCCCCCTTTTGAGGCTTCACTCAGATTCGCAATTCGAAAATGGGTTCAAGGGTGAGTTTTTCTTTCCTAATTTGTTTTGGGTAATGGACATTGTGTGCATAATTTAGCAATATTATTTTAGCTAATCCATTATATTCATCCTAATAATCAATAATATTATCTATTACTCCTAATAGATGAATGGGTCGTAGATGGTGGGTGGGGCCGTTAGCAGTTTATGATATATGAGATGTGTTTTGCAGTGTGCAGTATTTTGATGTGTGTAGAATAGATTATTCAGTTATGTGTGCAGAAGTCTTTGATGATAGTTTTGGTATAGTTTGTTAGTGGGCTGTTGGTATTTTTAGCTTGTTAGTGTGTGGCTTTTTTTTTAAGTCCATATTTCTTGTTTAGTTTCATTAACATATTATATTTTGTACCTTGCAGAATCGCCAAAAAGAAGAGTCAAGAGCTATTCTGGTGGTATTAATTATTATACATAACTTATATTTCTCGAGGTCTACGTCGAAATGTACTAATTTACCTCATCTAAATGTATATGACTCTGGACTCCTAGATTTTCACGAATTGTTGTGGTCATCTTGGGTTTCCTATTGAAGTTTATGTTAATGGAATAGGTAGTTATAATTTCAAAGTTTAAGTTAATGTAACAGGTAGTTATGATTTCATTAAGGGTGATATCTCGTATGTTTTCCGTATTAGTTACCATTTTGAAAATATTGTTATAAACGACACAAATGAATTACAAAAAATCATTTACGATTTTTCACACCATAATTATGTCTGCACACACACCATAAAAACTGTACACAACATTAATATAAAAAATTCATACACAATATGAATATAAAATGTGGACACACAACAAAATATATACACCCACGGGTGGTTGTACACACTTCATTTATATCAGCAGACACAAAGCTGCATCTGCACACACATAATTGAATCTGCACACAGACATAAAGTGCACGAACAACAAAAAAATTAGAAAATCTGCATGCACTCATATCAATAAATATATAAGCTGCACCCACACTAAAATCTGAAATTTTCCCAAATATAATCCGGACACACCAAACTCTGCACACTTCTATTCTAAAATCTGCACGCACATCAACACAACTGCACACGTACCAGGAAGAAATGGAACGGCGAAGCAAGTGTCTTGGGAGGGAATGATCAATTTACTTCAGTGTGTTGATCGGTTATTGCTTGAATATTTTGATATTAATTACTTTGTTAGAAAAAATCCCTAAATTAACGCCCACACTCTAATGTTGGTAATTAATTAATTAACTTCTTGACCGGTTATTTCTTGCATAATTTGATATTAATTACTTTGTTAGTAAATAACCATAAAATAACGCCTACACTAATATATAGCTAATTAATGAAATTGACCGGCACAATCATATAAATATAAGGGTAAATATGTCAAGAATTGTATCTAAGAGTATTACTCAAAAATGTTAACATCTAATAGTAATACCTCATGGAAAATAGCACTTTTGAGCAATTTTCCCATATAACTTATATTTAATAATAAACAACAAGGTTGTTTAAAATTAAGTTGTTTAAACAACTCTTGGTTGTTTAAGATTTCAATGTTGTATATACTTCGTTATTATTCTCATGAAAGGTGAAACAGAGTATGAATTACATACTTTTGAGTGATAAAACTTAATTTCTAACTTTTCATTGTTAACTAGTAGAGTTGTTTAAAATTAAGTTGTTTAAACAAATAGGTTGTTTAAAATTTCAATCTTTTTAAAAAGACAATGTTGTTCACACAAAAGTTCTAATGCATTATGAATTACTTCTTTTAAGTGAAAAAACTTCAGTTTCGATATTTACGTCTTAAAAATAATATGGATAACATATTTTTAGCGATAAACAATTTTTTTAAAATCATATTGTTTAAACGACCCAATTGTTTAAAACGTCAATCTTGTTTAAAACATAATATTGTTCAAATAAAAGTTCAAATGGATGGAAAAAGCTTTAATTTTGATGTTTAAGTCTTAAAAAATGTATGGATGACTTATTTTTAATGTTAAACAATAGAGTTGTATAGAATTGAGTTGTTTAAACAACTGAGTCGTTTAAAACTTCAATCATGCTTAAAAAATAATGTTGTTCACACAAAGAAGTGTATGAATTAACTTCTTTTTAATTGATAAAACTCCAATTATGACGACTAAGTCTTACAGATAGTATAGATAATTTTTTTTTTATGATAAACAATATAATTGTTTAAATTGAGTTGATTAAACAACTAAGTTGTTAAAAACTTAAACGTTGTTTAGGAGATTAAAATTGTTGATATAGAAGCTCAAAAGGTGTATGAGTTAGTTCCTTTTAAGTGAGAAAATATCAATTTTGTCTTAAGTCTTTAAAATAGAATGGTTAATTTATTTTTAGTGATAGTCAACAAGGTTGTTTAAAATCGAGTTATTTAAACAATTGAGTTGTTTAAGTCTTCAGTATTGTTTATGAGATTAAGGTTGTTCAAACAAAATACGAAATATGAATTAGTTATTTTTAAGTGAGGAAATATTAATTTTGACTTTTAAGTATTCAAATATAATAAGTTAATCTTAATGAAAAACAACGGGGTTGTTTGAACAACCAAATTGTTTAAGTCTTCGATATTATTTGTGAAATTAAGATTGTCCATGAATTTAGTTTAAATGGAGTTCACATTAGTTCTTTTTAGGTGGGAAAACATTAATTTTGAATTTTAAGTCTTCAAAATAGAATAAATAACTTATTTTTAAAAGATTCACGATAAGGTTGTTTTTAAATCAAATTCTTTAAACAATTGGGTTGTTGTTTAAACAATCTGGTTGTTTAATTCTTCATATGCCATATTCGAAAATATTAGAAGTCCTTCTACATTGACACCATGGTCACCCACATTCATTTTCTATATTCATTGACCATGTTCTATATGTTAGTTAATTTAAACAACTTAAACATCGCACACTAATAAATAATTTAAACAACTTAATATAAACAACCTTCACTAATAAATAATTTAAACAACTTTAACATCCTACACTAATAAACAACTTAAACAACTTAATAACATAAGCAATGCAAATAATCTAAACTAATAAATAATTTAAACAACTAAAACAACATACACAATGAACAACTTAAACAACATACACAATGAACAACTTAAACAACTTAAACAACTTGAACATCCTACACTAATAAACAACTTAAATATATACAATGAACAACTTAAACAACGTAAACAACTTAACAACTTGAACATCCTACACTAATAAACAACTTAAACAACATACACAATGAACAACTTAAACAACATACACAATGAACAACTTAAACAACTTAAACAACTTGAACATCCTACACTAATAAACAACTTAAATATATACAATGAACAACTTAAACAACTTAAACAACTTGAACATCCTACACTAATAAACAACTTAAATATATACAATGAACAACTTAAACAACGTAAACAACTTAACAACTTGAACATCCTACACTAATAAACAACTTAAACAACATACACAATAAACAATTTAAACAACTTGAACATCCTACACTAATAAACAACTTAAACAACATACACAATACACAATGAACAACTTAAACAACTTAAACAACTAAAATATAAAATATATTTTTAAAATCATTTAGTGAAAAGGTCATTTTTAATATATTTGTATAAGTAAGGCCATCCTTGATAAATTGGCCTTTGACTAGGCCATTTATGAAAATCCCCCCAGTCCCCACCCCTTTGACGGCTTCTCCCATCTAATAATACAGAGAGACTTTTCGGGAGAATGAAGAAAAAAATGGCGATAGAAGTTACAGAATACAAATCAATTTTTAAAAAATATAATTTTCAGCAAGTAAATGTAAATGGAGTGGTGTGGTTGCCGCCAACGGAGTTACGAATGTTTCTCGCCACCGTCAAATTTCGAAACTCCAGATTTTTTTTTCTCCAGATAAATCGAATCGGCGATCGGCCAGTTGAACCGATCGCCGGTTCATACCGCTTTTTACGTTTTTGAACGGTTCTATGATGGAGCGGTCCAACATCTTAACTCGGTTTGGCAACCTTACCGAGTAGCGGTCAAACCTGTCCGACCGGCGGGTCCGACACGCTTTTTAAAACAGAGTTTAGGACAATAAATTTCGTTAATTGCAAAATACATCACAATGGTTGTAAACAAATTAAATTTACAAACATAGTATGTGTACTTGAAATAGAATTAAGAGACAAAACAAAAAAGTTGAATGAAAAAGTTAGCCGAGCATGATATCGACAAAACTAATCATCGAAGTTAAAACAAGATGAGTTACCATTAAAGGACAATTAAAAACAAAATCCAAACTAAAATAATGATAGTTACATCACATTTATTCTGATAATATTCTCCAGCAATTTATAATAGATGAAATCAAGCACGTAGCTGTAGTTATCTTTCAATTGGCTGTTCAAAAAAACCCAATTGATTTCCACTATGCATAAGTATATCCCACACATATGCCACACCATCAATTTCTTGTTCAAAACCCCTCGGTCTAAACGACACAATTGTTTAATTATCACTCCAAAAACCACACCAATATAACCATCCTCATAATTCAGAAAAAAAAAAAAAACACAAGAAAAATGGCATCAGAAAACATCTCTGTTCTGAATGCGCTGGACAACGCCCGAACACAATGGTACCACATCACAGCAATCGTGATCGCCGGAATGGGATTCTTCACCGACGCGTACGACCTCTTCTGCATCTCCACCGTCTCCAAGCTGTTGGGCCGACTCTACTACTTCGACCCCACTTCACCAAAACCCGGAAAGCTGCCCCATAATATCAACAACATGGTAATTGGAGTCGCCCTGGTGGGAACGCTCACAGGCCAGCTGGTTTTCGGCTACCTAGGCGATAAGTTGGGCCGAAAGAAAGTGTACGGCATCACTCTCATTCTGATGGCGCTATGCGCCATCTGTTCTGGCCTATCATTCGGATACAGTCCTGCTGCGGTTATCAAAACTCTCTGTTTTTTCCGGTTCTGGCTGGGGTTCGGAATCGGGGGAGACTACCCTCTTTCCGCGACTATCATGTCGGAGTACGCGAATAAGAAGACGCGCGGCGCGTTTATCGCGGCTGTTTTCGCGATGCAGGGTGTGGGGATTATTTTCGCGGGCCTTGTTTCGATGATTGTTTCGAAGATTTTTCTTGGTTATTATGCAGGGCCGGCTTACTCTGAGCACAGAGTGTTTTCGACTGAGCCGGAGGCTGATTATGTGTGGAGGATTGTTCTGATGATCGGTGCGCTCCCGGCGATCCTGACGTTCTACTGGCGGATGAAAATGCCGGAAACAGGACGGTACACTGCGCTGATCGAGGGGAACGCGAAGCAGGCGGCCGCGGACATGGGGAAAGTGCTGGATATCGAAATCCAGGCGGATAATGAAAAAGTAAACCAGTTCAATTCGGCTAATGAGTACAAATTGTTGTCGCACGAGTTCTTCGTGCGACACGGGAGGCATTTGATTGGAACTACGACCACGTGGTTTCTGTTGGATATCGCTTTCTACAGCCAGAACTTGACACAAAAGGATATATTTCCTGTAATGGGGCTCACGAGCGAGCCCCAGAAAGTGAGCGCGCTCCGGGAGATGTTCGAAACGTCCAGGGCGATGTTCGTGATCGCACTGTTCGGGACGTTTCCAGGGTACTGGTTCACGGTGGCGTTTATCGAGAAAATCGGGCGGTACTACATACAGCTGGTGGGGTTTTTCATGATGTCCATTTTCATGTTTGTTATTGGGTACCAGTACGACTACTTAAAAAAAAAGGACCACAAATGGACCTTCGCTGCGCTTTACGGGCTTACTTTCTTCTTCGCCAATTTTGGGCCCAACAGCACGACATTCGTGCTGCCCGCCGAGCTTTTCCCGACGAGGGTCAGGTCGACCTGCCACGCTATTAGCGCGGCGTCGGGAAAAGCAGGGGCGATGGTGGGGGCGTTTGGGATTCAGAACTACACGCAGGATGGAAATGTGAAGAAAATCAAGCAGGCTATGATAATTCTGGCAGTTACGAACATGCTCGGGTTTTTCTGCACGTTTCTGGTGACGGAGACGAAGGGTCGGTCGTTGGAGGAGATCTCCGGTGAAGATGGGAACCTCGGCGAGAGACAGATGGGGGAGAGAAGGGCGGAAGGGAGGTCGGAGACTTGGGAGGATGATTCTGGGAATTGAGGGTAGTTTGGGAAGGAATTGGGTAAAATTATGGCAAGTCTGTCACCTGGGCTTGAAGAGCTAGTGATACTGCATATGCACAATAAGTGGAATAAGAAGGGCATAATTAAATAAGAGCTGGATGATGTAGTAATATGATTTCTCTACCCTTCACTAAACTGTAATTTTGTTTTTTATTTATTTTGTGATGTACTGTGTATTTTCTTTTAATCTTAATAAAAATAATATTTTTTCAGATAAAAACTAGCAGTATATTTTTACGGTCCATCTATCCAAATACATGAATTTTTTTATCCGTCGTGCGATTTCACTATAACAATCTCTTCAAGGTGCTCTTACAAAATTGTCTTTATATTCATGAAATTTAGTGAACGATTGGTGCGGTGAAGAAATTGGATTCTACAGTATGTTTATTTAACTTTGTGTGGTTTGAGAAATTTGAAAGAGCAGAAATGGGAGGATCTTCAAAAAAGGATCTTCAAAGAATTAAGTCCATAACAAAACACAATTATATATGAAGTAAAGATGAAAACATGGTCATATATTTCTCTAAAGGTACTATTGAATGAAATTAAATAAACGAATTAATTTTACATTTTTCTATAAATTCGAATTTTTAGATGAGATAAAATTATTTCAGGTACCAAGTACGAGATATACGACAATGCCAAATTGGTTCTTGGAACCAAGAATATGCTGAATTGATTTGTAATTTCCATATATTGGCAATGGTCCTCCTTTGTATAAGGGTTTGAGTGCAAAAAATAGAAATAATGTAAAACTTCAATGCATCAATTGCACCTAATAATTTGATCAAAATTTTCAAGGAATATTTTTTTTCATGTATAATAAAGACAAAGTCTTATGTAAATCAATTTTCATTATGCAATTAGTTTGCATTTTGCATTTTGGGTGTATATTTTAAAATATCGATTGCTTTATGTATTAGTTTGTCATTACAATTTTATACGAGCTAGCTCATGATCTAACGAACTGAGAGTCCGTTTGGCACAGCTTATAAGTTGTTTAAGAGCTTATAAACTCCTTAATTTTGTTTGGCAAAATAAAATGTTTAGCATCTTATAAGATAAAAAAAAAACTTTTTAAAGCTATGTTAAAAAAAAATTATTTAAAAAAATAATAATTTTAGGAATAATAAATTATTTTAAAAAATATTTTTGAAAAAAATTTATTTTCAGAAGAAAAAAAATATTTTTGAAAAAAATATATTTTAAAAAATATTTTCAGAAAAAATAAATTATTAAAAAAAATATTTTCAGAAAAAAAATTTATTTTCTGAAAAAAAATATTATATTATATAATTAAAAAAAAATATATTTTTAAATATTATTAAAGAACTTATAAGTTGTATTAGTCAAACACTTTAATAATATTATAAACTATTCGAAAATTAAATTTTAAAGACTCTTAAAACAACTTATAAGATGTTAGAATTTATAAAATGTTTAAAATATGCTTAGCGGGTCCTGAATACTATTAAGCTTAAGTTTATTTATCTATACTGATAATTTTATTGAACGAACTTAAACGAACATTTTTCTTATTGTATTCCGAATAGTTTACGAAACTTGGTTACATCCCTGTTTAGTATTTACTAGATACATTGTCGTGAAAGATTAGAAATAGAATGAATCTCTATTTTATAATATGAAATCACTAAAATAAATAAAACCGACTCGGAATATAACTTTAAAGTGCAAATTACTATATAGAAAAAGAAATTAATAAATTACTTCGGTTTTTCGGTTTTTTCACACCCTAAACCGAAACCGAAATTTTAAAATTTTAAAATCAAAATTGAAATCGAATTAATCGAACCGATTTAATATTTCGGTTCGGTTCCGGTTCGGTTTTCGGTTTTAACCGAATTGTGCACTCAAAGCTCACCACCTATCCCTTTTCAGCTTTTCTTTTTTTTCCTTTTTTAATCTCATTTTTCAATTATCCCAAATGAAATGGGAAATGGAAGTAGACGAGATTGAAGCGGTTCTCGAGAAAATCTGGGATTTGCACGACAAGCTCAGCGACGCAATCCACTCCATATCTCGAGCTCATTCCTGAATTCTATTAAGAATCCGACGCGGAAATCCGATGAATTTTATTTTCACAGGAAAAAGAAATCGGCCGATGGTGATCCGGAGAACAGAGGTGGACAGGGGTTTGTTTTCGTGAAGGAGTTCCGAGTCGATGAGGATGAGCCGGCGGTTCAGGAGGCGAAGAGCTTGTACGCTATTCGAACCGCTCTGGAAAATCTAGAAGACGAGCTGGAATTCTTCCATGTGAGTGTAGAAAATGCGATTATCTGGATTTTTACATTTGTCATTCACTTATTATAGGATTGAGATTTAGAATTTTGTGGTTATTAAACGATTAGTTGCAATTTCTGCTGATTTGTTTCTGTGTGTGTGATTTGTGCGTTTTGATTTGATATAGTGTTGGGGATTGGATTTGCTATTTCTGAATATGACATTTTTGGGTAAGATATTTCTAAGCTGAAATAAAAGGCTTATGTTGCTATAGAAACATCAACGCGAACCTTATACCATGAGAATTCTCAGTTAGTGATTGTGATTTGTGCATATTTTATGAACCTATACCATGAGAATTCTCAGTTAGTAATTATGATTAGTGCATATTTTGCTTTATTGGCCCTATTGGCTTTTTTTTTTCATTTCTTTAAACTTATGTTTGAAATTTGTATACCACAAGAGTAATCAGTTAATTTTCTGATCTTAATATGTGGTTTAGAGTTTACGATGGTCTAGTTGAGTTAGTATTTACTCTGGGAAATGTTACAGTCAGGTAATTTGTTCATTGATGTTGAACTTTTGGCTGTGGCAATGCTGTAATGAAACAATTTGATTTGTGTATTGAAATTGTGACCAGTTTAGTGTAGTTCTTAAGGAATATCTGCATATTGTGACTTTCTAGGTTGTTAGTTATGTATGCGCTAGTTTAAAATCATGTAACCTTTGATTTATTGGTTTAAACTTGTATTTAGTTGTGTATTTTGGAAGTAGTATCTCGACTTCAGGTGTTCACATTATAAATTGATTTAACATGAATTGTTTTTGGCTTTAAAGAAGCTAGTATGCACTGGTACAATGCCCGGTTAGCATATCTAATCTATTATTTTTGTCTATAATATTTATTTTTGTTTTTAAATTTTCAATACGTAAACTTAAACAAATACTCAAATTTATTACTAATGTCTAATAACTCAAAACCCAAATACTCAAATTTTCTGCAGCTTTTCTGCCATTTAGGTAGTTTCCTTGTACAATTTTTGTAATATGAATAGCATATTTCGGCGCAAAATGCAAACTTTCTATTTCAGCCATGGTTCTGTTATTAGCGAAACTTGATGAGGTATTGACATTTCATTTTACAATTTACAGAATGTACAAACTCAGCAGAAGGCGGAGAGAGATGCTGCAGTAGCTCGGTTAGAACAAAGTCGTATTATTCTTGCAATGAGATTGGCCCAGGAAAACAACACAACTTGAAACTTGGGAAACTGACAAATATTTTTTTTTTTTTTCTTTTGGGTCAAAACTTTTGTACACTTGATAAGGATAGGTTATCTGCACCCCATTAATAATTTGTACACCCACCATTCATTTATCTTATTTAATATTAATTGTGAAAACTCTCAAATGCCCTTTGGCAAAATACCCAAATTGCTCTTCTCCAAGAATCCATTATTTCCTCCCAGTCTTTTCATTTTTCCCAAGGACAAATTGAGAATAAAAAAGAAGAATAGGTATAGTGTGAAAATTTTCATGTATGAAAATTTATAAAATTGTCCTAAATCAATTATTTACACCCTAAACACTAAATAATGAACTCTAAATTATGACATATTTGGGTCTGGTGAATCATGAACCACTTGGGCTGAGTGAACCATGAACCACTCAATTTTGTTTTACCTTCACTAATTACAGAATTTGGTTGTAAATTAAAGTTTTTTCATGTATGGAAATTTTTATACTAGACTCTGTCAAAAAAGAAAGTAACTGTAGATATGCACTTCAAAGTAAACTCAAATAGCGATCAGGAAAGTTCATAGTGTGTAGTTTCTCAATCCAATGAAAGGCCCAACTCATATCTAAATTCACAGACGTCAAAATATTAAGGCCATTAACATGTGTTTAAGATAATACGTCAAAGTTCATAGTATAGACCTGATTCATGTGAGACCCTGAAATAATCTAAGTTCATAGCATAGTATAGACCTGATTCATGACAATAAAGATGTGAGTCTACCAGAAATGAAAGCAGATTGAGACTATGAAATAACGAGAGGCAAAATACAAGACACTATAAATGTGATTAACAATGCATTTAGTACTAAGCTTACAAACAATATTACAAAAGTACATCGAATAGAGTTAATTTTACGGGTAAACATTGTTTTCCAATCATTTTTTTTTTTCAAGTTCCTTCAAAAATGTAGTTTTCAAGTCAGTATTCTGAAGCTCTCTCAAACAATTGTCATCTTCAACGCATCTACTATTGCAAAAAATATTCTCATGATTGTTTATCCATAGTATTAAATTCAACATCAAATATTACAACAAAAGATTCACGTTCAATCGTATATTTAAAAAACACAATTTAAATTAAATTCTCATCATTTTAAACCCAAATTTTGTGTAATGACCCATCTTTAATCCTGCAAAAAAATCATTAGAAATTTGATGGAAACATTAGGAGATTTGGGTAACTTCTATTCAAATTCCACAAGACGGAAGTCCTCAGATATAAATTCTTAAGGGTACGTTTGTTTCGGGACTCACCCGGATGGACTTAGGACTTTGCGATCCAAGTCACGTACTAGTTAGGGATTTCCACATCCAGCTTTTAAATCAATTCCTATAAAATATACCTATACACCTATTTTCACAAAATTCAATACAATCATATCACCACTTTTCTTACACCCACTTATTTTCTCTCATACTTTTCTCTCACCCAATACAATATAATAATACTACATTAATCACTATTTCATATTGATTTGACATAAAACAAAAATCACACCCTACCAAAATCTCAAAACAAACACATACATTTACTATTCATCAGGATTTTTAAATCCATAGGATTTCGAAGTCATGACTTCCCCCGCACACCTAAATCCCGAAACAAACATACCCTAAGAAATTTTTCAAAAAAAAAAGAAACTTTAGGACATTTCAAAAATTAATATTTTAGGAATCTTAAAATGGAAAAAAAAATTAATTAAGCTCAAGTTTGATAAATGCCTCGATCATAAAAAAAATTAACGGGATATATTTTCAAAATTAAAAAATAAAAATAACGGTATATGATGTCAAAGTAGACATTGATAAGCGACAATCTTTGCTAAACTCTATTTTTTATTTACTAATTATGTTTAAACCTAGCTAGGTGCCTAGCCAAATCCACTAATAGGCCAACGCAATGTCTGAAGACACTTGACTAAGATTACACCATCATTGTTTGACTTTTAGTATATGGATATTCACAATGTATTTGACTAGGAAAAGACATGCATGCATTTGTTGATGGAAAAAAATATAAAAGAGCTAGTAAATCATCATGTTAGTGCTAATATAACATTGAATGTTGAGTTTTAAAAAGACCAAGACCGACTATTCCGGGGGCCAAAACCATCGTTCACTTGTAGGGGCTCCACTTCAAGTTAGAACAAAGTTATATATGAGTTTTTTGCACTTTTGGTCCCATGAACCACACCATGTTTTCGATTTAGTCCCACCACTGGCAGATTTAGTCCCACAAAAATTTTAATTTTCAAATGTAGCCCCACAATTTAACCAGTTTGCACATTTGGTCCCAAAATTAAACGGCGCTTGACGACATCTCGCTAACAGCGAAACATAGACTTTTAAACCTCTAATTAATACGTGTTAAATACTAATTTGTCTTAACAAATTAATTAAACTCAAAAACTTAAACTAATCCTAAACCATCAACTAATTGAAACCAACTCACACACACTACACACACTCGATAGAAAAAAAGAGGGAAAAGTCGAGCAAACCCTAAAATCGTGGCCAGGAACTGAAAATCGGTAGAGGATGACGCATTCTCAAGAAATTTTCGTCACATTGCTCCTCCGCTCAATGTTGCGAAGGAAGAATCTCATTAAGTTTGGAGTTGTTGATTACTGTAAGTATTCGGTCCCAGTTTTTTTAATTTTATTCAATGTTTTTGGGGATTTTGTGTTGGGTGTTCCATTTTAGTGATAAAACCCCTCTGGGATTTCGATTTTCATTTTTTATTACGTATTAGGGTTCGATTTTCAGTTGCAATTTTATGTTTTCAGTTTTTTCACAAAAATCAATTTTGGGGATTTTCATTATTTATCCGCGATTTTGTTGGGTGTTGGGTGTTATAATTTGTTGGTGTTGGGTTTTAGGGGTTCGGTTTTGTTGGGTGTAGGCTTTTAAGGGTTCAAATTTTTTGGGTTTTGGATTTTACAGGTTCGATTTTGTTTGATTGTTGTGTATTAGGGTTGTTGGGTTCGATTTAGTAACTGATTTTGAGTTAATTTTCATTTTTTCAGCTCAAAAGCCATTTCTATTAGGCTTTTACACCCTCAAAGTGTACCATGGTGGAAAGAAAAAAGATGAAGAACCATTTGAGTACAGTGGAGGGACAGTGAGTTTGTTTGACTTTGTGGAGAAATTTAAATGCACAATTGATTATCTAGATAAACTATGTGAACAGTTAGGTTATCTAGGTAGGAAAGTGTATTATGGGAGGTGGAAGGATGATGCAATTCATTTAGTTGAGGGTCAGGAGGATATATATATATATATAAGTGTTTCAATGCCAATGTAAAGAAACAAGTAACATTGTGGTTGGATGCTAAAAAATCACAGATCACAACTGCAGGGGAAGATGAGGTATGTGGTGAGCTAGAGTTGTACACTGAGGAGGAGCTACTGAGTCTGAAAACTGATTATGTTCCAATACCTGTTAAGTCATGAATGCTATTAGCTGTTGAGAGGGATCTTAAGCAGTATACTGAAATTCAAGTTGAGGTGATGAAGGATGGTGAACTGATTGCTGAATTTATGGGTGAAACTGATGTTGTGGATGTTGATAGTCAATCTGAAAGTGATGTTTCTGAGAACCAGAGGGTAGAAGTTGATGAGGGGGGTGGATTAAATGTGTTTGAAGCTGATGAGGGATTAAATCTGGTTGAAGTTGATGTTGAAGATGGAGCAAATCAGACTGAAGAGGCTCCAAACCATGATGATGATGATTTTTGGAAGATGAATTCATGGAAGCCTGAAGTTGCTCCAAATCAAGTGGAAGAAGATGAAGTTGCTCCAAATCAACAACTGAAAGAATATGAAGTTGCTCCAATGGAACAAGTGATAGAACCTGAAGTTGCTCCAAATCAAGTGGAAGAAGATGAATTTGATCAAAATCAAGATCAATTCATGGAAGTTGATGATGATTTTTGGATGCCTGAAGATGACTTAGTTTCTCAGATGCAAATGCAAAAGAAGAAGAGGCAGTGCAAGCAAGTTGTAGTGGATGAAGATGACTTAGACCCTGATAGTGACAATGATTCTGATTACATAGGTTCAAACTCAAGTGGAGAAAGATTACTTGATGATATAATCTTTGATGAAAACATAGATGGTGAAGTTGAGTGGGCAGGTTTGAAGTTGGCAGATGAGATAGGTGAGAATGAAAAAGAGCCTGGACAGTCTGAAGATGACAACATGGAAGAAGAATTGATAGATGATGAAGAGCTGGATAGTGTGGATGAGGATGAAGAGGGGGGAAAGAACACAATGATTGATAGAAGCCTTGTCTTTAG
Organism: Stenogyne calaminthoides; assembly: GCA_037126765.1. Classification (NCBI taxonomy): domain Eukaryota; kingdom Viridiplantae; phylum Streptophyta; class Magnoliopsida; order Lamiales; family Lamiaceae; genus Stenogyne; species Stenogyne calaminthoides. The sequence continues at coordinate 35,829,290 of JBBCBC010000009.1, forward strand.
GCCATCACAAGTCAGTAATCCTGACTTCTTTCTTGAACAAATTTTTACAGCTAAGAATTGTTCAAAGAAACTGTTAACTGTCATGGGGTCAGGACTGTAAGATCATTATTCTTTCTGAAGAATGATGGTAGGAGGATGTATGCAAGGTGTAAAGCTGAGGGTTGTGATTGGGGGATCAATACACTTAAGGTGAAGGATGAAGAACACTATCAGATCAGACACTACAACTCTGCACATGACTGTGCAAGGCAATATCATGTGAAGAATGTCAGCTCATCCTGGTTGGCAAAGAAATTTGAAAATGAGTGGAGGTGTGATCCAGGCAAGAGGGCTAGACCTTTTAAGAAGAAGACAATGCTGAAGTTGGGAGTTTAAATCTCAGATACTCAGGCCTACAGAGCCAAGAACAAAGCACTGAAAAATATTGAAGGTGATAGTGCAGAGCAGTATGGGAAATTGTGGGACTATGCTCAAAGTTTGCTTGAAAACAACCCTGGATCAACAATCATTCTAAGAACTGAGGGGAACAGTGATGGGACTACACTCTTTAACAAATTTTATATTTGTTTGAATGCTTGTAAGAGGGGTTTCAGATCTGGATTAAGGCCATGGATAGGAGTTGATGGTTGTCATTTGAAAGGGAGTTTAGGTGGAGTACTTCTTACTGCAGTTGACATGGACCCTAACAATGATCCATACATTCTATCATATGCAGTGGTTGGTAGTGAGACTAGAGAGAATTGGGAGTGGTTATTGGAACAGTTGAAGGAGGATTTCATAGGTGATCGGGAGGGTAGCTTCATCTTCATGTCTGACAAGCAAAAAGGTCTGATCCCTGCATTTGAGAGGGTGCTCCCCAATGTTGAGAATAGATTTTGTGTAAGACATTTGCATGGGAACATGAAGAGGGCTGGCTACAGAGGTGATGAGTTCAGAAAACTCCTATGGGGAGCTGCTAAGTCTTTGACCATATCCTCTTTTAATATAGCAATGAGGAGGATAGGGGAGAAAGATATAATATGCCTAGAGTGGCTTGCTGATAAGCCTCCTGCACAGTGGTCAAGATCCCACTTCTCTCCAGAAGCTAAGTGTGACACACTAGTGAACAACATGTGTGAGGTGTACAATGCATGCATTCTAGAAGAAAGAGACAAACCAATTCTGACAATGTTGGAGTGGATTAGAGAGTACATAATGACAAGAATTCAATCCAAGAGAGAAAGATGTGAGACCAAATGGGAAGGGAGAAAGGTATGTGCCAAGATCAGAAAAGTGATAGCACAGAGGAGAGAGGCTTCAATGATTTGTCAACCAGTAAAATCATCTGAACACAGCTATGAAGTATCAGGATTTGATGGTACAAGGTATGTTGTTGACTTGAAGGGACACAAATGTGACTGTAGGGAATGGGATGTCAGTGGAATCCCATGTAAGCATGCTATAAGTGCAATATGTTCTCAAGGGGAAGATGTAGAGGATTATGTACACAATTGTTACTCTGTTCAGGTGTACAATTCAGTGTATTCTCACTCTGTTCCCCCATGAATGGTGAGGAGTTATGGAAGATAACTGGCTACATAGCCCCCCTACCACCTAATTTTGCAAAGAGGAAAGCTGGTAGGCCTAAGAGAAAGAGGAGAGAAGGTGCTGGTGAAGTAGAAGTGAACAATCAAGGAGAAGACAGTCAAACTATGCCTAGGCAGCCTTACAAAGTCAAATGTTCATTTTGTCATGAAACTGGGCATAACAAGAAGGGCTGTAAAACGAGGAAGATTGTTGAGGCAATGATAGCTGAGGAACAGAACAATGGAGCTGATGAACTTGAAGAAATGACTCAAGGAGAAGACATTCCACCAATGACTCAAGGAGCTGATGAACCTGATGTTGTAAGTTCTCATTCAATAATTCTGTTTTATCTATACTTTTCTCTAAACTGATGAACTTGTACATTTGTAGGAGGTTCCTCTGATCTAAAGGGCAACCACAAGGAAAGGGAGGGCAAAATTAGTTGTTGTCTCAAAGAAGAAGAAGAAGAATTCAATCTCAATTGGAGAATCTTCAAGGAGTGCAACAGAGGATGTATGATTATGTCATTTTTTATACAGTTGCTCATTGTATTTCTTTTTATGTTCATTACTAATCCATTGGGTTTCTGAGGGTCACTACATCATTTGCTCCCCAACGGCTTTTATTGGAGGAGGACGGTCTGAGAGGTTGAGCATGTAAGAGTGTTTTTCTTGTTTTTAGGTATCATAGATTCATATGTTCATAGAATAACATGTTCTTAGTTGTTGCATGTTTCAATTATAGGTTCAGAGTTATGCTTCTTTTACTCCCAATAGTTACATTGGAGGAGATGTGGAGGGTCCATCTCTGGGAGATTCAACAGTGGCTGATAAGGATGGAATGAGTGTCACAACAATTGGGGGTAAGAAGTTTGTCACACAGACCAGTCTCACAAAAGCTACCATGTCAAAGAAATTGAAAGGTAAAAAGAAGTAGATGAGGGTTGGGGTAGGTTAGGAGGATAGTTTTTTGTCTTTTAAGCCACTACAATCTCATTGTCTTTTATAGTATACTGAAAACTCAAGTTTTGTGCTTATAATGGTATCAGATTGTGAAATCTCATTATCTTTTATAATGGTATCAGATTGTGGTGGTACATTTGGCTTATATTTTGCTACTGATTGGTGATTTGGTATTAATGGGGTGGAAGTGATGTATATTTTGTTGCAGATTCATGGTATATTTGGCTTTTAATGCTCTTAGTATTTGCTATTCATGGTATATTTTGTATTTTGTATTGATGGTATCTTGGTTTGAATTGTTTGTATGTATTAGATGGTATTTGCTTAGTTTCTTGTATTTTGTATTTGAGTGCTGCAGATTGTTTGGCTGATCAGTAGGTTAACATAAAACATAGACAAGATAGGACATTACATTAGATATCATTAGAACATTACTAATGGGACATTACATTAGACAGCTTTCCCACAATAGCAAATAAGGTTGTGTCGGATTCGAGCAAAAGACATGGTGTGTTTAGGTGTTTTTGGATTTGGATTTAGTGTTGAATGTGTTGTGCTTCTTTTTTCATGAATGTGTTTTGTTGAATGTGTGAATATATTTGGAATGTATATATAGCAAAGAGGAAAATTTAGGTTTTGGGTTGAAATTGGTGGGAAAAACTTGATTTTCCCACCAATTTTTGATAAATTTCAATCTTATGGGACTAAAATTGACAGTAAATTGGCGCCCAAATGTTGTAATTGGGAAGAAATGGAACCTATGTGACAATATGTGCAAGTGGGCCCATACAATTAATTGGTTAATTTGATGTTAATTATGTTTCATAACGTATGAGACTAAAATTGTTAGTGGTTGAAAGGTGATTAAGCTTTAATTGAGTATTAATTATGTCCCATAACTTATGGGACCACATTTGCAAGTACATTTAACGGAAAAAGTAACGGCGGGACTACATTTGAAAATTAATTTTTTTGTGGGACTAAATCTGCCAGTGGTGGGACTAAATCGAAAACATGATGTGGTTCATGGGACCAAAAATGCAAAAAAACTCTTATATATATATGAATTGATTCATTTCAAGAGTTGATTGCATTTAAAATGTTTCGAACCTAAAATCACATAGATTAAATAATTTTGCTTATATTCACTCATAAACATCCAATGTTGAATTTCATATAAAAATAATGATCATATATATTATATATAATCCATCGGAAAACATTACTCTATTCATGGAAGTTTTACTATGTTTTCATTAATATTTTTTAGATATGCGAAATAATATTAAAAAAAACCCTTATAAAATTAAATATTTTTTAAACATAATTATTTGGGTACTAAATTAATGTATAACTATGCACATCTAATAATATTACTTCAAAAATAAAAGTTCATGTAAACTGATTATAAAAATACCTCCTCTTTTATTTAATTATTTTAGGCATTAAAAATTAAAAATTATACGAGTATTAACATTGTAAATGTAACAAAATTCGTGCATCACTATTCTTTTTTGTGTTTTTCTTTGGGGTCATAAGTAAATTAAGCATCGCCAAACTATCAAGCTTGAAATATTTTCATAATGTCAAATCATTTAAAACAATTAATAGATTCATTAAAAAAAAGCCTGCATATTAAGAACTCATTTTTTAAAAAAATATATTCCTTGGAATCCCCAACGAATCAATTAAAAATATGTTCTTGTTCCCCAAATGTTTAATTAAAAATGGAGACTGTACTTGATATAGCCTCAGTTGAGGCCAATTGCGTTTAGTACAACGACTACGGTACATGGTGACCCATGCCGCTTCCAAGTCGTACATTTATTTTAAAAATACGGATTGAATATATTTCATAAACAATTAATATAAAAAAGTAAATAACATCTGACAAACAAATTCTATGTTTAGACTCGTAATCTTTTTTTAAAATAAAAACAAAGTATTATATGCATCATACACCATTATTACTATTATTTATAAGAATTAATATTTTATTTATAAAATATTGATTCTTACAAGCAATAATAATAATGATGTATAATAAATATGGTGCACATAATACATTCTCTTTTATAAATCCCACATTTTTAAAACAAAACCCATAAATATCTATCCTATATAGTACGTGTTTTGACATGAAGCTCAATTTCAATTTAAAGTGTAACACTCTAGTGAAATGTTTGTACATGAACTGTTATGCATAAATTTTATCACTATCTCTTTTTATAAAAAAAAAGTGTGTTGATACTGGGTTTAGTAACAGAAATCAACATTGATTAGCTAAGGGGTGAGTTTATAAATAGCCTAACATAAAAATAAAAGTTTTTTTTGTCATAAAATTTATAATCATTCATTTTTAGCCAAGAGAATATATTTTTTTCCAACTTTACCCTTTTTTTATGCTTTCATTATTTTAGTTAAATCTTATCATATATACACCTCGTCGCACAACATTATCACAATTTCGTCACCACCCTTCAATTAACCAACCCCACTATCACTTCATCAGAAATATCGTTTTTTTAACCACCATTTTATCAACCTCATCACTATCACTACTGTATTGCACATTTATAATTTATTTTAACACCTTACCACCATCATTTTTAAAATTTTACCATCATTTTTAAAATTTTACCACAATTTAATTAATTTGGTACTACACTATATTAATCTCATACCACCATTTTTTTTAATTTTTTGTTAACTTCTTTAAGGGTATAATTGCCCAAAAAATAATTATATTGACTAAAAAAAAATAAAATAAATAACCTTAATAAAAAAAACTTTTTAAATGAGAATAGACAAAAAATGGGGGTTTTCTCTTATTTATTAGTGGCAAAATAGTTATATTAAAAATAAAAATGGGGAAAAGGGTCGTGGGCACGAGTGGAAATGTGGTATGTAGTTGTGGAATTTGTCTTAATGTGAAGACAAGATTGAGAATGGGAAGTTGACTCCCACTTATGTTGTGTGAGTGGAAGGTTGGGTGGCGGGTTGGTTGTCGAGCTGCCACGCAGAAGCCGGAGAAAAGCCGCGATCACCTTCTTTCCTCAATTATTTCTTCTTCTTTTTTTTACTTCAAATTATTTCTTCTTTATGGAACAATATATATATACACACACATTTATGTGTATCATGCATTGCAAATTATATTTTTGTGAAACAAATTGCATGTTCCAGTGTAATAAGTTGTATATTATAAAAATATATTATGTTGAGTGCACGATGCACCTAATGTGTACAAGACCTAATTCTATAGGAAAAATTACTAATATGTACATTTTTTTGATGCAGATTACTAATGTGTACAAATGAAATTGCATATATAATTAAAGTTGTGCGCGAAAGGGTAAATATATCTACGTATATGCATCAATTTTGTACCTATTGCAATCGTAAAATGTACCATTTAATTAGTATGGCTCCCACTAACTATATATATGTATATATGTATGAAAAATATGTATGGTCACAAACTCTCACGTGAAATTTGTTCATAATGTGATACCGATATCATTATATTTATAAATTGATATCACTACTTTTATAAACTAATACTAATATTATTTAATATTATGATCTTAGTAATATTAATTGATAAGTATAATGATATTAATTTGTAAGTGTAATGGTATAAATTTTATATGATAAACAAGTTTCATCGAAAACTTATTCATGTATGGGTTAGTCGTTAAATCGGAAGGCAAACATAATATACTTGATCTAAATTCATCACACGATCCATCTCAACAGTACAACACTATCTCATGTGAGAATTTTTCATCCCATATAATACATTAAAGTATTTCTTTAATGTAACATAAAATTTATTATACAACATGTGTATATATTAAATATATTAAAGAGATATTTCTATGCAATATTGTCAAATATTAGAATATTTAAAGAAAAGATAGAAAATTCATGGATCTTTCACAGTTCAATCGAGTCTTCCCAAATTTTTTTTTGCAAAATAAACAGAAAAAACGCATACTATACTTTTTTTAATCGCACAAATAGTAACTCGAACTCATAATCTCACAGCATAGATAGTGGTGTTTTCACCGCTTGAGCTATTCCACTTTGTCAAACACTATGTTAATATAGTGATGAATATGCATTACTTTATAAATAAATACTATGTGATTGAATAACATGCTCATACAATAGCACAAACATGTTTATATTCGAAGCATATTGCATTCGTGCAATGTTTGTTATATGCCCTTCTTAAATTTTAAAATCAAACATACACTTAACTATTTATTAGGATTTTAATATCACCTAAATTTTTTAAAAACAATTTCCTAAAAACAGAGGAAAACAACTCTCTATTGAGTTCCGATTACCTACTCGAGAGAATCTCATGAAACGCAATATTCTCCCCCAAAATAGCTCCACAAGCTGTCCGTTTTGCAATACGGGGCTAGAAACCACTTCTCATCTCTTCTTGAATTGCCCAGTGACGTCTAAAATATGGTATGCTTTGCTATAATTGGGTGGGTATCTCTGGAGTTGGGCATAATCAGATTTTACAATACTTTGCCTCATACTCTGGGATTCTCTCGGGCAAAAAAGGTACACATCTAGCTACAAGTTTATGGATTTGCGTAGTTTGGATTATTTGGAATGGGAGGAACAAACTGATCTTTGATGGAAAGAGTTTTGAACCGAATAAGGCGATGAAAGAAATTAAAGGAAGATTATGGAGTTGGTGCTCGATTAAATATTCCGCTTTTTATAATTTCCCGTTTTCAGAATGGTTAGAAAATATTAGACATATACTTGAGAGTTAAAATCTCTCGTCATACTGTACATCACTTTATAGTGATTCTCAGCTTTGTTCTTTGTCATTATTGAATAAAGTTTTTACTTATTAAAAAAAAAAAAAGTTCCGCAGAAGTTCAATGGAGTGCGCATTGAATGTGAATTTTTTTTTTCTCGAAATAATCCATCAAAAATAAGAGGGATGGATATTAAACTCTTAAAACATGTCCAAATTATTGGACGTACGTATCATAAACACACCAAAACATATATATATATATATATTTTATAAACGATACCAAGTTACCAACAATACATAAGTTGTAAGATCAAGTCTCAAGTTCTTAATTTTGTTTGATTGTGTTTAATTACACCCAGCCGCAATTTAAACTATGATATAATTAAGATGAATTTATTACTAAATCGTGGTTAATAACTTTTTGTTATATTTAGGTGTAAAAAAAAAATATGCTTAGACTGCCCAATAGAACCTTTAATCTAGTCTATTAAAAGTTTGAGTGTTTTATCCTATCTGATTATTCTGATCACGTTTAGAAAATGAGCCGGTTAGTTAAATAGGTTATACTTATGTTATAGCATGTAAAGAATGATAAAACAAAATTAATTTTACTATTTGAGCTACATGATCTATGCTAATATTTTAAAAATTTATGATAAAGTTAATAACACTTTTTTGTATAATGTTTTGTTATTAGATAAATATATTTTATATATATATAATGTTATAAAATTGAATTATATATCTTAAAATCAAATACTATAAGATTGAATTTAAACTGAATTTTAAAAACCTTTCAATTTAAACTGAATCTTAAAAACCTTTCAGGTATATGACCTAATTACGGTTATGTTCCATGTGAAACTTGTTCATCGTGAAATTGGTTCTATATTTATAAACATGATATTTTTCAGTTATCACGACTAATACCATTTTGTAATGTAAGTCATACTATTCATTTATCACTACTAATAGTCTAATACCCCAATTATAATATAAATCACACCCTTCAGTGTTATGAGTAATACCCTTTATAGAGTAAAAATGTATATAGCCTTCAGTTACCATAACTAATACTCTTTAGAGTTGGTCTCTCACGAACCAGGTCTATACTATGAACTTGGATTATTTGACTCATTTCACCAATTTCAACACATTTTTCTAACTCACTAAACTTGACCCGTATCATACCTTGGATAGGTTTAAATGCCTATGAATTAAAAATAAAGTTCATAACATGAACCATGTCTATATAAATTTTTATCTACCATTTAATAATATAAATCATACACCTTAATCATTTTCACATATTCTTATGTGAAATTTGTTCATGATAGACTTTGCCCCTCTAATGCACGAATTCTTAAAAAATTAACAGTATGCAGTATCGGATTCGCCTGAGATGCGATTCGGGTGGGATTCACCTGGGATTCGCACCCGATTCGCCACGTGGCGAATCCCAATTTTTTTTTAATTTTTTTAGTATCGGATACGCGTATCCTGTTCCCAGGATACGCGTATCGGATACATATCTGGATTTTTTTATAAAATTTATTAAATTTTGGGGTTTAAAAAAAAAAAAAAAAAAAACTTACTAATAATTTGAATGACACACTCTAAAACTTATTAAATATTAAAATTTATTAATTTTTTATTATGATTTATGACTTGTATAGGTTAATGATATTTGATTTAATTGTTGTTTTGTTACTTATGAGATGAATTCCTTGATATTAGTACTTGTGTTTTAAATACTCTTAATATTATTACATGTGTTATATATCATTGTTGTAAATTTTTTAATATTATTACAGGTGATATATATAATTAAATTAAAAAAAATCGACGATATCCCTGGTAGATCGTATCCTAAAAATTTGAAAATCTATTTAATCCTCGCGACCCAAATCGTATAAAGATCTGAGACCTCAAGACCAAGACACCGTGCAACACGGCTTTGCCCCTAAATACTAATGTGGTCGAGCCTATAAAAATATATTACCTTAGTTAAAAGATCAGAGTATCAGACTTTAGGCCTTACTCTTAAAAATATGCTCAGATTTTTTCGGTGCAAAAGCTAACCTGTTTTTACCCCAAGTTACGGTGATAAATTTGTTGAATAGTGGGTTTAGTATCGTAAGCAAATTTCGGGTTTATTATCTCTCTAAGTCTTAAGGGACAAAATTAATTTATTTTCCAAAATTCAGGGCTTTTAAACCAATAATAAGGGTCGACCAAAAGGCACCAAATCCTCTGTCCTCTTATCATGCCAAGCTAATACGTACAGAGAATTAGAAAAAGACATCTAATTAAGACCACCTTTTTTCTCCCTATTTTAAAGCTAAATAGTGATATTAATGTTTCTATATTAATTAAACTGCGATTTCCATGGCCCACACTTACATAAATATATACGTCCTAAAATTAGCGAAAACATATACCAAACTCTCCACGATCACATATAAACAACGTTTTAAAATTAGCAAAAAGACATCTCAAATTAAAATGATTAATTTGTCATAAGATATGTAGTAGTAGGATTGCTAGAGTGAGATTCGGTTAAGTATTAAATAATGGACTTTTTGGAACTTAATTTAATTTAATGTTTCGGTTAGTACGTGCAAATAAAAAAGCTACGAAATAAAATATGGAGTTGCAAGTAACTATGTTTTTATACTTTTCAAGATTTTTTCTCTCTAAAAAGCGGTGATGCAAAAGGCGGCCGCCTAGACGCTAGACGGTCGTCGGTCAACCCGATTTTGCTTAGACACCGCCTAAATAGCCGAGTCAGGAGCTAGGCCGCCAAGTCGGGGGCTAGATTGCGAGGTGTCCAATGCTAAGATATTATTTAATAATGAGACTCTTTGTTCCTAGAATAAGTTGATGTTAAGACAAATATCGATAATTTTCACCACATTAAAATTTCGAAGTACATACTATTTGTTTAGTTTTTTTATGTTAAATTATTTTTTTTGTATACTATAATAGATAATGGTTATAAGAAAAGGTATTTGAACTGTTATTTTGATTTAGGCGGTTGTATAATGAATTTGTTAATTAATTTTTAAGTGTATTTTTGTTATAAAATATCGATAAGTAGTTAATAAAACTGATTTAGATAAAAAAAAAAATCGAACCGACTATGCCCCGACTAATCCCCGCCTAAGCGGTATAGGTGCTAGGCTGTCCAAATTCGCCCGACTACCTATTTCCAACTTGTGCACCCTCACTAAAAAGAAAGGAGAACGCCTTATTTAGACTTAAAACATGTATATTATCCAATATTTAAAAAATAATGCATCAATACTTAATTATTTGATAATGATATGCCCCTTGTTTTTGCAAGATCAAGAAATTTATATTCTTCATTCATGGTGCTAGTAGCAGTAGGAGACCTTCAATAGGATACAATAAATACAAACAACGATACACCTATTAACATTATATCTTGGTTACTGCAAATAAAGAAGTTGTCTAATTTTATACAAGAAAATAAAAAATTAATTATAGAACTTTTTGATAAATCGTAGTCAATTCTCAATATTTTAAAATAATTTATTTTTTAAAGAATTTCGTAATCATGTTAAAAAAATTATGTAACCAATTCTATATTTTATTGTAACGTCGAAAATAAAAAATTAAATCGCAATGGAATTAGGAGGAAAATGAATTGCATGTGTAAACCATGGAAGAGACTTCTTCCATAGTACTGCACAACGTCAATTTTAAACTCATGCAATTTCCCATCAACTAATCTTCGAACTAGACAATTTTATACAGTAGATTTGCACTATGTGTTAATTTTAAAATATATACAAATATAAGAATAACATCCTGATATAACTCTTTTTCTATTTAAAAAATTATAATTATTTTTAGCAAAAAATTAATTCCTCCAAAAAAAATAAAAATATTATAAAATGTTACAAGCACTCGATAATTAATACATATTAATATAAATTTTTATATACTTATAATTAAATTTGATATAATTAATAACTATAAAAAATTATAAAAGTACTTTATAAAATTTGTAAAAATGTAAATATTTTACGTAATAAGAGTAATAAATTCCTAAGCAAAAATATAAATTATTACATTTACAATGTTATAACCTACGTTTAAATTATAATATTATAAATTTATAAATATTACGCCTATAAAATTGTAGTATGATAATGATAATGATATAAAATTTATAATTAAATTATAATATCAAATTACTTAAAAAATATATTATAAATTAATTTTAAATTTATAATATGATATAAAATTATAAACTTTATAATTTTATTATTATAATGTAAGTTGAATTTTAATTTATTATTCTGCTTTATAATGTAAAAAAAAAAATTGAGTAACACTTCTGTGAATCATGTCTTACATAAACTCTATCAGTGTTATGTGCAAACACTTAAGATCTATATAATTATTTAAGATTATAATATACGTATTCCAATTAAATAATTAACAAACTTAATTATTTTGTACATTTTTTTAAAATGAAATATTTTGTTACTCATAGTGATAAAAAAAAGAAGAAATATTTTAGATTAAATTTAATTACAATATACGTACTCCAATAAATAATTAATAAACTTAATTATTGATTAATCTATATATGTCGCTTAAATTAATTAATTACTAATATGTTTATGAGATTTTTTGGAATGAAATTTGGAAGTAATTAATTCTTTGCTAAAAATAATTATAATTTCTTAAATAGAAAAAAAGGTTTATGTTAGGATGTTATTTTTATATTTGTATATATTTTGAAATTAGCACATGACACAAATCTAAAAGATGTAACATTAGGTAATATTCTTTATGTAATAAAAAGACATATAATTTATTTCTCACAACTAATATCTTTTAATAATATAAGTCACATTCTTAACTAGTTTCACATATTATCATTTGAAACTTATACGCCCAATACTTTGCCTTATAAAAAAACTATGAATACATTTAAAAGTTACAAGTATCATTAATTAAGGTTAATTAATATTTCATCCTTCTCACAAAGATAAACCTAAATTCTATTTTATGTTTCATAAAGATATGTCAAATACTATATTTAAGATATCATTTATGTTTCACTTCCATCTTTTTATTCATATTTTATGTATCATATTTTTTTTTCAAATCAAAATCTAGGTACTATGAGAAGGACAAAACGGAAAAACAAAACAAAATTTTAGGGTATGTTTGTTTCGGGATTCACTTGGATGGATTTAGAACTTTGTGAACCACTTCACATTGTAGTATCGGACTTAAAATCAGACTTCAACATCAACTCCTCTAAAATGTATCTACACATCTATTTTTCACAAAATTCAGTATAATCGTATCACTACTTTTTTCACTCTTAATACAATATAATAATACAACATCAATCACTATTAAATATTAATTTGATATAAAGTGAAATCTCATCCTACTAAAATTTTAAATTAAACACATATTTTTTACTGTTCATCAAGCCTTTCAAATCAATAAAGATTTTGCAGTCATGTCTTCACTAGCACATCTAAATTCCAAAACAAAAATACCCTTAATATTTTAACTAAAATAATTTTCATTTCTTAATTTATATAAAAATAATTATAGATATATTTGTGGGATGAATGTTGACAGAAAAATAAAAGAATAGAATCTTCACATCTTTACTATCCAAAATTTATTAATTGAATATCAATTTACAAAAAGAGCTCTAAAATAATTAAACCAACTAATATTGAATAAAATTGAAATTGGTCATTGGGAATATGAGAATTTACAGGATAGTCGATGAACACGTGATGACACGTAAGCACAATAGTTAGCCCGACCCGAGGGGCGTGGACCGGGTTCAGGTGGGTCCCAGTGTCGTCTATTCTCGAGGCAAAGCGGTCCACTTAGCAATGTTATGTAGCCTTTTAATTCTTTTCCAAACAAAAAGCGGCATGCACAAAAATAAACCTTTTTTATTTTATCAATTTTTAGTTAATTGCTTTTTCTTTATTTAGGCTGAGATAAGTCACACCAATGCATAAGTTGACCGAAATACCCAAAAAAAAAATAAAAAATTACACACTGCAACTCTAAAAGAAAAGGTATGTTGAAGATAATGTAAAATAGGAGAATTGGATTGCTGAGAATAATAACAGCAATGAGTTACGTACGCTAGAACGGCGACCAAATTATTTATTTTATTGTCCCAAGCGATTGGGATAACATATTATTGATTTTCATATGTTTATTTATTTCAAAATGTGCAATGGAGGTGTTACCGTAAAATAAATGTACTCGATAGATCGTGTTGAGAACTTGAGAAGAATTTGATCTCATGATTTTCCTCAACTTAGTTTGCAATTTTCATATTCTATTTATGACCTCAGAATATGATGGTTCGTTAATTTTTTTTATATTATTTTACTTGTTATTTATTCATATGATAAAATATAAAGTGAAATACCAATTATGAAATAGACGATCACATTATACCTCACATGTTTTGAAACAACATTTACACTAAAAAAGTACTCCACCGTCCTCAAAATCTATGTCCACCTTTTTGGGCACAACGTTTAAGAAAACTATAGATAAAGTAAGGGTATTATAAGGTATTATGAGGTTCATTTATACATAAAGTGATTGTTTGTGAATAAAGTACAATGATAATTGAAGTAATTAAGTGATGGTTGGATGATAAAGATAAAATGTATATTTTCATAAAAGATATGAGAATGGATTTGGTGAATAAATAAATAAGAAAAGTGAGAATAGTTTTGATAGAGAGCAAGAGTATTTGTTTTTTAGTAACACTCATATGAACCAAATTTATACTATAAACACTAATTCAATATGATTAATTTTAATATCAGTGCGCTTTGGTCTCCCTCGCGTCGCGCAATCGCGCGCTCATTCCAGCCCACGTGCCGTCGCGTCACGTCATCTCGCGGTCATTCCACGTCATATATATAGCAGTGATAGTTTTTCTGAGTAACAGTGATAGTTTTTCTGAGTAACAGTGATATTTTTTCTGAGTAACAATGATAGTTTATGTATAACAGTGAAACTTATTATAGCATATAGTGACCGTGATAGTTTTTTTGAGTAACAGTGATAGTTTTTCTGAGTAACAGTGATAATTTTTATATATAACAGTGATAGTTTATGTGTAATTGTAAAACTTATTGTTGGGAAATTTAGAGTTTTGATGAAAGTTCTAAAACACATGTAATAGGACCAGTCAGACCTGTTAGCTGACTGATGTTTTTATTACCAGTTGATAATTATTGTATAGAACAACTGATGTATAAGATAGGTTACATATTGAGGGGGAATCTCAATATGTATAGGTCAGATCAAAAGATCAACTGATATACGACAGGCCAGAGGGCAAGGGAAGAATAGAAGATCAGACGATCTGATCAAGTCAAATGACCAGCTGAAGTCATGAAATTCAAATTCAGAAGACCTGAAGATCAGATGACTACCAGAAGATCAGACCAGAAGACCTACATCAGTCGAGTCTGCTAGTTGAGCTAAGACAACTGACACCAGAAGACTCTATCAGGTAGACTGATCAGTTGTGACTGATCAGGTCAGCTCACACCAGGTGGAAACTGATGTTTCACCAAATCATACGTTGTTGATCTGAACAAGAAGAATGTCAACCTTAGTTGGTAGAACAAAACACTGAAAAATGCTTCTGTTAACCAATAAGAACAAGACACGTATGAACGGAGCCAGCAATTACGGGATTTGGTGCTGCTTGGTCAAACGGCTATAAAAGACACTATTCACGCTTTCGGCCATGCCGTTCCTGAAGCACGTCACATCAATCCTGCAAGTCTACCAAATATAGCCAGAAATTCAAATTGCTATCCAACGGCTCTTTGATTTCGAGGTCTATAAATATGGGATTACTCTTCAGAGTGAAGATACGGAAAACTATCAAGAAGCTCAAACTATAGTCAAATTTCCGCACGAAGAACACAACCTTGAAGATTATTTTCTAAGTGTTCATCCCATAGTTCTTAGCACATAAATCTTTTCCTCTAGCTGTTAGGGTACTTAAATAGTAGGAAAGATTTCAAAGTTGGAACAAACAACAATCTTACCCAAAACCCAAAGTTAGGTTAAGTTTGTTTAGCAAGATTTCAGACTAGGGTTTCTAGTTCTGATTTCTGGGATATGTTGAGTGAGAACTCTATAAATATCTGTTGGTGTAATGTGTTGGACTAACACAATAATCTAAGTCCAGTTGGTTTAGTTGGTGCCCCTTGTGATAGGGAAGAGTGGACGTAGGACTGGTTGTCCGAACCACTATAAATCTTGTGTGCATTTACCTGTTTTTGATTAACTGTTTTACACCATTGCACACAACTTATTTAAAGCTGCATACATATTCTGAGTTAAGATCAGCTAGCACCAAGCTTCTGATCTGATCAGTTTGACTCCATAGTCATCTGATTGAAAACAGTTTTGGAATCTGATTTGTTAAATTGGTTTTTCACACGGGTGTAAATTAGCTTCCGCACAATCAGTTAAACTGATAGATACCGAACTGATCTGCCTTCAGGCGATTAGTAAGTTGGATATCAGTCCAAACTGATTCACTTGCACTCTGGTCGCTAATCGCAATCACATCGACCAAGACGAAAAAAGTTTTCAGAAGTCTATTCACCCCTCCCCTCTAGACTTCTGCCCTCACGAAACCCGTTCGGGACCTACACTTATTATAGCATATAGTGACAGTGATAGTTTTTCTGAGTAATAGTGATAGTTTTTTCAAGTAATAGTGATAGTTTTTCTGAGTAACAGTGATATTTATAAAACTATTATATAATGTCGTCGAAAACGTCGACCAATGCGCGAGACCTTAGCGGCGGCATGGGGAGGGAAGGGGATGAGTCGCGGCGGCAGCGGGGAGGGTGGCTGCGGCGGTTTTCTTAGTGGAAAGAGGAGGGGTCGCACTCCAGTATATATATCTGACCCATTTATTGTGTATGTGTCAAATTTGATCCGGGTTCATAGCATGAATCAGGTCTACACAAGTTTTTGTCATTGTTTTTTGAAAAAATTAGGCCACATTAATATATATATATATATATATATATATATATATATATATATATATATATTTTAAAAATTACTTCTAACTGGGCCAATTGAAAAAGACACGAAACACTTCTTAAATGACACGATACTTTCATCATAATTGAGTTTTAATTTGTATGTATATATGTATCACTAATTATCATTATACTGGGAGAACTTTTACGAAATATATAATTTATTGGAGGTTTTTATTTTATTTAAATGAATAATTTCATTCAAGAGTATTTATCAAAATAAAAGTTAATATTTGGTTGACATGAAATTTATAATTTCTATTGAATGATCGAATAAATTAAATTATGTTAGAAGTTAGTTAAATAATTAAATTGACTTTACACCATTCTACATGAAGTTCAGACCTTAATTTATATGAAATGAAATTTTATCATGTTATCATAGTCTTAGTCTCCTCAAATGTTTTAAGAATAGAGTTGATTTATCATGTTATCATAGTTCTAGTCTCGGAAATTTTATTATGTTATCATAGCAGTCTCGACTAGTGATAGCAGTCAACTATCTAATAGAGTTTGTCATTGACTGAGTATTAATGTTGTACAATGACAAAGATAATTATTTAGTACGTGAAACTTTCGTATTTAAAATAGTCCGTATTTGATATATGTTATCAATTAATAATTATACAGAGGATTTCTTGTAGGGGGATTTTACATAATAATTAGATCAACTTTTGGTGCTTTAATTAGTCATACTTTTACATGAAAATGAAATGATACAAATTTGAAGCCTACTAAAAGTCTAAAACAAAAGACCAACATCTGTTGCTTTAAGTTGACGCCGTGTGACACGTTTCTTCATTTTTGGAGTGTGAGAAGCGTTTTCGTTCTCAGGCTCAGCTATTACTCATGGTTCCACGCTTTGTTTTTTGTTTTTTGAAAGATAAAAATGATATATATTTGAGTATAATGGATACTCAAAACCCAACAATTTCAAATTTTCTATCCAAAGGATGCTATTACAGTTTTTACGGCAGACACTCTAAAGGTTGGGAAGTCCAAATATGAAACGGGGTGGAGAAAGTTATCGGGTAATGATCCCGAATCCACTTCCAAGAGCAAAATTTAATTCCATCTATCAATTCTTCAAGTGAATACCTACTTTCCTTGAAAATGAGCTCGTTCATAGTCTTCCAAATCTTCCAAACCGTACTTTGCCAAATAAGGCCTAATATCTTCATTCTCAACACATTTTGTTCCAACCCCACAAATTCCAAGTAATGATTCGAAGCACGAGATGCGTATAAAACTGATTTACCGATCCAATGCATAATCTCACTCCACACCAAAATGACCGATGAACAAGTAAAAAGGAGGTGATTTGAAGTTTCCATGGTGCTAAGACATAATGAACACGTACCCGAGCCTATGCCATCACGCAAACCACGCCTCAAGAGGTTTTCCTTAGATGAGATCCGCTCACTAATAGCTTTCCAAGAGAATGCACTCACTTTAGAGGGGGGTACCGCCTTCCACCAAAGTTTCTTCCACGGGAACAACTCGAAATCCACCGTCAACGCATCTTCAGCAAGGAGCTCGTACATCTCCTTAGTGACAAACGTGCCACTCTTGTTCCACATCCACCGCCACGAGTCCTCCTCCAATTTATTGGTGTTATACCTGCAAATACAATTCCACATTTCGAAGAAGTCATGAATTTCAAACCATGGGAAAAACCTATCCCACTTAAACAACCAAGACTCCCCATCAACTGAGAACAAGTTTCAGACACACTTGTCCTTTTGAGATGACATATAAAATAGCCTAGGAAAACGATCTTTTAGAACAACTCTACCCTCTACCCACGGATCCGACCAAAACTTGGCTGACCAGCCATTCCCCAAGATAAAACTCAAGTTATTACGGAACAAACACCCAATCTTACCCCACCACATCCCATAGAGATCCCTGAACCATAACGACTATTTCGACGACTCATATGCACTGACTGGCTCCCTCATAAACGACCCATACCCGGACTTCACAATACTCAACCACAACGACCTTTCCCCGGACACCCATCTCCACAACTATTTACATAAAAGAGCCAAATTAAATAACTTCACATCCCTGACACCCAATCCCTCCACCCTCTTTCCCAGACACACTGACTCCCACTTGACCCAAGCAATTTTACGAATAGACCCCTTACCACCCCAAAGGAAATTACGTTGCATTTTTAAAAGGGTTTCAATAACACACTCCGGGGCTTTATAGAATGAGAGATAGTACACAGGTAATGCTGAGAGATTTGAATTCAATAGAGTTATTCTTCCTCCGAGAGACATATTTTTTCTATTCCACCCCGACAATCTTCACCGAAAACGATCCACTAGTGGTCTCCAAACTTCAGATTTTCGAAAGTTAGCACCAATTGGGAGACCAAGATAAGAGAACGGGAGCTTACCAACGTTACACCCAACTAGTCATGCAAAAACTACCAAACTTTCCTCTGTCATATTGATGCCATGAAGAGAGCAAACTATTGAGGAAGAATCTTTGTGGTCACTTGAACTGATCTTGAAAAACCGTTTTAAAACCCATTCGTTCTTCAAAATCACTCAGCATGGATAATACCTCTGGTATGTATCATGATTTTCCCAAGTTTTCAATTGATGAGTATGCAGATTGGGCCATATATATGTGCAACCATCTAGGATCGATAAGAGGCAGAATGATGGAAGTCATTGAACGAGGACCCATCATCATATATCACGACAACCCAGCAGTTGGAGGAGATCCAGACTTTGCCACGGGAAGTCTTGTGCGAAAAAGTCCAGCCTTGATGGATGCAGAGGAAAGAAAGCTGTATACTCTAGATACAATCGCCAGGCATATAATCATGAAGACGATGGATAAAGTCACCAAGGAGAAGATAAAATATCTCAAAACCGCGAAAGCAATGTGGGATACTCTTGCTGAGATATGCGAAGGAAATGATCAGATCAAAGACAGCCGACTACAAGCCGAACTGGTGAAGTTCGAAAAACTAAAGATGTTGCCCACCGAGACCATCAACGAGCTCGATGGAAGGATCACTATGTCAGTAAATAAGCTACGAGAACTTGGTAGAGATGTCGACAAAGATATCAACTACAAGATCTTAAGATCTCTCACCAGAAATGGGACATGAAAGTCCGCAGTAATCAAGGATTGCCAAGACATTTCAAAGATGAAGCCGAGTATCTTGTTCCTAAGCCTTAAAGCTCACGAGTTCGACTTAATCGAAAGAGGACAAGCGAGATGAAGGCGAGGCGTTCTTTGAAGCCTCAACGTCTAAATCGATTCGCGTTTAAAAGAACCAAAGAAGCAGATCGAAGGCCACTGAACCTGTTGGAAACATAATGAGTCAAGCCGAACAGATCGCTCTGCTTACCAGGAAACTTGAAAAATCTAACATTCAACTTGGTAAGTATCGCAGATTTTACAGGGATTATCAAAACAGCAGAGGAAGAGAAAGGAGACCAGCTGGCAAATCTCTAGAAAGAACCAGATCTGATGATCGAAGAGATCACAGAGAAGAAAAGAAAAGAGATGATCGACAAATGAGAGAAGAGATATCGATCGATGAAGGAGTTCATTACTATCGAAATGGAAGTCACCGACAAATTCTCTGAACGGAATGACTCACCCGCGAAGAAGTTTTCGTGGATCATGGAGCATGTTTCAATTGTGAGAAACCGTGTCACATGGTAGCAGATTGCCAAGACCGACACCAAAAGAAAAAGAGAAGAGGAAATGTAAGAGAACAACATTATAGAGACAGGAAAGCCCTGGTCGCTGACACATCTGGAATTGATGACTCCTATCTGGCCTCTGAGGATTCTGGGTACTCATCCGTAGAAGACTTCATCGAGTTCATGATCTGTTATTGACTTCCACGAGAATGAAGATCGATATTCTCTTGGATGACGATGAAATCGCCCGATGGCCAAGGAGGACCAACTGAGGTAACCTCCAAACCTTTTTTTCTGTTTCCACACACCGCTATTATTAGCACACCCTTTGGAGAGATTGACTTGCGGCTCTACTCGAAAGCAATTGCTTGATGATCTCTCTAATGCAGTAGACACTTATACAATAGTGGAAGCTGAGAATGACAAGCTAAGGATCGAAATAATCGCTTTTGTTAAAGAGAACGCCTCAAGAAAAGCTCTTGAATCGAAATCATTAAATCGCTTTCGTAAAGATGGCGAGGAACTTAACGCTCGAAAAGTTAAATCCTCTGATCAGGAGAAGCAGATCAAAGATCAGCTAGCAATCAACAAACAGCAAGCTGGTGATTTCAAAATCCTTCAAGCTAAATTTGATGAGCTATTCCGACTACATGAGAGTCTAAAATCTACTGAGGATAATTTACGCAAGAAAATAGAGGTTTTAACGAAGTCATCTAAAACCGTTCAAGATATGAACACCTATTTTCGATCACCGACTAACAAGAAGGGAATTGGGTATGAGAACCCTTCTATATCCTCAAAAGCCCCGTTTGATTCACTTCAGAAAGGTGTAATCAAACGAGTCTCTAACAAAGATACACTAAAAGCTAAACTTGTATCTGATAAGGGAAAAGGACATGTTGAGCAAGTAAGGCAGGTGCCTAATCAGAAAGGGAACAGAAATGGACCCCAACTGGTAAAAGCATCACCGAGGAATCAACGAAGAACCCAGTTCTTCTGAAGAGACCTCAACCTGATCAGCAGATTAGGTATCAGAAAAGACAACTCTGTCAAAGGAAATCTAATGAAACCCAATCAAGGTCATTTTAATAATAAAGCTATAGGTAAACCGCAAAAACCACCTATGCAAAAAAAAGATATGAATCTTTTGATGGTAGCGATCAGACATACCCTTATAACCAAAGATCTAGGCTCTTTTTTTGAGCCACATAATGGATTAAAAAGAAGATAAAATATAAAGAAAAAATCCCAAGTCTTCTAAGTCACCCAAGGCTCACACGAATAATCATACTAATCAGAAAACATATAAAGAGACGTATGATTATGTTGATATGTATGGGAGACAAATCAGGCCTTCTGATATATCTGATTACAATAGAAGTGCCCTGTTTGTATGGATCCCTAAAACCAACCCTAACCCTCGGGACCCAATCAAAAAGGGTACCTAAAACCCGATTTGGTTGCAGGTTCGCGTGGGTCCGCCAACAAAAGGAGGTGTACAAGCAACTATCCGGTACATCGATAGTGGATGCTCAAGGCACATGATCGAAGCAAACATCTCCTTAGCTCTTACACGTAACAAAATGGCCCGCGTGTACTTTTTTGGTGATGATAACTTTGGTTTTACCGGAGGATTTAGAACCTTAGAGAATGATGATGTCTGTGTTCTTTGGAGTCTCGTATGTCGAAGGTTTAAAGCATAACTCGTTATCGGTTTCACAATTTCTGCGATAACGGATTGGTGTTGAGTTCTCGGCGATTAGTGTACTATCAAAAATCGAGCTACTCGGCAAATCTTGTTAACTGGTTTTAGGAAAGGGACGATTTATACAACAGATTGGAACAATTGTCCAAGAAATGCATGCGATTGTTAAGAGTTCCAAAAAGTAGCGATTGGCTCGCACAAACGAATGAGTCATCCGAACTTTAAAACACTTAACAAGATAGCAAGGATGTCTTTGGTGGAGGGACTTCGAATGAGGTATTCTCTAAGGATCGAGACATGTGTCGTATGTCGGAAGGAAAAGCGAGGTTAAAGCCTCATTCAAGGAAATCCTCGGACCAAAGATCCAAGCCAGAGTATTGCGGTTTGCTCCATATGGACTTATTTGGACCCGATTACACCGGTCGATCTCAACGACAAATATACTCCGTAATCGTGGATGATTATTCCAAGTTTACGGGTTGTATTCTTATATAAGAAGAATGAGACAACAACAAAGATACCGAGGCGCTCAAGAAACTACAAAATGAAAAAGATTGTCGATTGTAGTGAAAATCGGATCGAGATAAAGGTCATGCAATTTCGAACTCTTTTATTCTTGATTTTTTGCACTAAGTTTGGTATCTGACATGAGACATCACCGCAAGAACGCCACAACAGAATGGTGTAGCATAGCGGAGAAACAGAACACTCAAAGAAGTTCGCTTTCAAGACTATGTTAGTTGAACATGCAACACCAAGTCGTTTTCGGGCGTAAACCATCAATATCGCATGCCACACTCGTAATGATGTCTTCTAACTAAGGCTCACTACAAAACACCCCTATGAACTGTGGAAGGAAGAAAACCTCATGTTTTTTACTTCCATGTTTTTTGGGGTGTAAGTGTTTCATACACAACAATGGGAAGAGTCGGGTTGAAGACTTTTGAGGCCAAGTCGGATGAGGGTATATTCTTAGGATATTCCTCATCTAGCAAAGGCTTTCGGGGTTTACAACAAAGTAACCCTAGTTGTGGAAGAAACACCCCATGTAGTCTTTAATGAAACATCTTACGAACAAGAGAAATGCCTCTCGAACAAAAGTACCAGATCAATCCCAGTTTTTGATGCACATAAAATGGATCACTAAGGATCAAGGAAAAATAATCGAACTCGTAGAATAAAGATATATTCCAGATCCGGTGATTCACCAGTCAATCAGACCACCTAAAGGTACGAACAAATGTCAATGAAGGTTTGCATACCGGTGAGAAATATCAACCGAACCATCGGTTCGGGGGGAACACTGAAGTTCCTAATTTAAGCGGACATCGACACATGATGAGTCCAACATCAGCTGAGACATGTTCTTATCAAGTGGATCATAAATCTGCACCACTCCCAATCTCTAGTAATGAACTACTATCAGAAATGGATGATGTTCTCCAAACAGACGCAGATCAGAAAAGAAGGACCTGGATAACCAGTCATCCAACTGATCTGATCATCGGAGACCCATCTGATAGAGTTAAAACTAGACATCAGATTGGTGAAAGTGCCATGTATTGTTGTTATCTGTCTTTGAAGGAACCAACTGAAGTAGAGGAAGTTTTACGTGATGCAAACTGGATTCTAGCCATGCAAGAAGAAGAATCGAACAATTTGAAAGGAATCAGTCCGAAGGCGGTGGATGTAGACCAACCCATCAAGATGTGATTGGCACAAAGTGGGTATTCAAGAACAAGAGAGATGAGAATAATGTCATAACCAGAAATAAGGCAAGACTTGTTGCTAAGGGGTATTCACAATCAGAAGGAATTGATTATGATGAGACCTTTGCACCAGTCGCTCGCCTGGAAGCCATTCGACTGATTTTGGCATATGCCGCCCACAGAGGGTTTATTGTGTATCAGATGGATGTAAAGAGTGCATTCTTAAATGGGGTACTAGCTGAGGAAGTTTATGTTGAACAACCTCCAGGCTTTGAAAAAAGGCAACCAGTGTCCGATTTAAGAAAAGCTCTTTATGGCCTAAAACAAGCTCCTCGAGCTTGGTATGATACACTCTCTCAGTTCTTGATAGACAGTGGTTTCACTAAAGGAATAGTGGATAGAACCTTATTCAGAATAGAAGATGGAGAAGATATTATGATGGTTCAGATTTATGTGGACGACATCATCTTCGGATCTCCCAACAAGAGTCTATGTGAAAGATTCAGCAAGTTGATGCAAGGGAAGTTCGAGATGTCCATGATGGGTCAGATGAGTTACTTTCTGGGTCTACAAGTTAAGCAAAGTACGGAAGGGATATTCATCTGCCAAGCAAAGTACACTAGGAGTTTATTGGCTAAGTTTGGAGTTCAAAACTGTAAGGAAGCCAGAATTCCTATGATGACTGGATTCAATATGGATCCAGATGAGGATGGTCAGAAAACCAATCAGAAAGAATATATGGCTCTCATTGGATCTTTACTATATGTTGACCGCCGGACCGGATATCACTTTTGCGGTGGGTGTATGTGCGGATTTCGTGCAAATCCAATGCAAAGTCACGGAAGCGACTAAGCGGATTCTTAAGTATCTGAAGGGACGATAAACCTTGGTTTATTTTACCCATCAGATGATAATCTAGAGCTTAGTGGGTATTCGATTCTGATTATGGAGGTTGCAAAATTGACAGAAAGTCATGTTGGGATTATACTGAAAAGTATGATTTTACTTTGTATAATCGAAACTGAATTCTCAGACTTATTTACTGAAATAAATTGTTTATCATCGATGCTTTAAATATGATTGAATGTTATATATATTTCTTCGCGATAACTGTTTCAATAATTAAACGCGTGTTAATTGTAGTTAATTTAGTGATACCCGATCACGGAAGATTAAATTAACAGTCCTTGTAACTATAAGTACGCCATTCATTGACCTAGATGGAAATGAACAACCATTGCCAAAGGTTGAGGTGTAAGGCTCGGGATTGGTTTGTCTTGACCAAGAGATTACACTAGTGCATGCATGATCGATGTTGAATAGGACCTCTGAGGGAGGATAAAATCTTGAATCGAACAAGGAAGAATTAGACCTCGGTGGTTCGTTGTTTCTTAACCTTCGTCCCTTAAATAGGATCACGTGGGATTGGTAACTATTGCTTTGACTGATCATGGGTAGCTTAATCGAGAGAGAGATTCAATACTTTTTATCTTGGGCAATATTATTGGTCACATGTGATTGCTAAGATTTAATCTGAAGAATCGTGTGCAAGCACGCTTGCTTGATTTGCCCCTTGGGAGGTTCATAAGTTTTATCATACAAAATCTTGCAAGTGGAATTAGTTTCGGTATGGATAATAATGTTGAACCGTTCTACCGAGGAGGACAAAAAGATATTAATTAACGGAAAGCTATTTCAGTGGCTTGAATTAATTAGTGGGCTAGATAATCTTAAACACGGGAAATAATGACCGGGAGCCATATTGACTGTAATATGGGTTAAGATGGATAGTGCAATATTAATTATGTAGTGGGATTAATTAATATTTATGGGCTTGAATTATATTGTGGCTCAATATTAGATATTCAAGATCCATTAGAAGGTCCAATCTTAATTCTCCTAAAGGCCCCCGAGTAGCCCAACATATATTCCAATAACTGAAAAGGTGATTAAAATAAAATAAATATTGTTGCTTTATATTTCCTCTTATTTTCGAAAATTATGGATAAAAGAGGGAGAAAGATTTTCTTTGAATTTTGTTATGGAATGAAGATATGTATTCTTGGAATACAAGATTGTCTCATTAAATTCAAGAAATCTCCCACTTGGTTATACATAATGAAATTTTGAAATTTTGGAAATATAGTGGGCAAGAAAGATTTTCTTGATTTTCTTGAAAAGATATTATGGAAGATATGTATTTCTTGAAATACAAGAATATCTCATAAATTCAAGAAGATCCAAATCTTGGATTCTTGCACACTAATATTTTCGAAAATTCCATAAAATAGAGGAGGTGGATTTTTGTGGAATATTTTAATTATGGGAAAGAGAATATATGGGATATATTCAAGATTTCTTGGTGACCAAGAAAAGTCTTATCCCACATTGAAATATCACATAATTTTCGTCCAAACCCCCTCTTATAAATAGGGGATGATTAGTTCATTCCCAAGTACAATTCCATGTGCTGGAAATATTAGCAAATCCACATAAGTGGTGCAACAAAGTTTATTTTTTCCTTTTGTTAATTGTTCGCGAGTATCCTTCCACCGGATTGTCGAGCAAGGGCTAAGGGAATACTTGGGAAGTCCTTTTGGTTAGTCCGTCCGACCAAAGCCACTGCCATCCCGAGAGGTACGTTCACGTAAACCCGTAGATTCCGCATGCGTAGGTTTTACGTGGCTTTTTATATGCATGATATGTTGTTGCAATTATTATTTGAATTAATATAGGATTAATTCATGCTAGTAATAATTAATGAATTAAATTTGTATTTAAATATTCACCCCGAATAGATCTGTGCAAATCATTCCCCAACAAGTCAACCTCAGGAACATGTCAGTTTTTAGGTAGTAAACTGATCTCGTGGTTTTCAAAGAAGCAGACATCAGTTGCGACATCTACTACTGAAGCAGAATATATGGCTGCAGGAAGTTGTTGCTCCCAACTGCTCTGGCTTAGTCAGCAGCTGAGGGATTATAACATTGTAGCTAAGAATGTACCTATATTCTGTGACAGTAATAGTGCCATTGCAATCACTCAAAATCCTGTTCTACATACAAGATGCAAGCATGTGGATGTCATACACCATTTTATAAGAGATCATGTTGAAAAGAAGAATATCAGAATGGAAAAGATTCATACTGATATACAGAAAGCTGATATTCTAACCAAGCCACTAGCTGAGATCAGATTCAGAGAATTATGCAATGAGCTAGGGCTTCTGGATCTTGGAGAAAAAGCACAAAAAATGTTTGATGGACTGATCTCCAAAACCAGCTGGTTAAGAGACTAACCAGGTTAAGAGGAATCAGTTGAGTTTGGTATCTCAACTGATCAGAAGATCAGTCAAGGAACTGATATGAGAAGGAACTGATCAGATTTAAGGATTATCTGATTAAATCAGTTTGGTTATTTCATACTTTGTAAGTCGATTAAGCTAATATTCAACAAGCAAGATTCACAAGATTAAAGCTTACATCGCATAAGAAAACATGAAATATACACAACAATGGAATAATAGAAATTTTCATTGATAAAGACCCGAATGTCAGATTTACATTACAAGTTACAAGTACAAAACGACCCGGAGGTCATTACATAAGCCATAAACCGAAAACCCTAAGCCTAAACCTAGAAGGGGGGGAGAGAGAGATTTTAAAGCCTGATGCTCCCATTTTCCCCCACTTAACCCTAAAAGGGGTGTGAAAGGCTTTGAAATAATCCTAAAGCCACCCTCAGAGCTTCGGAGTTAGGAGCGAGAGCGGCGTTGAAGGATTTCTAAGCCAGGAGCCCCTAGCCCTAATTTTAATAGGCTCTCCAGTTGTTAAATGGGACACAAGTGCCAAAGATGTGGTCCAAAGACCATATGGCCACAAGTGTCACATGCAAATATTGAGTTGATATACGAAGATCAGCTGTTGTCTGATCAAGATCGTATACCAAACTTATGTTTTGTATCAGACTGAGTCTGTTGATGCTAATTTCGTCATCTCGATAGGCACACAAGGTGCATACGTTTAGGAGAAGTGTCTTCTCATTTGCAATAGCAGATCCGCCGCCTCGGTGGTAGAGAAGCTTGGCAATAATTGTATGTGTAATCTTTGATGACGACGAAAGCAGTAATAAGGGACACACATGGTTGATTTGAGAAACTGAAATCACTTGAAAGGTTTTTGCCGGAAGTTTCACCAGAAATAAGGGTTCACCAGAATACATGATTTACAAAGAAGATAAGTATGGTGAATGGGTTATGTTGTGTAAATCATTGGTCCAATTTATAGAGGCCAAGCAAGGGTGCAAATGCAAATTTGATTTCTCAAAGTCTTTTAGAGAAATTAGCACCGCAAGGACAGCGTGTAAGAAACACGCGACTGATAATTGGATAAGCTTACGGCGATTTGACATCCCAAAGTATCCAGACTATTATTACAAATGTCAAATCGTGCCGACTTAGGGAATCGAGACGACTATTCAAGACTAAGTTTTGGCGGTAACACCTATCCCAAGGATTGACTTGGTCTGAGTAGAATCAGATTAGGTCAACCGAAATCTGATTAGATAAGAGACTGATCAGATGAGGAAGATCAGTTGAGTATGATACCTCAACAAATTAGATAAATCAGTCAATAAGAAATCAGAAATAACAGTTGAAGGGGGAACTTCAACTGATCAAGGAGGATCAGAAAAGGAAAAATCAGACGCAAAGTGAAGCGGATCAGTTGAAAAGGACAGTTGGGAAATTATAAGGATTAGGCAGAAAACTAAGACCAACAAGCGAAATCAAGATCAACAAGTGGTATTGACTGATTACAATATCAATCAACCAGATACACATTTCTGTTTCTTTGTTTACTGCTTACTTATCTGAAATTATCTGATAATATTTGCCTTTACTGTACACACTACTTTTGTGACGTATATCCTGCAAAGTATTTAATGCGGACGTAGGGTATATGTATTAAATGCCACTAAATGTGTTTTTAAATCCAAAAGGCAATCGTGCGTGCATTTCCTGACCACACGATCAAAACTGCTCAATCTGGATCGTTTAACCTTTTCAAACGTTTGATCTTCTAATCTCGATTTTCCCTCCTTCATTTTATAAGATTCATCAAAACCCTACCAGAGCATTCTTTTCTTCTCAAAATTCTTGTGTTTTATTATCTGAAAACTCACAATTACCTTTCTGCGATTCAAAGTGTGTCTTGCGATTCAAATTTATTTTTCCGAAAAGCAGAATCTGGTAATTTCTTGTTATTTGATGAATTACTTTCCTAAAATCCATTGAACATATAGATTACGTCAATTTATGATATCCTGTGATATGCCTTATCATTTCTTGGTATCCGTATGTATTCATTGGTTACTAGGCCTGAGAATAGGTCTGATAATCAATATATCATATCTTTATGATTATGCACAATTTTTAATCGAGTCTATCTTATTGTAGATGGCCACTCACGGAATGGGCAAAATTATGTGTAACTATGCGGATTTGGCAACCAAAATTGTCGATGACAAATTTGTAAAGTTTGGTGTTACACGGGATCCGGAATCAATGGAGGTCGAACAAATTCTGAGGAATGGTGGTCTCAAAACAATCTTTGTCTTTGCTCAACGCAATCCAAAGAATGTCAAGATGAGGTAATCGGGAATTCTTGAAGAATTTGAAGGTGGACACGGATAATCTCGAGACGAACCGATTTCTTGAAGAAATGGAGAGGATATTAGACTTTCAAATGCTGATATAACTCGACTGTTCAACTTGCGCCAAAGGAAAAATCTCTCCTGCTCACTACAGGGAGAATGAAGACGAACTGATCAGGAATGAACTCTTCAGAGAGGCTGA
This sequence comes from Stenogyne calaminthoides, assembly GCA_037126765.1. Lineage (NCBI taxonomy): Eukaryota > Viridiplantae > Streptophyta > Magnoliopsida > Lamiales > Lamiaceae > Stenogyne > Stenogyne calaminthoides. The sequence goes on from JBBCBC010000009.1 coordinate 35,858,677, forward strand.
TAAACACCAGACCGCAGGTTTTGTCAGGCCTATGTTGAAAAGGAAATACCGTCTGTTATTTGACATTCTGTCAAAAACAATCATGGGTATCTCGTTCAGCCCAGATGGATTAACAGCTGTAAAAATGTATAGCATGGCTGCTATCATCGATGAAGCCAAAAATATTAATTGGCATGGTTTCCTGAAGGCTATTCTGCTCCAAGAACATGACAAGTTTGGAGTTAGTGATCGTAGACAAGTCTATATGAAGAAAAGAATCAGCAATCTCAACAAGGTTGCAGTCATTCTGAAGGACAAGATGCCAAATGCTGAATGGAATCAGAACGGACTGAAGTCCTACAAGGCTTTTCTCTCAACCACATCTGCCATATATGGGCCATCAGATGATGATATGCGGCCCACCCCTCCAAAGGTTAAGAAAGGAAAGAACAAGGAGGCAGCTACGTCTACAACAGATGCTCCTCAAAAGAAGAAGAGAAAACTGGTAAAGGCTCAGGAGAAGAGGCCGAAGAAGGCAAAACAGGCCACCATGACTCTTTTTCTGGAAGACGAGTCAGATGAAGAAGGAGTGCCAGATCAACCTGATGCGCCACAGAGATCATATGAAAAATCAGAAAGGCAGGCTTCTCAAGTTGAGAGCTCGCCAGAACATTCTGAGGGAAGAGCAAGAGACGAACGATCTCTTTCACCTCAATCTCGAGCTGATTCACCACTTAGACTTCTAGCTGATGAGCATATTTCTCCTTCTCCTTCACCTGCTCGCGAACCTAAAAGCTCATCAGTTCGCGAACCAGGAAGATCACCTGCTGCAGAACCAGACGTACTTGCTTCTACAACAGAACCTCTGCAGGTTCAGCCAATCAGTCAACATCCAGCTACTCAGACACCACCAGAACCCTCTACATCTCATCAATCGGAACCTGGTCAATCTGAACAGATGATTCCTGAGTCCAGATCATCCAAGACCATCACCGGGAAAATGGTCAGAATGAGAATTAAACACGATATTGATGAGCTGTATCCAGAGTTGGTAGCCCATCCTGTTATTCGAGAGGAAGTAATGGAGATCCTCACCTGGAAAGATCTCCGTTTGAACAGCTTCTCATATTTCATGATCATTATTGAACAGATGGGAGGTGCTGATGCATTCGCAGATTTTGATTTCGACATGAAGAAATACGCTTCGAGGTAGGATCACCCGGTGAATCGATGATCTTTGAATCGATCAAAGCTCTGATCCACATGAAGCTGGGAATAATTGAACAAGTTGAACTGGAGGTTGTTGAAGAAACTCCTAAAGAAGATGATCCTATGAAGGATGTGGGAGTTGCCGATGATAGTGGAACCGGTCTTAGCTCATTCATGACCCGATCCTTTGGAGGTGCAAACAAATCGAAATGATCGGGGTGACGCAAAATATTCATGCAACTCACATCACCACCGATCAAATTTAGGAGATCGAGATCTATTTTAAAGATCTTTAAAAGAAGAAGTTGAGGGAGTGTTGGCTAATCAACTTAGCAACACAATAGTCGATCGAGGCGATTGGCCTCAAAGAAATAACGGATCAGCGGGGAATTGGCTATTTCCCATTGAGGCAATCAAAGATCGATTCTCTCAAACCGTGACCAACCCGACTCATGAATTTAAGAAGGCGAGTTGACGACAAGCTAGTCCAAAGTTGATCAACAACAAGTTTCTCTTCTAATGGTCTTTGAAAAGCTTGAAATGGTGAAGAAAAACTTGATAAACTCATTCTTACCCCTCTCTCGCCGTTGAATCTGTCAAGACTGAGCTGATTTCAAAGATTCAAAATCTATCTACTCAAGCTCAAGGTTTATCTGTTGAAGATCTTAACAAGGTCATATCAGTCAGCTTTGGATCTCTGACTTCCCACCTCAATGCTCTTTTTGATCAAACCAAAAAGAGGGAAGGACTGATTGAGAAACCAACTGATCCTATCAGAACAACAGAAGAACTAATTCAGACAGTTGAATCCTATGGCCAGAGACTAGACCATCTGGATCTCTTTGCTAATGAAATTTTTGGGAAGATGGAAAAGTCAAAGGCAAGAAAGTTAGTTGCGGGTGCTGGGGCATCAGAACTTGTACCAGTCACTCAGACTAAGAAAGTCACAAGAAACACAGCTAGCCAGATACAGGCCGATAAGAAACTGGCTGAGAAACTGTCTAAGGAACAGATTGCTGAAGAAGCCCGAATAAGTGAAGAAGAAAAGCGGAAAAAAATTGGCGGGAGGCAGAAGATCTGAAAAAGAAATACAGATCGAGGGCAAAGAAAGGCAAAGTCGGAAAATCTGGATCAGAACCTCAGCTGTCAGCAAGAGTTGATGAGATCATTCTGAAAACTGCTGCACATGCTGATAGGTTTGAAGAATGGAATAAGATCATAAGTGAATGGCTTCTGGATGCTTTTGTTCTAGATCTTGTTCCACAAGAAGAATCACCAGATGCAGAATTTCTGAACTGGTTGGAGAACAAGTATCTAGATTTTCTGAAATATCTGGAAAATGAGGCCAAAGTAATCAATGTAAAAATATCTCGTCAAGAGTATGACGTGATGGATTACTCGAAGAAGGCAGATGGCTCATTTGACAGACTGGCATTTCAAAGGTTCTATTTTAACATCCCGAACAAAGCTCATAATCGATCCTCGCAGATCAATGATGTTAAATGGTTATATCGGATTTTCAACATTCCTCAGGATCAACGAGAAATGCCAGAAGGATACAAGCCAAGAGATTGAAGAATCAGAAGACTACTTAGGATCAGCTGAATTTAAACTCAAACTTTTCTGATGTAATATGTAATCGATAAATCTGATGAATGAAAAGTTTATTTTTTTCTGATCCTAAAACAAAATCTCATTGTCTTCTGATTATATGCTCTTTATTGTTTTATACTTATCAATTGTGTTGGTTTCTCAAGTGTTTTGGTTTCATCAAAAAGGGGGAAATTGTTGGGAAATATAGAGTTTTGATGAAAGTTCTAAAACACATGTAATAGGACCAGTCAGACCTGTTAGCTGACTGATGTTTTTATTACCAGTTATAAGATTACCAGTTGATAATTATTGTATAGAACAACTGATGTATAAGATAGGTCACATATTGAGGGGGAATCTCAATATGTATAGGTCAGATCAAAAGATCAACTGATATATGACAGGAGGGCAAGGGAAGAATAGAAGATCAGACGATCTGATCAAGTCAGATGACTAGCTGAAGTCATGAAATTCAAATTCAGAAGACCTGAAGATCAGATGACAACCAGAAGATCAGACCAGAAGACCTACATCAGTCGAGTCTGCTAGTTGAGCTAAGACAACTGGCACCAGAAGACTCTATCAGGTAGACTGGTCAGTTGTGACTGATCAGGTCAGCTCACACCAGGTGGAAACTGATGTTTCACCAAATCATACGTTGTTGATCTGAACAAGAAGAATGTCAACCTTAGTTGGTAGAACAAAACACTGAAAAGTGCTTCTGTTAACCAATAAGAACAAGACACGTATGAACGGAGCCAGCAATTACGGGATTTGGTGCTGCTTGGTCAAACGGCTATAAAAGACACTATTCACGCTTTCGGCCATGCCGTTCCTGAAGCACGTCACATCAATCCTGCAAGTCTACCAAATATAGCCGGAAATTCAAATTGCTATCCAACGGCTCTTTGATTTCGAGGTCTATAAATATGGGATTACTCTTCAGAGTGAAGATACGGAAAAATATCAAGAAGCTCAAACTATAGTCAAATTTCCGCACGAAGAACACAACCTTGAAGATTATTTTCTAAGTGTTCATCCCATAGTTCTTAGCACATAAATCTTTTCCTCTAGCTGTTAGGCTACTTAAATACTAGGAAAGATTTCAAAGTTGGAACAAACAACAATCTTACCCAAAACCCAAAGTTAGGTTAAGTTTGTTTAGCAAGATTTCAGACTAGGTTTCTAGTTCTGATTTCTGGGATCGGTTGAGTGAGAACTCTATAAATATCTGTTGGTGTAATGTGTTGGACTAACACAATAATCTAAGTCCAGTTGGTTTAATTGGTGCCCCTTGTGATAGGGAAGAGTGGACGTAGGACTGGTTGTCCGAACCACTATAAATCTTGTGTGCATTTACCTGTTTTTGATTAACTGTTTTACACCATTGCACACAACTTATTTAAAGCTGCATACATATTCTAAGTTAAGATCAACTAGCACCAAGCTTCTGATCTGATCAGTTTGACTCCATAGTCATCTGATTGAAAACAACTTTGGAATCTGATTTGTTAAATTGGTTTTTCACACGGGTGTAAATTAGCTTCCGCACAATCAGTTAAACTGATAGATACCGAACTGATCTGCCTTCAGGCGATTAGTAAGTTGGATATCAGTCCAAACTGATTCACTTGCACTCTGGTCAGGCTAACTGCAATCACACCTGATCTGCACGAAAAAGTTTTCAGAAGTCTATTCACCCCTCCCCTCTAGACTTCTGCCCTCACGAAACCCGTTCGGGACCTACACTTATTATAGCATATAGTGACAGTGATAGTTTTTCTGAGTAATAGTGATAGTTTTTTCAAGTAATAGTGATAGTTTTTCTGAGTAACAGTGATATTTATAAAACTATTATATAATGTCGTCGAAAACGTCGACCAATGCGCTAGACCTTAGCGGCGGCATGGGGAGGGAAGGGGATGAGTCGCGGCGGCGTGGTGTGGGGAGGGGAGGGGTCGCGTCGGCAGCGGGGAGGGTGGCCGCGACGGTTTTCTTAGTGGAAAGAGGCGGGGTCGCACTCCAGTATATATATCTGACTCATTTATTGTGTATGTGTCAAATTTGATCCGGGTTCATAAAGCATTTAATCAGTCTACATTTTTTTTTTTTGTTTTTGTTTTTAAAAAAATTAATATATATTAATATATATATATATTTTAAAAAGTACTTCTAACTGGGCCAATTGAAAAAGACACGAAACACTTCTTAAATGACACGATACTTTCATCATAATTGAGTTTTAATTTGTATGTATATATGTATCACTAATTATCATTATACTGGGAGAACTTTTACGAAATATATAATTTATTGGAGGTTTTTATTTTATTTAAATGAATAATTTCATTCAAGAGTATTTATCAAAATAAAAGTTAATATTTGGTTGACATGAAATTTATAATTTCTATTGAATGATCGAATAAATTAAATTATGTTAGAAGTTAGTTAAATAATTAAATTGACTTTACACCATTCTACATGAAGTTCAGACCTTAATTTATATGAAATGAAATTTTATCATGTTATCATAGTCTTAGTCTCCTCAAATGTTTTAAGAATAGAGTTGATTTATCATGTTATCATAGTTCTAGTCTCGGAAATTTTATTATGTTATCATAGCAGTCTCGACTAGTGATAGCAGTCAACTATCTAATAGAGTTTGTCATTGACTGAGTATTAATGTTGTACAATGACAAAGATAATTATTTAGTACGTGAAACTTTCGTATTTAAAATAGTCCGTATTTGATATATGTTATCAATTAATAATTATACAGAGGATTTCTTGTAGGGGGATTTTACATAATAATTAGATCAACTTTTGGTGCTTTAATTAGTCATACTTTTACATGAAAATGAAATGATACAAATTTGAAGCCTACTAAAAGTCTAAAACAAAAGACCAACATCTGTTGCTTTAAGTTGACGCCGTGTGACACGTTTCTTCATTTTTGGAGTGTGAGAAGCGTTTTCGTTCTCAGGCTCAGCTATTACTCATGGTTCCACGCTTTGTTTTTTGTTTTTTGAAAGATAAAAATGATATATATTTGAGTATAATGGATACTCAAAACCCAACAATTACAAATTTTCTATCCAAAGGATGCTATTACAGTTTTTACGGCAGACACTCTAAAGGTTGGGAAGTCCAAATGTGAAACGGGGTGGAGAAAGTTATCGGGTAATGATCCCGAATCCACTTCCAAGAGCAAAATTTAATTCCATCTATCAATTCTTCAAGTGAATACCTACTTTCCTTGAAAATGAGCTCGTTCCTAGTCTTCCAAATCTTCCAAACCGTACTTTGCCAAATAAGGCCTAATATCTTCCTTCTCAACACATTTTGTTCCAACCCCACAAATTCCAAGTAATGATTCGAAGCACGAGATGCGTATAAAACTGATTTACCGATCCAATGCATAATCTCACTCCACACCAAAATGACCGATGAACAAGTAAAAAGGAGGTTATTTGAAGTTTCCATGGTGCTAAGACATAATGAACACGTACCCGAGCCTATGCCATCACGCAAACCACGCCTCAAGAGGTTTTCCTTAGATGGGATCCGCTCACTAATAGCTTTCCAAGAGAATGCACTCACTTTAGAGGGTACCGCCTTCCACCAAAGTTTCTTCCACGGGAACAACTCGAAATCCACCGTCAACGCATCTTCAGCAAGGAGCTCGTACATCTACTTAGTGGCAAACGTGCCACTCTTGTTGCCCATCCACCGCCACGAGTCCTCCTCCAATTTATTGGTGTTATACCTGCAAATACAATTCCACATTTCGAAGAAGTCAAGAATTTCAAACCATGGGAAAAACCTATCCCACTTAAACAACCAAGACTCCCCATCAACTGAGAACAAGTCTCAGACACACTTGTCCTTTTGAGATGACATATAAAATAGCCTAGGAAAACGATCTTTTAGAACAACTCTACCCTCTACCCACGGATCCGACCAAAACTTGACTGACCAGCCATTCCCCAAGATAAAACTCAAGTTATTACGGAACAAACACCCAATCTTACCCCACCACAGCCCATAGAGATCCCTGAACCATAACGACCATTTCGACGACTCATATGCACTGACTGGCTCCCTCATAAACGACCCATACCCGGACTTCACAATACTCAACCACAACGACCTTTCCCCGGACACCCATCTCCACAACCATTTACATAAAAGAGCCAAATTAAATAACTTCACATCCCTGACACCCAATCCCCCCACCCTCTTTCCCAGACACACTGACCCCCACTTGACCCAAGCAATTTTACGAATAGACCCCTTACCACCCCAAAGGAAATTACGTTGCATTTTTAAAAGGGTTTCAATAACACACTCCGGGGCTTTATAGAACAAGAGATAGTACACAGGTAATGCTGAGAGATTTGAATTCAATAGAGTTATTCTTCCTCCGAGAGACATATTTTTTCTATTCCACCCCGACAATCTTCGCCGAAAACGATCCACTAGTGGTCTCCAAACTTCATATTTTCGAAAGTTAGCACCAATTGGGAGACCAAGATAAGAGAACGGGAGCTTACCAACGTTACACCCAACTAGTCGTGCAAAAACTACCAAACTTTCCTCTGTCATATTGATGCCATGAAGAGAGCTTTTCTGAAAGCTCACCTTCAACCCAGAGGAGATTTCGAACAATCTGAGGATGCCTTTCAAAGCTTTCGCATTTTTTATAGAAGTTTTACCCACCAACACTGTATCATCCGCAAACTGGAGGTGACTTACCAAGATTCGATCATTTCCAATTTCAGCCCCCTCAAACATCTCAGAAGCTACCGCTTTCTTCATCAAGCAACTCAACCCTTCAGCCGTGATAAGAAATAGGAATGGAGATAACAGGTCACCTTGTTTGAGGCTTTCTCGAGATGGAACTCATCTGTAGGACTACCATTCACTAAAATTGTCATGGAGGCAGAAGATAAGCATCCCCGCACCCACTTTCTCCATCTCCAATGGAAGTTCATACTCATCATCATTTCCTCCAAATACTCCCACAGGATGGAATCATATGCTTTCTCAAAGTCAACTTTGAATAGAAGACCTTTTTGCTTCTCCTTCTTCAAGAAATCGACAGCTTCATTCAGAATTAGAATACTGTCCAAAATTTGTTTGTTTCCCACGAAAGCACTCTGGTTTTCCGAAATCACCGACTCAATCACTTTAGCCAGTCTGTTTGCCAATAGCTTAGCCAAGATCTTGTACATACACCCAATCAAGGATATAGGGCGAAAATCTTTGGCCTGAGCCGCATCCGATTTTTTGGGGATAAGTGTCACAAAGCTCGGGTTACCTCCCTTCACAATTTTGCCATGCTGATGGAATTCTGACACAAAGCTCATAATATCCGTCTTTAGGACTTCCCACATTTTCATAATGAATTTAAACGAAAAGCCATCTGGACCTGGGCTCTTGTTTCCTCCACAACTCCAAACCGCCATCTTGACCTCATACTCTTCAAAGGGACGAATGAGCTCACGATTCGTCTCGGCCCCCAGTAAGTTTGTTACCAACCCACCAATTGAGATCCTGCACTAACGGGATTTGTTGAAATGATTCTTGAAGTGATAAAAAATTTCCTTTTTCACTCTCCCCACATCTTCTACCCAGCTGTTGCCAATGAGTAATCCATCAATCTTATTCGATTTTCTTCGGATGTTTAAACTCCTATGAAAGAACGAGGAGTTTGCATCCCCTTCTTTAATCCACTGGAGGCGCGATTTCTGAAATGAGTAGTTGTCCTTTACCTTTTTAAGCTGCCATATTCGGGCTTTTGTGTCTTTCAGCTGTACACACTCCGACTCTGACAGGTCTCTCACTTCTTGTGCTTTGTCTAGTGCATCAAAGGATTCATTAAGCTCTTTAAGTGACTGCTCAATCTTCCCAAAATGTTCAGAACTCCAACTCTTTATTTCATTTTTCAGCAGTTTCAATTTTTCTTTGATGACGAAACTACTCCATCCTTCACAGACAAACCCGGTCCATTTCTCTTTAACGAATGCCTTGAGATCCGGATGATTCAGCCATGCATTGAAGAAACGGAACGGTTTTGGACCCCAATTCTGGTTTCGATAATGCAAAAATATCGGGCAGTGATCAGAACTCCCCTTTGGCAAGCCCCTAAGCATGCCCTCTTCCCAACTTGCTATCCATTCATCAGACACGAGTGCACGGTCTATCCTGCTGCAACACCTGCCATCCAATCTTGACCAAGTGAATTTTCTCCCAACAATAGGCACGTCAACCAAACCGGCTTCCCCAATGAATTCTTCAAATCTTCTAGAGTTTGCACTAACCTGATAAATTGTCCTTCCCTTTCTCTCATCGACCCCCCTAACTTCATTAAAATCCCCAATAATGCACCAATTTTTTGTGTCGCAATTCTCCATCCTCTCTAGAATCCCATTCCAAAGCTCAGTCTTTTCCCTCGATTCACTAGGCCCGTAAATGTTTACAATAACCACCACATTCCCATTATCTACCCATTTCCCCTTAACTCCAACTGCTCCCTCTATAACCCATCCCTCAATGTATTCAAACCTCTCACTATCCCAAGAACTCCACACCCCGCCCGATTGACCAACTGCATTTTTTGCAACCCACCCCACCTCAGTACTGCCACTCCACATAGAATTAGGACTAAACAGAGTACGATCGCAGTATTTAGATTCTTGTATACAAACAAAATCTGGACAAAACTTGCTAATTAACTCTCTAACCTCTTGTTTTTTTATCCTCCCTCCCAGCCCTCAAATATTATAAGAGAGTACCTTCATTGATAAACTTGTTCTTTTTTAACTTTCTTCTCTGACCCAGCCAGCCCTTCGAAATCTTTGATCCTGCTGAGGACTGTGCTTTCATTTTCCTTGGTAATCACTCCCAATTTCTTTCCCATTTCACAAATTTCAGCTGGGCTCATGGCTTTAATCGCCTCGCCATTGTTGAATTCGTCTGCAACACAATTCTCCACCGATTCGGTTACAACATTCAAACACATACTTTTTGATTTTTTTCGATCCACTGACTCTCGCAGCCCATCTGCAAATGCTGCCCATTCTTTCTCTTTCTTTTTTAGAGCTCTCTTCTTCTGAATTTTCCTCATTCTCCTTTTTCTTGCTTTTTTTGAACTTATCTTCTTTCTGACCTGGGGTTTCTTCTGTAGATAATGAAATACCGGTGTCTGAAGGGGCCTCTGGATTTGGTTGATTTTGATTGAAAATGGGCTGAAGTTGTATCTCCACCGGATCGAGATCCTTCCTCAAATTTTGGAAAATCATTTTCACACTTGAGGATGTCACCGCCCTTGGAGGATTCGTGAACGGCGCAGCAGGTGATGCCGCATAAATCGCGGCGTTGTGGTTGCCCCTATTATTTTCCTCCAGCGTGATGCCTCCTGATGAGTATTTGAGCTTTGCTAAATTACCGGTGAATTTTTCTGGTGTTACCTCATTTCTCGATCCCACACCAAAATACGCGACCAGCTGTTGGGAAACCTCTGGATGTCTGGGGCGCTCATTAGGGTGGAAGTTCAACTCTGTATTTGGGCTGTGAGATGACTCATACATGAGGCCTGCTGTCTCCCTGGCTAAATTTGCAGGAATTGATTTGATAATTTATGGGCTAGGGCTTGTTGGGCTCGAGTTAATTCTTGAATGTTGGCCCATAACTCCCTGTTTTAATTTAACTGGGTCCAAAGGCGAACCCGACTCAGTCCTTGAATTTGCTGATAACTTATGGCCCAATTTGTTTTTGTTTAATCCACCCGGACAAGAGAAAGCTCTCGGCCCATCATTGAAATCTGCCCAACCGACTTACCCCAATTTCTCGTTACTCCCTCTGGCGCTATAATCCACACTCCTTTTATGACCAATTAATGCCGCTGATTTCTCGGTTGCCTCCATATTCCTCGGATATCATTATTTGCCTTACATCCCTCAAAATCTGACCTTTGCCATTTTCTGGCGCCATTATTCACGTTGTTTTCCAATTTTTTCTTTTCCTTGGGATCGATTTTTTCCCCTGTTTTCGAAAAATCTGCATTAATAGCATTAACTTTGCTGACTTCTTCCATCTTCTTGGGATCGGGATCTTCGGCAAAGGAATCGGCGACGATGGTCTCATCGGAGGTCGGTCCAGACCATGAATTCTCTGGTCTAATTTTGAAATCACCGAATATGGGACCATTCTTCTGTTTCTGAATGTCCCACACCGACGCTTCACCAAAATCTTCCGTCACGATCATAGAGAATTTTTGCGACCTATACTGACATGAAATCTGCTTTTGGATCATTTTGAAACTAGACGTTCGTATTCTTACTCGCGCACAATCCAGTCGCCATTTATTTTTTGTGTTATCATCAATCTCGACCAAAATTCCGTCTTCCGCTTTCACCCATTGAATGAATGACTCGTTCCAGAATTTCAGAGGGATTCCGATTATCTTGATCCAGGTATATCGTTATGAGATTCCATCGTTGAAAGGCCACGGGTGCCATTCCTCCAACCACTCTTGAATCTAGATTTCGTCATCCATTATCAACTTTTTCAAGGTTTGCTCATCTTTGCTTGCAATTACCCAAAACTCTCCATTCAGGGGACTTATAAGGATATCCTTATATCCCATGTCTTCTATTTCTATGGTTGCAGCCCTCCAATCATAGGGACTTCTTGATTTTCCCACAATAGCACCGCAAAGCCAATCACCTTCATTTTTCCCGACACTGTATTTTCGTTGTGAGCCTTCGATACTCACCTGTTGAGGTTCTGTCAAATTTGAATTTACTTCCTGTAACGAAAGCGGGTTCAATTTCGGCTTCACAGTTTCAGTGACCTTTTCCCACTTTTTGTTTCGGATGGCATCAACAAAACTAACATGCTCCTTTACGAGTGCTGGGTTTGTAACTCTGTTTTCCTTGTATAGCTTTCCAGCAATCTTTGTGATCTGCTCTTGAAATTTGGCTATGTTCGCTCTAAGTTTGAAACTTCCAATCCACATACTGTCCAGATTTTTCTCAAGGTTACTCGCTGATTCACACTCGTAGAACCTTGCAAAGGCATATTTCCATCCCATTTTATTCCTTTTTTCTGGGATCATAACATCTTTTACTTTGCCATATTTTGAAAAGATCTCCATTAAGTCCTTTGATTTCCAATTTTCTGGAAAGTTTGTTATATAAAAGCTACAGCCACCCTTCACTTCTTTCTTTATTCTTGGATCGGTCTTGACTTGGCTACCGCTGTGGTTTGAGTTATATCTATTCCTTCTCTGTTGATTCCACCGCTGCATCTTGTTTTGTTTTAATTATGTAGACCGGTTGTTTACATTAAAATGCAAGCTTTTCCCATTATTTTAAATAATCTTATGAAAATTGCAACAGGGCTTTATGAAATTACATGTTCACCCTCCCATTCACACGTTAATTTTTCTTTATTTAATATATTTTCCTGCAGGGGGTTAAATTAAGTCCGTGGCATTTGAACTTTCATGTTGGTTTTCTAAATACATAATAATAATAATAATAATAATGATAATAATAATAATAATAATAATAATAATAATAATATTCTTTTGAGCAGATTGTTTTAGGAGAATATATATCTTCAGATAATTAATTGAGTGTCTTAAAAAAATATTTAGTGTTTTGTTTCGAAAACAAATTAGTGCAACGTATTTTGGAAAATATTTTCAATAGTTGATGTCCTGATCAAAACCATTTGCCGCGGTTTATACGTAGTACTTTTTAGTCTTCGATCTACTTTTATTTTCTTGAATAAAGAGTAAATTTTGTAGATATTATGTCAACATTTAGTGTATGTTTGGTTCTGGACTTCTAAATTAGTTCAAATTGAATTTCGAGAACATAAATTACCTATTTGAAACGACTCAATGCATGCACACAATTCTCAAATACCTTCCCTCGTACTAGATACCCACTGTATTAATTCTTTTATTAATGCAAACTAAAACTTACTACATTCTATACTAGCTGCAAAATCTTTCATATTTATTAACTATTCATACAAAAATTTCCAAATTCATAAATTTTAAAAATAAGATACAGTCTTGTAAGTGCATTTCAATTGCATTTTTAAATAATATTAATTATTTTTAATCAAGCGGGCGGTAAGATTAATCCGTGAAAACAATTAAAATCATTTAATATTGTACTTCCAAACGGACATATATATTGTGTTGATTCATATAACAGTCTCAATTCTCAAATTAAAAGGCCGTTTAAGTAATTTCGCCTAAGCCCATGTTGATGACTTTGAAAGAAAATATCAATCAATTATTTTCTTTATTTCATTTTGTTTGTATTTTTTTTTAATGGAATTATCTTAAAACAATGTCATATTTGTTGTTGTAATAACACTGCAAAAAAAAAAAATCATATATCAATTTTCCATGTGTATTTGCTATTGTAATAACATTACAAGAAAGTAAAAAACTGCGAACGAAATTTTTTAACATGACTATAATTTTTTTTAACATGACTACGAAATTTACAATAAAAATAATTTCATTTTTAAATAGAGTATATCTATGACTTTTGCCTACAAATTTTTTAAAAATTCTAATAGTAAAAAAAAGTTACATACGAACAAATTACCTACACATTTATAATTTTCGTAGACAAATAAATTACCTACACAAATAATTCCATAGGTAATTTATTCGCTGAAAAAAATATAAATATGCAAGCAATTTGTTCATATGTAATTTATTTATTTATTAGAATTTTTTTATCCATACCTTTTAGAATATCTAAAATCCATAGACAAATCATAAATAATTCCTACTATTCAGGAACAAAATTTTTTTATTGCAAATTTTATAGTTATCTTGAAAAAAATTTGTAGACAATTTTTTTAATTTTTTGTAATATAATATGCATTACATGACCATATAAAATGACACATTACACATATATTTATTGCTATTAATATAAAATATTTTTAAATGCAAATTGACAAAAAGGAGGTAAGAAAATGATATTTTGAAGTTAAACTTGAACGTATGGTTTTCACTTACAAAAAGGGGCAGCAATAACACTAGTGGCTGTAGACAGATAGGTAGCTAACAAGCCAGTAGCCAGCTTCTGCATGAATATAAACGTAAGACGTGACGAACATAATTAATTAATCATTTAACGTGTTTTTTTGCACTTAAATCAAGGGTATCTAGGGCTTAATGACAAATAATTAATTAAAAAAACTGCTAAACAATGTTTAAACTACCCTTGGACTTGATGATCATTGACTTATTTTTCAACCCTTCTACTGTTCCACGAATATATACACCTCCAAACACACACCAACACATCAACAAAACAACTTGATGTAGTATTCGTTGGTTTTTAGAAATCGATACAATTTATTATCAAATTCTGGTTTTTTTAGATATTTTCAATTAATTATTATTAAATAAGCCATAGAATCGCGGTTGAGCGTTAGATCAAAGTTTGAGTTTATCGAGCTCGATGTACTTATGTGGTTTGTTTTCTCATCTCACTTGGCTCAATGGAGAGGCCAAATTCCAAGAGTATTTACACGATTATTTATATATATTCTTTAATCTTTGCAAATCCATATAAAATCACTATTTCTAAAATTTGATTTTTTCTTGAATCATAAAGAATTCTTTTCGCTCCAATTTTGATGTTCTGTAAATAATCACCTTTGGGATTTGAGGTGACAAATATATATTATGATGGCGGGCAATGCGCTGCCAAAAATAGGTGGTGGAGAAGTAATGGGTTCCTAATAAATTTTGGTAATTGCTTAAAATAGTAGTGGTTGCTATACTTATAAGAGTTTGAATCACAAATGGTCTCATAACTTTGATCTCAAATAGACTTAATCTCATAAGTTTTTTTGTCGATGATTAGTCTCAATAACTTTAACAATATCCAATTTTAGTCGGTTGCAATAACGTCGTTTTACCGTTTCAATTTGGGGTTTTTCGGCGGATGTTATGACTGGACTGTCATGTGTATGTCACGTGTATTTTTAAGTGTGTTTGACTAATTCTTGCCGTCAATTATGTTTTAATTTTAATTATATGCCTGAAATTCCAGCTGTTAAAAATAAATACATGTGGCAGCCCAGTCACAACATCAGTCGAAAAACCCCACATTAAAACGACAAAACGTCGTTGTTCCAGATGTTTTGGAACTAAAATTGGACATTGTCAAAGTTATTGGGACGACGATAAAAAAATTTATGGGACTATTGAAGCCAAAGTTATAGGGTCATTTGTTATTCAAACTCGTACTTATAATCTCCTTATATACTTCATACTATATTTTAGTCTATATCTTTTAAAATCACATATTAATTAGGGAAATTTATTGATAGGTATAAAATTTGTGATCAACCGATCAATACGTATAAAATGAATTGCATATATAGTCAATATTAATAGGTATAAAATGAATTGCACATACAGTCAAAGTTGCACATGAAAGTGCAAATGTACATACATATATACTGTCGGGATAACATATGCCAGGATCTATCGAGATGACCTCATAAACACAAATTTAAATTAACAATTATTACTAGCATGAATTAACCTAAGTGAATTCAAATAATAATTAATCAAACAACGACATGCAAAATATTATTTCACGTAAAAGATTCTAGCATGTGGAATTTCTAGGAGTTTACGTAAACGTACCCGTTGGAGAGATGGTCTGAGACAGACAGGATCAAGTATTTGGATACCCACCAAAAGTCATTCTCAAGTATTCTCAAGTTCTCGTTCAATAACCCCGGTGGAAGGTTCTCCAATGAACAATTTACAAACAAAGGAAAAATAAATAATTGTTGCACCACCTTTGTGGATTTCTAATATTTTCAACTCATGGAACTGTAGGGGATGAAAAAATTCATCCCCTTATTTATATAGAGGGGTGGACGAAAAATAGAGGCAAAATAGGGTTGGGAAATATCTTTTCTTGATCTCCAAGAAATCTTGAATATATCTCATATATTCTTCTTTCCATGTGTATTTTTTCCACAAAAATCTCACACCCTTATTTAGCTCATATTTTCGAAAATAATAGGGGATTTTCAAGATTGGATCTTTCTTGAATTTATGAGATATTCTTGTATCCTAAAATACATATCTGTTGGGAAATTAGGGGTGCCCGGATCTATTCAAGTTGAATTTAAATACATATTTAAATTAATTAATTAATTACTAACATGAATTATTCCTAATTCAATTCAACATAATGATTAATAAGCAAGTTATATCATGCGAGCACGTATTTCACGTAAAACCTAAGCATGCGGAATCTAGGAATTACATAAATACTAACCTTTTGTAGAGACAACCGCTGAGACGATGGATCTACCCAAAGTGTCTTCTCAAGTATATCCCACGTCCACTAACGTAATCCGGTGGGAGGATTATCAATGAACGATTTTAATCTTTAAAAGGAGAAAAGAAAAATTTTGGCTACCACCTTTGTGGATTTCTAATTTTTCCAACACATGGAATTGCACTTGGGGATGAAAAACTCATCCCCTATTTATAATAATTGGGGTGGTCAATTTTTGCCCTAGGAATAAGATGGAAAAATCTTTTTCTTGATCTCCAAGAAATCTTGAATATATCCAATATTTTTTTTCTCCATAATTAAAATATTCCACAAAATATCCCACCTCCTTATATTATAGTAATTTGCGAAAATATCAAATAAATAGGGAAGAAATAAGATATTTTTCCTTTCTTAAACTTATTGGATAAACTTGTATCTAGGGGTGAAAACGGATCGAATACGAACGGATAGTGCTTATACCGTATTTGAAACCATATTTTTTTCTCGAATTCGGAGTCGGATACGGAAAAGCCGGATTCGGATACGAATTCGGAATATTCGGTATACGGATACGGGACGGATATCGGACGAATTCGGGCCGAATTCGAATACTATAATCGGATAATATGAAAACTAAAAGATATATCATTCCTAACCATCACCACTCCAGCACAACATAACGCCTAAGAAGACATATATAATATTATACTCAAGCATGAATAAAGCAATCAACAAACTACTCATAAGCCAAAGAATTATCCACTCATGAAAATATTATGCATAACTCACAATCTTCAAATTTCCAGAATTCCCCCAAACTATACAGTAAACTTCAATAGTATGCATAACTCACAATAAATATCATGCTACACTCTCCACAATAATGTCAGCTCTTCAATTCAACATTACATTCTTAACAATTATTAGCCGTATCTTATTTGTCAAACTCTTGTAGACACTCTAATTCAATAAATATTATCTTCTTGTACCTTATTGTTATGCCAATATATAAAAGAAACATTGGGAAAAAACAATAAATTTTCAGTAGTCTTTTATATAGATGGAAAAATTGAAAGAACAATATCTGCATGTAGTACCGAGCTTCTTCTTAGAGAACACAAATTTCCACATATGCACAACTCCATAGATCAGAGAACATCAATTCCACATAATGAAAGTACAATAATTCAACTACCAATTCATCATAATTCCTAATCTACCACAAATCATACAATTAAAACTCATTTGCTTCCAACAGTTGTACACAGCAGATCCAGAATTTCCTTAACAAATTTCAAACACCAAGAAAGAAAAGAAAAGGTCAAATGCTCACCAAGTGTAAAGCATTGGTTGAATGAAAACTTAAGAGGGACAGGGGGGAAACATATTCCAAGAAAATCTCAAGAATACTTATTCCAAGAAAATCAAGAAAAAATATTTTCTCTCTCCCATCTTATTTTTTTCGAAAATTTTAAGGAAAAATTGGGCCAAAATATTTTCTTCTCATTTTCATTAATTGGACTTTAGTTTGGGCTACTTGAGGGACCTTTAGGAGAATTAAGATTGGACCTCCAATGGGCTATGAAGCTTTAATATTTAGCCAAAATATTATTCAAGCTCATTAATATTAATTTACTCCACTATAAAATTAATATTGAACTATCCATCTTAACCCACATTACGACTTCACAATAATATGGCTCCCGGTCATTATTTCCCGCGTTTAAGATTTTCTTAGTCTATTAATTAATTAAGTCACTGAACAGACTTTATATTAATTAATATCTTTGTCCTTGGAGTAAAGACAACTCAACATTATTATCCATACCGGAAATAAATTTACACTTACAAGATTTGGTATGATAAAGATTCTGAGCCCACCAAGGGGACAAATCAAGCAAGTCGTACTTGCACACGATTCTCCGTATTAAATCTTAGCAATCGTCATGTAATTAATAATATTGCTCTAGATACAAGGTATCGAATCGCATTGATTCTCTTCCCATCATAAGTCAAAGCAATGATTATTAATTTCACACGATCCTATTTAAGGAACGAAGATTAAGAAATAACGCACCACTGAGGTCTAATTCTTGTATATTCAGTACCGAAGAATTTATCCGCTTGTAGGTCCTTTTCAGCGCATCAGGATGCACTCAAGACAAGTCAATCCGAGCGTTACACTTCAACATTTCATGATGGGTCGTTCAATTCCATGTGGGTTGTGAATTTGTACTTATCCACGAGGAACTGTTAATTTGATCTTCTGTGATCTGGTATCACCAAATTAACTACGACGTAACACATACTGACTTCATCGAACGGGTATGCAATAAATATATATAACATTCATTCATATTTAATGCAGCATGTGATAAATAATTTATTTCAGTAAAATAAATAAGAAATTCAGTTTGGTTATACAAAGTAAAAGCATACTTTTCAGTATAACCCCAACAATATCTTCCATAAAATATTTCCAAGAATCAAGAAAATCTTTCTTCCCTTTTATTTCTCTACATATTTTCGAAAATTACAATTAAAGAAACAAGGTGGGAGATTTCTTGAATTTATGGGATAATCTTGTATTCCAAGAATACTTATCTCCTTTCCATAAATATTTTTTCAAGAAAATCCTTCTCCCTCTTTTTCTCTAATATTTTCAAAAAAATAAGGAAAATATAATGTAAAATAATTTATTTTATTGTAAGCACCTTTTATTCAATGAACTTTAATTTGGACTACTTGAGGGACATTTAAGAGAATTAAGATGGACCTTCCAATGGACTACTGAATTTCAATATTGAGTCACAATATAATTCAGCCCATTAATATTAATCAATACCACTATATAATTAATATTGCACTATCCAACTTTACCCATATTACAGTAATATGGCTCCCGGTTATTATTTCCCGTGTTTAAGATTATTTAGTCCATTAATTAATTAAGCCACTGAAAAGCTTTATATTAATTAATATTTTTATCCTTGGAGTAAGGACAACTCAACTTTATTATCCATACCGAAAAATTAATTTCACTTGCAAGATTTGGTATGATAAAGGTTCCGAGCCCACCAAGGGGACCAATCACACAAGACATTGCAAGCACACGATTCTCTGTATTAATTTAGCAACTGTCGTGCAATTAATATTATTGTTCAAGATATAGGGTATCGAAGTCGCAATGATTCTCTTCCCATTTTTAAGTCAAAACAATAACTATTAATCACACACATTCCTTATTAAATGACAGAGATTAAGAAATCAACAACCACCAAGGTCTGACTCTTCATCCCTTAAGTCAGTGCGAACGAGTTTATCCTCTCTGCAGGTCCGCTTCAGCGCATCGAATGCACTAGTGTAATCTCTTGGTCAAGACAAACCAATCTTAGCCTTACACATCAACTTCTACCAATAGATTGTTCGGATCTATCTAAGTTGTGAAACACACACTCGTTTACAAGGCACTGTTAACGTGATCTTCTGTGATCTGGTATCACCACGTTAACTACAATGTAATGTGTGTTATTATATGAAAGGTTTGCAATAAATATATATATATATATATATATATATATATATATATATATATATATATATATATATAACATTCAATCATATTTAAAGCAACAGTGATAAATAATTTATTTCAGTAAATAAGTGTTTAATACATAGGTTATACAAAGTAAAAGCATACTTTCACGTATAACCCCAACAATATACAACTATTTTGTACCTATTAGTAAGTTGTAATCTTAAAATATGCATGTCACTAACTCTCTCTATTAACTAATAGAGGTCATCACTCTAAGGTACATATATTGTTGAATTTGCACATACATACAAGTGTAATTGTAGCTTAAAATAATAGAAACAAAAAACTATACATTAAAGTAATAGTTTGATAAATTTTGTACTTTAGAGTAATTTTTCTAATTAATATTGATGGGGGTGAGGCCCGACGACCAAAACTTTTAATTCTGTAAGTTTTCAATTTGTTTGTAATTGGTCCTTTAACCTGTTGGGTTACAAAATAGGTAACCGTCACATGTGTAATTAATTTATTTTTCTCTTTAATTTTAAAGCGCTACTTGAATTTTTTTTTAATCTTGAAAATTTTGGTCAGGTTTTGAGTTGGGTCTAAAAACAGTTTGTATATTAAAAGATAAAACAAATCGGGTCAATTTACTGGGTCCAAACTGACTGAAAAATCCAAAAATACGAAGAAAAATCCCGACACAAAATTATTAGGATTAAAAATCCCGACACAATTTTTTTAATAATTTACATGATCAAAATAAAAAAAGTCAATAATCGGGACTAACTTCATAATGAAGCAAAATTATTGGATTAAAAAAAAACTTAATCCCTGAATAAGATGACACACCAAATATAGCCTTGAATACTCTCTCACTTATTCACTCTGTTAATGCATGAATGCATGTGAAATGTACCATGTATGGCATCTCATGTGATTCACGTTATAATCTACTCTTTTCCCCAATGGATTTTACTTGCAATTTTCCCTCTTTGATGGAAAAGCAGCTAATCATCCTTGATATCATGATAAAAGTTTCTAGACTCGGGAGTGTATATATCTATATATTGTCAATATTGGAGATTGGACACAACAAAAAAAGTTTGGAATGGAATTTCACATCAATTTTTTTTGTTTAGCCGTCATAACGTTTCCTATCATGTTGTTTTGACCAAAAAATTATATCTCGACGCTTTTAAGAGTAGTATATTCTTTTCAAAATTACAACTGAATGAGGAAAGATTCGATCAAACTCATCAAATTTAAGATCTTAAAGTTGAGATAGGCATTTATACTTAGTTAATTAGTGTGAAAAATTACTAATAAGTATAATTATTAATATGTATAAATGAGATTATATACATAATTAAAGTTGCACGCAAAAGTATAAATATATCTACATATATCATATATGTAATTATTTTGAACCTATTCGTACATTGCAATTCTGAAATGTACATATCAGTAAGTCTTCTTAATTATATATAATCCTAATTAAATGAGGGTGCATTGATTATATATTTAGTGTTGCGTAAGCCAAGTGTACAATATAATTTATATAATTGTAGTTTGAGATACTTTTTTTGGACGTGACAAGTGTACAATATAATTTATATAATTGTAGTTTGAGATACTTTTTTTTGGACGTGACACTTAAATTAAAAATTTAAACACTAAATAAAAAATTAATTAAACACACATATCGGACAAAGAGGGGTAAAATCAGAACAGAACTTATTCAAACTGATATTTGAAGGTTGAAATTATGTTGTTAATTTATTGTGTATATTGTTTTTTCATTTTTTTTCTAATTTATAATTTATACATGTTGATTGTTGTTTGTTAATTCATTGATTTATACTAAAAAAACGTTTAAATCATATTAAAATTGTTATAAATAAAAAAATAAATATTAGTAGCACGTAAAGAGTAGAAAAAAAAAAGAAAAAAAAATGAATCAGATTAGTCACTGGGCGTTTCAAACCCGTTCGACTAGAGATATTATGCACCTTGAATTGTATTAACATCTTTTCTTTTCCTTTATTAACTCTGGTGCATGAAAACCGTTATATACAATCTTTATAAGAGTGTCACTAAACACACCCCATAATTTTTAAGACAAAAATAGACATATATAGAATGACTAAGTTACCCTATATAAATATTAGGTATTATTTGTCTTTTAAGTTTTATTGATTTTAATTTCAGTCTTCTAAATTTTTTGTCACTTTGATTGGTCATTTATTTTTTGTCCATCTAATTTTTTAAATTTTATAAATGAAAAAATAGTTGAAATTTTCAAAAAAATTAAATTAAAATATAAATTAATAAAATTAAAATAATCAAATAAGCAAAAATCGAAAAAAAATCTAAAAATAAATAAATTACAATTTAAAAATATTATAAAAATCAACGAAATCTTAGAAAATAAGTAAGTTAAGAAAATTTAAAAAACAATTAAAACTAAATAAAATATTAAAAATAAAATAATTCTCCAAAATTATTTTAATTAAAAAATTTCGGATTTTATTTAGGTTTACTGATTTTTTTAATTTAAATATTTTTTAGACATAGATGTTTTTTTTAAAAATATTTTACAGATTTTATTTAATTTTTTCAGTTTAATTTAATTAATTTTTTTTTTAAATTTAGTTGATTTTTTTTAATATTTTTATTTTGTATTTAGCCTTTTTTATGATTTTGGAGATTTTTTTTAATTAATTTTTTTATAATATATTTCTGAATTTATATAAAATTCTAATTTTTTTTTATAAAAATTTAATGAATACGAAAGAATCAAATGATTTTTTTAGGAGAAATATTCATGCGAAAATGAAAGGTAGGAAAATGTTATTTTTCAATTTTGATAGAGAAATGATATAATAGGAAAAAAAATGGGGTGTGTTTAGTAATACAATTTAATTTTTAAATTTTATTGGGGTGTGATTAGAGGATTTTGGAGTGTGTTTAGTGACACTCTCTTTATAATTTGAATTTCTTAATAAAATATAATTAATGATATGGTCAGGGTTTAATACTCTTCATAAAGGTAAAATATAGGGTGAACAAGTTTCACAGTGAAACTGATTAAAGAATGTTACTTATATTATTAAAGAGTGTAATTTTTTACTATAAAATGTGTGATTTTTTGCTATAAAAAATATTACTCATAAAAGTGAAGGGTGTGACTTATATTATAGCAGAGAGTATCGTAATGACAACAAAAGAGTGTGATTTATATTATTAAAGGGTGTGACTTATATTACTAAACAGTATGTCCGTAAAAAAAATCAATTTAACAAGTTTTACTGCATACAAACTTATTCTTAAAACATCGCGTGTGAAGTGCTTGATAATTTCATCATGTGACAACCTTTAATTTTATATGTTTTCCACATTAATTATGATAATAATTTGAATATTAGTTTAATAAACAAACATGAACAAGACAAAAAGAAACTATAAATCGATAAATTAATTGACTTAAGTGAGCTTTAACTGAGTTGCCAAATGTATATAAACGGACGACTTGATCAGAACAACAAATTAAATTATAATATTATAATGGTAAGGAATTTATATAGTGTTTCTAAAAATGAAAATAAGAAAATTGATTTAAATAATTGGACGTGAAAAAAAGTAAACGTTAGTAAAGAAGAAATTTAATATTAGAAAGTGATTAATTTCTAAATTGGAAAGTCCTTAATTAGCTATCAATAAGTCCCGATCTAGTGTATTATCTAACTTTAAGAAAATTATACAAAATTTGTTTACGATAAAATTAAGCTAAAGTGAAAATCATTTCTACCATATTAATTTCTATATTGGATATTCCATAATTATTTAGCATTAAAAGTCCCATCCCAAGTCCCGTCAAAAAAAAAAGTCGTCCCATCCCAAGAATCTATCAATTTTTTGAGTAGGTGTAGGGTATAAATTTTCATGTATGAAAATTTATAAAATTGTCCTAACTTAATTATCTACACCCTAAATACTAAATAATGAATCATAAATTATGATATATTCATGTCCGATGAATCATGAATCATTTGGGCCGAATGAACCATGAATCACTCAATTTTATCTTACCTTCACCAATTACAAAATTTGATTATAAATTAAAAAAATGTCATATATAAAAATTTTCATACTAGACTTTGTTCAATTTTTTTTTTATGAATTGGAGCACATTATCTTTTATTGAGATACTCGTACGAAACATTAAAACATTTAAAGAATGACAAAAAAATTGCAGTTTACCGTATGTCAATCGGGTTAAGCGGGTTTTTTTGAAAAAATCGCACAACACAAACACTATACAAAAATGAGGATTTGTTTATGAATATTTTTAAATAGTTATGAATTTTTTCTACAAAAATACTTATTAAAAAATGAAGATTGACTACGTCTTTTCTACTAATTTTTAGAATAATCTATTAAAGAATTACCAATACAAAATAATAATTTTCTAGACAAATAAATTAATTACGAAAAAACTGCCTACACATTTATAATTTCCATAGTCAAACAAATTACCTACATAAATATTTTTCTAGGCAATTTATATTTTCGTAGATAATTATATTTGTAATTTAAAAATAACCTACAAATAAATTTACCTATGAATTCACTTACGTAGGCAAATTTACCTATGAATAAAAATGTCTTTGTAATTGGAAAATTTTATTGGCAAGTTGTAGCCAATAAAACTATTTAAGGATGTAATTTATTTTATTGAAAGTTTTATAGGTATGTTGAAAAACTTTGTTGGCGTCAAAGTGACTTAGCTCATGTGGTTAGAGCACCACTACCCAAATCAAGAGGTCCTGGGTTCGAGACACGCTGCCCCCACTTTAATGAGATTTAAGTGGTGGGGATTTTTCAACCTCCCGGTGCCAACACGTTAAAAAAAGCAAAAAGATGATGACACCTTGTGGTGGTTGTTGCCGTTGCGATGACGGTTTCGGTCGATAGCAAGACAAAATATATGGGTTTATTACAGCGAGTACGAAAGCAGTTTGTGGTGGCAAGACGTTAGAAAAGGCAAAAAGATGCTGACACTTTGTGGTGGTTGTTGCCGTTGCGGTGGCAGTTTCGATCGATGGCAAGACGAAATATATGAGCCTCGACGTGAAGTGGATAATGCCTTAGTCCGGGCTTAGTCCATATGCCACGAGCTCATATCCAGGATCGCTCTCAGTTTAGCGAAATTTGTGTCATCCTCCACCGATCCTCACGCTTGGTTCGAGGCAGGTCAGATCTTCCCCGAGTGGGTTTGAAGAATTAGCTTAGCTAATGAGTAGTTGTTCTAGTTGAGTTGTATTCTTCTTGTCAAAAAAAAAAAAACTTTGTTGGCAAATTTCTATTTTCTTGTAGTGTAATATTTAAAAAGCGCACAAACAAATTTATACTATTGTGAAAATAAATATGTGTTAATATAGAATAAGACAAATACTTGTGTGTACCATTTGCACCAATTTAAAATTGGTATGCAATGGGATTTCAGAGTATTTTTTTTACTATATTTCAAATTTTGAACAAGACCAAGACCAAGACCCGAATAGTTCAGGATTTGGGTTCGGGTTCAGGATTCGGTTTCGGGTTCAGGGAATTAAAAAAAAATGGAGGATAAAATTACTCAAGTTCTAGGTTGTCATTAATTCAAATTAAAATTAAGTCTAATTGCAATGTGTGCAATTGGTGCACACAAGTATCAATCATAGAACAAATATGTATTATTAAGATTATGGTAATTTATACAGGTCAGCAACATATATGTTCATATCATTTGAAAAGCATATTAAATAATTTTTTATCTGGTGCAATATTGTATATAAAATGGTTATGATTTTATTTACCCGAAAATGAGCTAAACCGCAATCACTTCTTCCATTGTTTGTCACGTGGTATTATTTCACCTTCCATGATCGTTTCACGCTGTTTACATTATTTACCATCCGGGGTAAATATTTCAAATTCTACCAACAGAGGAGACTGTAAAATCCTTCCTCACTCGCATTGTGATGCGTGTGAGGCAGTAATTATTGAAAATGGCGTTTAATTTGAGTGCGTGAAACGCACGCGAAATTATCACAAGAAGTGGAATTTCAAGAAAATAAGGTAATCCCCAGAGCCGTACAAAAGGAAATTATAAATGACGGCTAATTCGAGGTTGTTCCTCGCTGTGAAAAAATAAAATCGTTTTCAAATTCCAAAAAAATGATAACGGAAACATCCTTTCAAAATTTTTTCATCTTATATTGTACTATGTAATTGTCGCTGATTCAAGTTTGATTTTTTTCATTATTATTAAAATTTGATTCATTTATAATAAAAATTAAAATATATATCTTAAAATAGAAAATTATAAGTGTGATGAAAGAATAATATTAATATTTTTAAATATACAATTATATTTTCAACATATAACATACATATATGTTTCAGAAAATATCATATCACATATACTTTTTAATTTTGAGTTGATATGCTATTAAACCTGTTCAACCTGATTTTTTTTAAAGACATACGTTTTAGTAATATAAGTCACACTTTTCAGTTATTACTATAATAATATCTGATATAATATAAGTTACACCCTTCACTTTTATGAGTAATATCATTTATGGTAAAAAGTTACACCCTTTATAGTAAAAAGTCACAAGCTTTAGTAATATAAATTATACTCATTAATCAGTTTCACCTTGAAATATGTTCATGCTAAACTTTGCCTTTAATTTATAAATTAATACAATTTCAATCTTTATTCTATGATCAGGAAAAAATCTTTTTGAAAATGAAGTATTATTGAGAAAGTGATTTTCTCGAGTCAAATATTGCATTGGAAAGAAATTAAATCAGACGTATATTAAAAAAATGAAGCACGCTTTGATTTGAAAACGAGAAGCTAAAACTGAATTACATTGAGACGTTTTTTGAAAAAAAAAACAATTTAAAATTTCAAATCCACTTTAAAAATTGAATATTTGTTCTAAAACTCACCCAAAATTTATTAACTGGCGAAAGCTGTCGAATTGGGCAAAAAGTGTTGCAACTAACGTGGGGAAAAGGTAATTATCACGGTAAATATGGTACGTTTTTACTAAACTTTTTTTAATTGGTCAAAGTGAGAGTTGTTGCAATTAACTTTTAAATTTGATCGACATATTTTTCACTGGGCCGAGAATCCTGGGCCTCACGTGACCGCCCACACGTACTTCGAGATATTTTTATATTTTAAAAAAAGATTACTGACTCAGCATGCCTTCATGCTTATTCATTGGACCTTTATCTGTATGGGTCCACAACCGCCACGTGTCGCAAAAATACCGTACGTAGCGAGCCGTGCTAGGTAGTCGGAATCTCTAGGCCCACCGTGGCGCTGGCCGGTAACTACGACCGAAGACTTCCCACTTCGGTAGTGAGATTTTTTTGTTAGAATCTTAATTAAAAGTTAAAGTATTCGTTGATTTTATTTCCGCAATTAACTTTTTGGAAAATTAAATAAAACAAGAAATAAAATACAATAAAATAAGAAACCGGTCTCGGAATTTCGGGTTTACCAATTTCGGCGATCCTATAACTATAAGAGAGCGATTTTTTGAGTATCGTTCGTAGAACCTCAAATCAAAATTCTGCACCAACAAATACTCATCTCTTGGTCAATTATTTTTCTTCAGCATTTATTGTAACTTTCCTTTGCAAAAAATAGGCAAAAAACCCAACTCGGATTGTTCCATTGCTTTAAGGAAGACAGATTTTTGCAGTTGTTTCTTTCCTTATGAATCTCGGTAGAGATTTTTTTCCAACTTTAAATCCCCCAAAACCCAGCCTTTAAACCCCACCCTCTGAAATTAATTTTTATGAGGTCTCCTTCTTTCTCTCTCTTGCCCTTTTTCGCCATTGATGCACCTTTAAACTCTCTCTCCCCTCCCATCTTCTTTTGAGGCCGCCTTTTGCTTTCGATATCTATCAGATTTTTTTTTTCTGCATCTCCGATTCTCTCTGTTTCTTAATCCTTCCCGTTGAAGCTTGTTTTCACTTTGCCCATCTTTTAATCACAGTCCCTCACTCGTGCAATTACTTACTTAAAGCCGTTTTCCTTTTGATGTTCATCTCCTCAATCTTTTGAATTGAATTTAAGAATCGTATTTCACTATGGAAAGCATCCAATGCCCTCTGAAATACTCCGAACACACCAAAATCACAAAAAAGCTCATTAAACCCCACCGACCCACCCTCAAAACACAAATAAACCACCCGAAATCGGTCCGGGTCTTCGTAACCGACCCGGGCGCCACCGATTCGTCCAGCGACGACGACGGCGACCTTTTCCCACGCCGCCGCGTCAAAAGATACATCAGCGAGATAAAAATGGAAACCGCCGTCCCCATTAATTACAACAAAAAAAGAGCAGCCGAATCTCTCCACTCTAAACCCAAGGCGGCGGCGAAGGAGGTTTCCGCGGCGGCGCCTTGTCGGAAATTCCGGGGTGTCCGGCAGCGGCCGTGGGGCAAGTGGGCGGCGGAAATTAGGGACCCGGTTAAACGGGCCCGCCTCTGGCTCGGCACGTACGACACCGCCGAAGAGGCGGCGATGGTGTACGACAATGCCGCGATTCAGTTACGTGGGCCTGACGCGCTGACCAACTTTGCTATTCCAACGGAAAATGATTCCTCGCCCGAAGTCACCGTCACCGGGTCGGGTTACGATTCGGGCGACGAGTCGGCGAACCTTTCGTCGCCCACCTCCGTTCTCCGGTTCAGAAGCAGCATTCACCCGGTCGAGGAGGATGAAAAAACCGGCGGGCCCGGTTCGATGGGTTCGAAGCCTGCTTGCTGTTTAGCACTTCCGGCCGTTGAAGATGATGATAAAAGTGGGCCATCGTCGAGTGGGCCGGTGGTGATAGGCTCGGGTTTTCCGGCGGTGAGTAGGCCCGTTTGTGGAACGGTTCCGGTTAAAGTGGAGCCCATCACGGTAACGGAATATTCGGAAGACTGTATCGTAACAGTACCGGAATTTTCCAACGACTGTTTGCCAATGGACATCGACGATTTCTTCAATTTCGAGCAGCAAAATCCAACATTGTGGCCCGATGCGTCAAATAACGGTGACTTTTCTGATCAATTAATGGTGGAAAATCCAGTTTCGGTTTCACTTCACAGTGGGCTCGAGTCTGTGGACTTGAATGATTTTTCAGTAGATGATATTGCAGTTTTAAGAGAAGTTAATTTTGGTGATTTTAAAAATGAATTAAATTCTCAACTTAAAGATTCGTTCAGAGATGGATTCCCAGTTGTTGAGATCGAAGATTTCATCATCGATCCATTTCAAGATGAATCCACATTTGTGGAGAACAGATTTGTTTATTTTGTAAAAGAGGAGGTGTTTCGTGATGAGTTTGCAAGTTTTGAAGAGTTTAATGATTCTTTTCAAGTGGGATTTCCAGTTCATAGTGGTGGGTTGGATCGGTGTTCGTTTCAAGATTTTGAGGTTGATGATTTTTTTAAAGATATAAGTAGTGTAGAAGGAGTGTTAGTTTTGTGATTTTTTGAGGGACAAGTTTTACATTCCGGCTTGCCAAAATATTGGCAAATTTTGTTACCCGGCAATGTTTGAATTTAGTTTATCGCAACAGTTTATGATAATTATAAATAGCTTATTTGGAATTTATAAAATAAATTCTCTGAGGTATTAGTGTGTCTTCTTTTTTGAGTTTTTTCATTCAAATTTAAGATGGTGTCTGAACGTAACGGATCGAATTTGAAGACGCAATGATCGGTGGAGGTTTTCTTGAAATGATGCTTGCTTATGAATGAGTTGAACTTCTTATACCACTGTATTGGCTCTTGGGTTACTTCACAAATATTTATGTTTTCAAGTCTTTACGTTGAAATATTGTTGCGACATCATATTGTTCTATTCCTGACTTTAGGTTGAAAGCTAGACTTGAAATTACCCGAATAGACAACATTTTTACGACATGTGAGAATATCTCATCAAAATAACTATGTGAGCTTTGCTAAGTGTGACTACCAAACTCTCACTTGGATAATGAGCTTCGGAGTAGTAAAATTTGCAACCCGATCTTTTTTAATCCCTTTGAAATTGCTTAAATGCTCAGTCATACTAGATGTCAGGTTTCAATATCTCATTACTTTAATTGTAGTCTCATTATGCTAAGTAAATAAGCTAAGTCATTAGTTCGATTGCTATATGAAATTTCTAAAACTAAACAAGCGGCACATTCAAAATTCTTTTAAATTGAATTATTAATGTAGAAGTAAGATTACATTATTTTAAAAATTATAGGATTTGATTTAGCAAATTAATTCATACAGAAACTAGAATCTGCAAAACTAATTTTGGCATTTACTCTTCTATTTCGTTACTATTGCCACATGGGTTGGCGCAATCTGCGGGTTGGATATTTGACCATTGAAATTAAATAAATATTTCACACTTTGGTACTGATGTTTGAGAGATTTTTGTTGCATAATTCGGCCATTAATAATCAAACCTTCTATATCTTGTGTATTAATTGGTAGGCGGGCAACAATTCAACGCTACTTTGCAATTACGGACTTGTGTATTAAAAGCTTGGAAATAATGTGGAGATCAAACACATTTTTAGGTAGTTTTTGTATACATCCAAGTGCATCGTGCACTTATAATGCATTTTAGAATCATGTTACTTGTTATATTGCGAAATACAATTTAATATTTATACTGAATCGTGCAACTATTAATATAAAAAAATAATTTCACTTTTCAATATAGCAAATTGTAAGATTTTAAAATGCATTATGAGTACACGATGTATCTGAGTGTACATGAGATCCACCTTAATTCTGACTTTGTAAAATCAATTCAATGTAATATTATGACTACTGACGCCAATAATTTTGGAGATGACTTATTTAGCTTCAGTATTATGAGTAATTATTTTTCGTTTAATATTACGTATGCTTATAAAATTAAAACACGTGTTAAATTTGATCACGTTAGAACACAAATTACTAGTATTTTTTATACCGATTTTCCAGTTCTAACATTATATTCATGTGTATATCATAAAATATCGTTTTCTTTATACTATTTCATTTGTAATCTAATATTTGTTTTTCCATAATTTAAATAGTAACTCAGTATATTTTATGTATTGTCCCATTAAAAGTTTATATTAGGAAACTATATACAAATAAATTAATTCATCACTTTTTTATAAATTTGAGTTTTTAGATGAGACGAAAATCTTACATGGCATTAGAACCTTCAGCTCACGCCCTCGTTCTGGGTTCAAACCCGTTGACAGCAAAAACTTCTACCCACATTTTATTATATACTTGTTGGGCATGAAATGCCTTTTTTTTTTAAAAAAAATTGGAAACTCATAATCATACAAAATTATGAGAAAATTTTATATATTCGATTGTCTTATAATATGATACTATGTGATACTTTTACTAGATTTTTTATGATACATATTTTTCAATTTCTTTTTATATATATATATATATATAGAAATATCACATCTCATATGAAAGTGAAACCACACATGCATCTTATACAAATTATTTTGTAGTAACTCGTTAACTAATGCATAATTGCATACTTTCATACATAGTAGAGTGAGAGACAATAAATATGATTTGAAGACATGTTTGTGGGCTTAAAATAAATCAAGTATAAAGCAATAACTTGAATTTTACTCCAACAAAGGATAATATTTATAATAAGATTCAGTAATCATGAGTACATATATCCCAAATTACATTCTTATTGTATGACTTATTATTTATTTAAATTTGAAAATGAGTAGATTTGAAATGCCAATATGAAAAGTCCACCAACTAATGAGGCGACACACGTCCACACACGTTCATCATCAGCCGACCCTGGTCAAATGATTGTGTCTCAAATATTTTCACACAGTTAGTTATTTAACTGTACATATGTATGTGTGAAACCTTGACCACCTCGAATTCATTTGTATTATCAAACTTTTCTTCTATTACACGCCACAAAATAAAAAGCAACTTTTTAAATTATTAAATACCAATATTTCCAAGGTGATAAACTTTATAGTTGATCGCAGTCATATAACATATATAATTAATTAGTTTAACTCGTTAAAGATTTTTATAATTTTCACAAACTTAATAATGATGAGAAAAGAAGCATGAACTCAGATTTATTCAATGATACTTAGAGAGCGCTTGATTAATCATAATTTATCAATATGAAAGATAATAGAAATAAGTCTATGGTAATTACGTTGGTCAATGATCAAGAATCACGATCACCTTCCTCATATTTCGTTCGAGCTAATAGAGTTAAAAAAAATATTCATGACCCATTGTTATTATCTACTTCCTCGTTCATATATGATTATTTTTTTCTCAATTATTAATCCACAATTCATCAATCAATATTTTCTATCTCAACTTATCCTTTAAAGCATTAATAGAGTGACAATATATCCATCATTTTCATTGTATTTCTTTATTAAATAATTCTCATTATCATTCTTATTGAAAAATTTGAATCAAATGCCATCTAAATTTATTATAATTATTGGTTAGTGGTTCTTGTTGTTAATCGAAATATTTTTTACTGATATGGCTAGTTGATTTTCAATCAACAAACAAGAGTCAAGTCATTGATTCTTTACTTAGATTTTGAAGTGTTTGAGTATATTTAGTGAGGCGATTTGGATAGTTAAAAGCGAAATTGGATCAAATGTCTTTTATTAATTTTGATAATGGCATATTTATAATAGTTTTGGCATTCTAAATATGTCAAGTGTCAAGTGTTGCGTACTAAAATATCGGGTTTAAGGATTTGAATGTGGCTATCGATTCTAGTAACACAAACAAGTAATTAATGGTAAATAATCGAACATGAAGACTGCGTGAAGAACTCTTGAGTTCTTCCCTTAAATTTGATGTTGTATAGATGATGAGAGAATGAGAGGATCCAAGTCCTCTACAATGAGGGGTGTGGTCCTCTATTTATAGAGGACCAACCCTAAAAGCTAAAATACTATTCTATTCATCTTGACCCTTTATCGTAGGGTTTTGTTACGACCGTTGATCTAAACAGTAAAACATTATCTATTTTATATATATTTTACATCAAATGCTCTTGTAAGGTCTCGTAAAGCTGACGTTGACTCTTGACTTAGCCGGATTATCGTCCCGTGTTGTGCTTGTTGGCTTTTGCGTGGGAGCGACCTCGGGGGAGGTCGGGGGGAGCGACCTCTGGGAGGTCGCCGGGGAGCGACCTCGAGGGAGGTCCCTTCAGCGATCTTTATTCTTCTCTTTCCGGCCTCGCGCATGGATCGTCCCCTGAGGTCGCTCGTTAAGGTGGTGATCTTTTTGTCGGGTAGGGTCGATTCGGGCCTAGGTGGGCCCTGCTGACGTATCGGATACGGGCACATATCCAGTTTGATTTGTGCTACAACAATAGCCCCCAAGGTCTGGCTTTGACTTTGTTCGGAGCTCGATCTTGATCCATACCTTCGATGCGTCTGCGGTTATCATGTTTGCCCCCGAGCATGCTCAGATGTCATATAAGATCTTGATGGTTCAGAATGAGCCCCCGGTTTGAGGATTTTCCTATGCTCGTTGTCGATTTTGTGTGTGCTCGTACTCCGAGGTGAGCCCCTTTGTATGAAGTTTTTTTTGTGCTCGTAGACTGGAGGTGAACTCTCTGACGAAGTCTTCTCTGTCTTTCGTACTCGAGGTGAACCTCTTTCAGACGAAGTCTTTTACGGCTTTCGTATTCCAAGGTGAACCTCTCATGACGAAGTCTTTTCAGGTTCAGACTCCGAGGTGAACCTCTCATCAGATGAAGTCTTTTTCAGGTTGCACTCCGAGGTGAACCTCTCAGACGAAGTCTTTTTCAGGCTCTACTCCGAGGTGAACATCTCTGTCTGAAGTCTTTCGTCAGGCTCAGATTCGAGATGAACCTCTTTGTACAAGTCTTTTTTGTGCTTTGCTACTCGAGGTGAGTCTCTCTTTGTCGAAGTCTTTTTCAGGCTTTCGTCTTATGAGGTGAGTCTCTCTGTACGAGTCTTTTTTGTGCTCGTACTCTGAGGTGAGTCTCTTTGTACGAGTCTTTTCTGTGGTTCGTCGGGAATTTTATTAATTACTCGTCGAGAGATGGGGCCCGTCGAGAGTTTTATTAGCTACTCGTCGAAGAGGCAAAGCTCGTCAAAAGTCATATTTTAGTTACTCGTCGAGAGACGGGGCTCGTCGAGAGTTTTTATTAGTTACTCATCGAGAGACGGAGCTCGTCTAGAGTCATATTGGTTGCTCGCCGAGAGACGGGGCTCGTCGAGAGTATTTTTGGTTGCTCGTCGAGAGACGGGGCTCGTCGAGAGTCTTTTTGGTTACTCATCGAGAGACGGAGCTCGTCGAGAATCTTTTTTGTTGCTCATCGAGAGACGAGGCTCGTCGAGTGTCTTTTTGGTTGCTCGTCGAGAGACGGGGCTCGTCGAGAGTCTTTTTGGTTGCTCATCGAGAGACGGAGCTCGTCGAGAGTCTTTTTGGTTACTCATCGAGAGACGGAGCTCGTCGAGAGTCTATTTGGTTGCTCATCTAGAGATGGAGCTCGTCGAGAGTCTATTTGGTTGTAAATATTTTTGTTCGACCATCTTACGTGTATGCAGTCTGTTTTGATTTGTCATCTTAATTTTCTTTCAACTGGTCGTGTTATCGTTTTTTGACTTCTAATGTCTTAGAATTATTTGTTATTTTTTATTTGATTGACTTGTGACCTTATTTGCCTTAGGAATTTTTTGGCTTGGCCGACTTTGATATGACATGAGACCGAGGTCGTCTTTGATATGGCATGCGACCGAGGTCGTCTTATAGATGGTATGCAACCGAGGTCGTCTTATAGATGGTATGCGACGTAATATCCCTCACATGTTCTTGGCTTAGCCGACTTAGACTGGGTATGCGACATACTAGCCTTCATATGTTCTTGGCTTAGCCGACTTAGACTGGGTATGCGACATACTAGCCTTCACATGTTCTTGGCTTAGCCGACTTAGACTGGGTATGCGACATACTAGCCTTCACATGTTCTTGGCTTAGCCGACTTAGACTGGGTATGCGACATGGTTGTCGACTTATAGATGGTAGTGCATGTTTTCCCTTGGCTTGTCATCTTATTGACTTTGCGACTTCGCCTTGCCTTTGGTGTATTTGGCTTAGGTATACGTGGTATTTCTTTGCTTGTCGTCTTATTGACTTTGTGACTTAGTTGTCTTTGATTGTTTTTGTAATCGACTTCGGACATAGCTTCTTCGGGAAGCAATCTCTTTGGAGATCGCATGTATTTCCTTTTGTCCTTAGATTTTTATCTTTTTATTACTATTATGCTCCAAAGTATATCATGATATGAGCATTTTTGTATTGGAGGATTTATTTTTTAGAAAAGATGATCTCCTTGGAGGTCATAGACCGGTCCCCTAAGTCCTTCAATATGAAAATCGAAGTGTATGAAATTTGGGTTTGAGCGAAATGATTATGAGACGAAAAACCTTGTCGAATCGAAAGGCCAAAGCAATGTTTGGTTACTTTATTTTGAGACCGATATTCAGGATACTTTGAAAATTTGGGGTCATAAAGTGGATCACGTGTTCGTGAGGAAATTTCTTTGAGAGAGAGATTGAGATTAAGATTCTTGTAAACATTATAAAGACATGATTTAGAAAGTTTGGAAAGTTTGGAAATTAATCTGGTATCTTGATAAAGATATCTTTCGTAAATGGAGATAGACTTGAATTTCAAATCTATCGAAGGAAGATCTCTTATGAATGTTTTAATAATATTATAATTTACTTGAGATTTTCAGGGTATCAGCAATAATTTTGGATTTTGATGCATGACATCTTGTTTTGTATTTCGATTCAGATATCTCGTTTTATGTTTTGACTTTGATATATTTCCAGGAAGTTACCGAAATATACCTGATACAAGTGGGTAAGGATTGCTCGTAAGATCTTTGATGCAGGTGGCGAGCTCGTGTGGAGAGCTCTTTTGGTTCTGCTCGTGGGGATGAGTAGTTCATCGGAGTCATGCTTGGGATGAGTATATCTTCAAGGGGAGCTCGTGAGAGAGAGCTCGGTAGGATACTGCTCGGGATGAGCAAATCTTTAGAGATGGCTCGTTGGAGAGAGCCGAATGGGATCCTGCTCGGGATGAGCAAGTCTTCAAGGGGAGCTCGTGAGAGAGAGCTCGGTAGAATACTGCTCGGGATGAGCAGGTCTTCAGAGATGGCTCGTTGGAGGGAGCCGAATGGGATCCTGCTCGGGATGAGCAGGTCTTCAAGGGGAGCTCGTGAGAGAGAGCTCGGTAGAATACTGCTCGGGATGAGCAGGTCTTCAGAGATAGCTCGTTGGAGAGAGCCGAATGGGATCCTGTTTGGGATGAGCAGGTCTTCAAGAGGAGCTCGTGAGAGAGAGCTCGGTAGAATCTTTGCTTTCGGGATGAGGGGTCTTGAAGATGGCTCATTGGATAGGCCGAATGGGATCTGCTTTCGGGATGAATAGGTCTTCAAGGGGAGCTCGTGAGAGAGAGCTTTCGAGAATCTTGCTCGGGATGAGCAGGGGATGAAGATGGCTCGTTGGAGGGCCGATGGGATCCTCGGGATGAGAAAGCAGGGTCTTGGGATCTCGAGAGAGAGCTCGATAGGATGGCTTCGGGTCTTCTTCAAGGGCTTCGTGAGAGAGAGCTCGATAGAATCTTGCTTTCGGGATGAAGCGGGTCTTGAAGATGGCTCGTTAGAGAGTCTAATGGGATCCTACTTGGGATGAGCAGGTCTTCAAGGGGAGCTCGTGAGAGAGAGCTCGGTACAATATTACTCGGGATGAGCAGGTCTTCAGAGATGGCTCGTTGGAGAGAGCCGAATGGGATCCCTTTCGGGATGAGCAGTCTTCAAGGAGCTTCGTGTGAGAGAGCTCGGTAGAATACTTTTCGGGATGAAGCGGAGTTTTGAGAGATGGCTCGTTGGAGAGAGCAAATAGGATCCCTTTCGGGATGAGCAGGTCTTCAAGGGGAGCTCGTGAGAGAGAGCTCGGTAGAATATTGCTCGGGATGAGCAGGTCTTCAGAGATGGCTCGTTGGAGAGATCCGAATGGGATCCTGCTCGGGATGAACAGATCTTCAAGGGAGCTCGTGAGAGAGAGCTCGGTAGAATACTGCTCGGGATGAGCAGGTCTTCAGAGATGGCTCGTTGGAGAGAGCCGAATGGGATCCTGCTCGGGATGAGCAGGTCTTCAAGGGGAGCTCGTGAGAGAGAGCTCGGTAGAATACTGCTCGGGATGAGCAGGTCTTCAGAGATGGCTCGTTGGAGAGAGCCGAATGGGATCCTGCTCGGGATGAGTAGGTCTTCAAGGGAAGCTCGTAAGGAAAGCTCGGTAGAATACTGCTCGGGATGAGCAGGTCTTCAGAGATGGCTCATTGGAGAGAGCCGAATGGGATCCTGCTCGGGATGAGCAGGTCTTCAAGGGGAGCTTGTGAGAGAGCTCGGTAGAATACTGCTCGGGATGAGCGGGTCTTCAGAGATGGCTCGTTGGAGAGAGCCGAATGGGATCCTGCTCGGGATGAACATGTCTTCAAGGGGAGCTCGTGAGAGAGAGCTCGGTAGAATACTGCTCGGGATGAGCAGGTCTTCAGAGATGGCTCGTTGGAGAGAGCCGAATGGGATCCTGCTCGGGATGAAAAGGTCTTCAAGGGGAGCTCGTGAGAGAGAGCTCGGTAGAAAACTACTTTCGGGATGAGCGGTGTCTTTGAGAGATGGCTCGTTGGAGAGAGCCGAATGGGATCCTGCTCGGGATGAACAGGTCTTCAAGGGGAGCTCGTGAGAGAGAGCTCGGTAGAATACTGCTCGGGATGAGCAGGTCTTCAGAGATGGGTCGTTGGAGAGAGCCGAATGGGATCCTGCTCGGGATGAGCAGGTCTTCAAGGGGAGCTCGTGAGAGAGAGCTCTAGAGAATCTTTGCTTTCGGGAGCGAGGTCTTGAGAGATGGGTCGTTGGAGAGAGCCGATAGGATCTGCTCGGGATGAAGGAGGTCTTCAAGGGGCTTCGTGAGAGAGAGCTCGGTAGAATACTGCTCGGGATGAGCAGGTCTTCAGAGATGGCTCGATGGAAAGAGCCGAATGGGATCCTGCTCGTGATGAGCAGGTCTTCAAGGGGAGCTTGTGAGAGAGAGCTCGGTAGAATACTGCTCGGGATGAGCAGATCTTCAGAGATGACTCGTTGGAGAGAGCCTGATGGGATCCTGCTCGGGATGAGCAGGACTTCAAGGGGAGATTATGAGAGAGAGCTCGGTAGAATACTACTCGGAATGAGCAGGTCTTCAGAGATTGCTCGTTGGAGAGAGCCTGATGATCGTCGAGAAGGGCTCGTTGGAGAGAGCCTGATGATCGTCAAGAAGGGTCGTGTGAGAGAGCCTGATAGGAATCTACTCGGGATGAGCAGATCGTCGAGGAGGGCTCGTTGGAGGAGCCTGATGATCGTCGAGAAGGGCTTGTTGGATAGAGCCTGATGGGAATCTGCTCGGGATGAGCAGATCGTCGAGGAGGGCTCGTTGGAGAGAGCCTGAGTGTATGTTAACATTTATGGGCAAATGATTGCCAGTGGATTCTATGAGTTGCCTTCGGGCCTCCGGGCGCCCGTATAAGTTTTCTTTTGTTTCAACTAATACCCATGTTTCCATGATAATTATATCAATGTGTATCGTTGCATAACATCAATCATGTAAGGTGATTCTGATTCGTGCGCATTCTTATCTGCATTTCCCTCGAATTTGGAAGTTTTTCCAATGCGGGGAGTCATGAGTAATTTCCTCGCAAGAAATAAGCAAATTGTTTAATATCACGTTACCTTTATCCAATCTGGATAGTTAATAAATTAAACATGTCAAGCATTCAGAGGTCACATTCATGTTTAGCAAAATTCAAGGATATAATAGTAGGGCATTTTTCTAATCACTATTATTATAATGTATGAAAATTATCATCAAATATATTTACTTCATTTCAAGATTTTTCTCACGACATGTTCAATTGTCAATTCTTTGATTTAGCGAGCAGCTTCTCATACGAGAGTGAAGTCAAGTATGGTTCTTTTAGGCATTTAATCAAGCAGGTGGTGCATGCGATACACTAATTCGAAGATGAATATTCATATATGATGTCAATTTTGATGTTTTGATAACTTGAGTATCTACGATTATCTGTGCTCCCGCCTTTTAATTTATATAAAAGTATGCAATATATATTAAAAGGAGTTTACTGGAAGATTTTGCGCTATAAAAATTGTGCCAAACGTTTTCAACAATTTGTTGCACTTTCAAATGTTCGGCATTTGACAATTTATTTTTTATTTTGACACCCCAAAATAATTTTAATGAATGAGTAATCATGCCTCCATAGTTTTAATGTACTTGATAAAATGCAAGGTGCATTATATTAAAACGGAGATAATAGAATAAACCTGATAGAAGTGAGCAAAAGGACTGCTCGTAGATTCTTTGAGTAGCTTTCGAGACTCCGGGTGCTCGTGCAATTGACTTTATTGAGCTGTTGTCCCCACATTTTTTTAAATTGGGCCGAAATTATTATTAATAAATAATAATTCTGGCCCCAAAAATTAATTCAAAATGAAACCTGGGCCATATAAGAATCTGGGCCCAAAATTTATTAAATGAAGTCTAGGCCCATTTGTTCCTGAAATCTGGCCCAATAGATCATAAAAACCAGACCCAATGATATTAGGTCAAGCTCCAAAAGGGCTTTCTGAAACTGGCGTGGGGCTCTTGTTGGGGAATTATTTGCACGGATCTATTCGGGATGAATATTTAAATACAAATTTAATTCTAACAATTATTACTAGCATGAATTAATCCTATATTAATTCAAATAATAATCCAACAACAAATCAAGCATATAAAACAGTTCACGTAAATCCTACGCATGCAGAATTACTATGAGTTTACGTGAACGTACCTCTTGGAATGACAATGGACTCGTCGATGAAAACACACCAAAAGGCCTTCCCAAGTACTACATAGTCCTTGCTCGACAATCCGGTGGAAGGATGCTCGCGAACAATTAACAAAAGGAAAAATAAAAAATTGTTGCACCACCTTTGTGGATTTACTAATTTTTCCAGCACATGGAATTGTACTTGGGAATGAAAGAATCATCCCCTATTTATAGATAGGGTGGTGGTCGAATTTTTTTGGGAAAAATAATGTGGGAAAATCTTTTCTTGATCTCCAAGAAATCTTGAATATATTTCATATATTCTTTTCTCCATAATTAAAATATTCCACAAAAAATCCCACCTCATCTTGTTATGGAATTTTCGAAATTTAAGGATCAAGATTTCAAGATTTGGATCTTCTTGAATTTATGAGATATACTTGTATTCCAAGAAATACATATCTACCATAATATATTTTCGAGAAAATCAAGAAAATCTTTCTTGCCCTTTATATTTCAAAATTTTTGAAATTTACTATATGAATAACCAAGTGGGAGATTTCTTGAATTTAATGAGATAATCTTGTATTCCAAGAATACATATCTTCATTCCATAACAAAATTCAAAGAAAATCTTTCTCCCATTTTTTCCATAATTTTTGAAAAAACAAGGAAAAATAGGCAACAAAATTTATTTTATTTTTAAACACCTTTTTCAGTTATTGGACTTTATGTTGGGCTACTTAGGGGGCCTTTAGGAGAATTAAGATTGGACCTTCCAATGGATCTTGAATTCTCAATATTGAGCCACAATATTATTCAAGCCCATAAGTATTAATTAATCCCACTACATAATTAATATTGCACTATCTATCTTAACCCATATTACAATCAATATGGCTCCCGATTATTATTTCCCGTGTTTAAGATTATCTAGCCCATTAATTAATTCAAGCCACTGAAATAGCTTTCCATTAATTAATATCTTTTGTCCTTGGTTACGAACGGTTCAACATTATTATCCATACCAGGAAACTAGTTCCACTTGCAAGATTTGGTATGATAAATCTTATGAACCTCCCAAGGGGGGCAAATCGAACAAGCGTGCATTTTGCAATACGATTCTCCAGATTAAATC
This sequence comes from Stenogyne calaminthoides, assembly GCA_037126765.1. Classification (NCBI taxonomy): domain Eukaryota; kingdom Viridiplantae; phylum Streptophyta; class Magnoliopsida; order Lamiales; family Lamiaceae; genus Stenogyne; species Stenogyne calaminthoides. The sequence continues at coordinate 35,899,495 of JBBCBC010000009.1, forward strand.
TTAGCAATCGCATGTGACCAATAATATTGCCCAAGATATAAAATATTGAATCTCGTTGATTCTCTACCCGTGATAAGTCAAAACAATAGTTACCAACCACACGTGATCCTATTTAATGGACAAAGATTAAGAAATAACGAACTTGATCGAGGTCTAATTCTTCCTTGTTGGGTTCAAGAATTTGTCCTCCTCAGAGGTCCTATTCAAAGGCATCGGTCATGCACTAGTGTAATCTCTTGGTCAAGACAAGTCAATCTGAGCCTTACACTTCAACCTTTCACGATGGATTGTTCATTTCCATCTAGGTCGTGAATGGTGTACTTTTGGTTACAAAGAATCGTTAATTTAATCTTCGTGATCGGGTATCACTAAATTAACTACAATGTAACACGTCTTATTTATTGAACAGTTATGCGAAAGAAATATATGTAACATTCGATGATATTTAAAGCATCGGTGATAAACAATTTATTTCAATAAATAAGTCCGAAATTAGTTTTGATTATACAAAGTAAAAAACATATTTTCCAAAGATAATCCCAACAATCTCCCACTTATACTCAAAGTCCGCTTTTAAGTATACTACAACATGTCTCGTAGTAGTTAACACGTGACATCTAATGTCACCTACACGAACCTAATAATTTCTCCCACTTATACTCAAAGCAGATTGGCTATGCACTTGACAACCATTCCTCCCACATGTCTCTTGAATGTTTCCAGAGGCAGACACTTTGTGAAAGGATTAACTAGGTTATCCTCCAATGCGATCTTAGCCACCTCTTCATCTCCTCTCTTAACGATTTCTTGTCTAAGATTTCTTTCCTTCAGTGTGCTTGTTTGACTCGTGGACTCTTGGTTCCCTTGAATTTGCAACTGCCCCTAGCAAATATTGCTAGACAAATTCGGAACTCCATCCAAGTCCACAAAGAAGGTCTAGAGCCAAAATGGTTCTTTCACAACTTCACAAGTAGCTACTTACCCGGCTTCCATGGTTGAGTCAGTGATGCATTTCTACTTCACACTCATCCATTTCATGGCTACACTTCCCAAATGAAAGCACACTAACTGAGGCAGATAGTTTTTGGAATCTAAGTCTGATTGGAAATCCGAGTCCGTGTGGCCGATGGGGATTAGACTATCTGACTGATAAATCAACATTCTATCTCGAGTTTTTTTCAGATACTTCAGAATGTTTTTGACTACCGTCCAATATTCTTTCCCCGAGTTACTTTGATATCTTGCCACCATGCCAATAGCAAAGCAGATATCCCGGTCTCGACACAAAGATTGCATACATAAGGCTTCCGGCGGTAAAGACGATATGGAATGCCTTTCATGTCATCTATCTCATTTTTTGTGTCTTAGGGCACATTTTTCGATAGATGGATTCCATGTCCGAAAGGCACGAAGCCTTTCTTGGAATCTCATCTTTGTCAATCGTTTCAAGATAAGTGTCTATGTATGAAGCTTTGCGATAAGCCTATCATTCTTTTTTTGCGATCCGAGTGATCTTGATCCCAAGGATGTGCGCGGCTTCCCCTAAGTCCTTCATATCAAACCTTTTTTTGAAAGTCATGCTCTTACGCCCGATAACACCTTTACATCGTTCCCGATGATCGAGAATGTCGATCTCACGATAGTACTAAGAATACCAATGTAGTTCCGACAATTTTTTTTGTACACACAACTTTCGAACTCGTTTTGATCAAACCCATAAGACTTTATAACATGATCAAAACATTGGTTCCAAGCTCTGGATGCCTGTTTGAGTCCATAAATGGACTTCATGAGCTTACAAACTAGGTGTTCTTGGCCTTTTTCAATGAAGCCCTGGGGTTGTTGCATATAGATTTCTTCGTCAAGACTTTTCGTTAAGGAAAATTGTCTTGACATCCATTTGCCGATTTCAAAGTCGAGATCTTGAAGAATCGACAAAGAAGAATTCGGATGGACTTGAGCATTGCTACGGGCGAAAAAGTTTCCTCATAGTCGATCCCTTCTTTCTGAGTATAACCTTTCGCCACAAGCCTTGCCTTGAAGGTTTCCACCTTCCCGTCCGGTCCTCTTTTTCTCTTGTATACCCACTTGCAACCAATGGGTTTGACCCCATTAAGTGGTTCGACTAGCTCCCACACTCTGTTATGATCCATAGAACCCATTTCGGCTTTCATTGTTGTTTGCCAAGAAACTGCATCCTTGTCTTGGATTGCCTCGTCATATGTCCATGGGCCTGATTCGTCTTGTCCGGAAATCAAGTCCGAGGACTCTCCTATCCCCATGAATCTCTCGGTTGCATCTCACAACCCTCCCACTTCTGACGAGGTTCGGTTCCAGCAAGTGTGTTGTTTGGTATGTCATCTTTACAACAGTAACCGAGGTTAGCCCCCTTAGCTCATTTAAGGTAATCTCACTTCTGGGTCTTCTTTTGTTCATATAGTCTTCTTCCAAAAATCTAAAGTGGGTGCTTATTACCACCTTTTGATCTTCGGGACCATAGAACATACACCCTTTTGTTCCCTAAAGGTATCCTACAAACAACCTTAATTCTGATCGAGGATCCAATTTTCCGGCTTCCTTGTCCAACACGTAGGCCGGACACCCCCAAATCTTCATGTGTCTCAAACTGGGCTTGCGCCCGGTCCACAATTCTTTGGGAGTTTTGGGAACCGATTTGGATGGCACCAAATTGGAAGAATGTAGGTCATTGTTTCTAAGGCATGACCCAGTAACTACTTGGGAAGATCCGTATAACTCATCATAGATCTAACCATTTCCAAAAGAGTTATGTTTCTTCGCTCTGCAACCCCGTTTTGTTGAGGGGTTCCGGGTGCAGTTAGCTGGGATGCAATCCCTTTATCAGACAAGTAGTTCAAAAACTCATCGCTGAGGTACTCGCCTCCACGATCGGATCATAGAGACTTGATACGTTTTTCCTTATGATTCTCTACTTGAGCCTTAAATTCTTTGAATTTCTCAAAGGTCTCAGATTTATGCTTCTTAAGGAAAATATAATCGTACCTTGAGTAGTCATCAATAAAAGTGACGAAATACTCATAACCTCCTCTTGCTTTGGTTGACATTGGACCACATACATCTGTGTGAACGATTTCTAACACTTCTTTGGCTCTATTCCCCTTTGGCTCCGAATGCCCTCTTCGTCATTTTGCCCTCCAAACATGATTCGCAGGTTGGAATTGGTTCAACTTGGAGAGACTCCCAGTGAACCTACTTCTACCAACCTTTGGATCCTCTTTGGATTAATATGTCCCAATCTTAGATGCCATAGAAGTGTCTCGTTCACGTTTTCTTTTATCGAAAACAGTTGATGTGTTATAAGATGCATTTCGTGAGTGGTGTGCAAAGTTAATTGTATAGATATTTTCCATCAATGTCCCATAACAGATACACTCATCATTTCAAGAAATGATTTCATTCTTATTAGAAGAAACTAAGTGTCTATTAACAGAATTTTAGAAACTGAAAGTGAATTCTTTCTAAAACTGGGAACATAAAGAACATCTCTTAAAATTAGAACTCTGTCTTCAAAAGACAGGTGCACTTCTCCCACTGCTTCAGCTGCCACTCTCGTAGCATCGCCCAGTGTGATGAAGATCTCACTGCCACTAAGTTGTCGGATCAGTTTGAACCCGTGAAGCAAACATGATTAGTGGATTCCGTATCAACTACCCACGAATGAGAAGTATACGCCGCTAATCAAGTTTCAACAATTAGTGTGTGAGAATTACCTTTCTTTCTGACCCTTTTTGGGTTGGAATAGGTAAACCTCCATCGTCCTCTTTTCACCGCAGCTTAAGCACTTCCTCTTTGGATTTTCCTTGTCACCACCAGCATTCATCATCTTATCATTGCCCTTGGCAACAGTTGAGTCTGATTGCTTATGGCCTTTTGGTCACCTTCTTCTTCTTGCCATCCCTTGGCCTAGAAGATGAAGACAGACCACTTGCCTTCAAAGCTTGAGTTTGGTGCCCTATCAATATCTTTGCCGAGACCAAAGCTTGCAACAAATCAGCTTGCGAGGCAAAATTGCTCAGAAACTTTTGGGCAGAGAATGAAGTTCCAAATTCATCTGAGTCTCCAGATTATAATTTGTACTCAGAACTTTAAGTTTGTTCAGATGGGCCATCTATTTTGAGGACGTAATCCCTCACGGGTTTGCCCTCCACCAAATTCAAATATTTACATCTCTTAAGGTGATCCGAGGAGTCTCGCATTTTTTTTGACTCGTCATTGGCTCATCTGATTTTGGTGTGTCAAGAATCCACTTGTGCTTTTGTGCAGTTAGGACAATTATAATTTTCCGTTTCCAATCAATATAGTTTCCATACTTATTCTATTGACTTTAAGTATAATAGTAGTGGATTAAAAGGTTACGACATGCTGAACTGAAATAAATAATAATATGCATAAGCATAAATATATCACAAGGTTCGATCACATGTTTCATATTAAAATCTCAAAAAAAATATGAACATGCATCAGCCAACATCTCAAAACAGTTTAAATAAGCCACGTGGGGTGGGTCATTATTTAAACACATTCAAGCAGGTTGTAAACAAGAACAGTTACAAACCTTTAATATCCAGATTAATAGTTGGCTCTCACTTGACCAATATAAAATTGACAGGGACTTCGGGGAAGTGTTGGGATTATACGGAAAAATATACTTTTTACTTTGTATAATCGAAACTGAATTTCCAGACTTATTTACTGAAATAAATTGTTTATCACTGATGCTTTAAATATGATTGAATGTTACATATATTTTCTTTGATAACGTGTTACATTGTAGTTAATTTAGTGATACCGGATCACGAAGATTAAATTAATGGTCCCCTTGTAACTAAAAAGTACGCCATTCACAACCTAAATGGAAATGAACAACCCATCGCGAAAAGGTTGAGGTGTAAAGCTCGAGATTGGTTTGTCTTGACCAAGAGATTACACTAGTGCATGATCGATGAATTGAATAGGACCTCTGAGGAGGATAAATTCTTTAATCGACACAAGGAAGAATTAGACCTCGGTGGTTCGTTGTTTCTTAATCTTCGTTCCTTAAATAGGATCACGTGGGATTGGTAACTATTGCTTTGACTTATCATGGGTAATTAATCAAAGAGATTCAATACTTTTTTTATTTGAGCAATATTATTAGTCACATGTGATTGCTAAGATTTAATACTTAATAATCGCGGTGCAAGCACGCTTTGTTCGATTTGCCCCCTTGGGAGGTTCATAAGCTTTATCATATCAAATCTTGCAATTGGAATTAGTTTCCGGTATGGATAATAATGTTGAACCGTTCCTCGACCAAGGATAAAAGATGTTAATTAATGGAAAGCTATTTCAGTGGCTTGAATTAATTAATGGGCTAGATAATCTTAAACACGGAAATAATGACCGGAGCCATATTGATCGTGATATGGGTTAAGATGGATAGTGCAATATTAATTATGTAGTGGGATTAATTAATATTTATGGGCTTGAATTATATTGTGGCTCAATATTAGATATTCAAGGTCCATTAGAAGGTCCAATCTTAATTCTCCTAAAGACCCCCTGAGTAGCACAACAAATAGTCCAATAACTTGAAAAGGTGATTAAAATAAAATAAATATTGTTGCTTATTTTTTTCTCTAAATTTTCGAAATTTATGGATAAAAGAGGTAGAAAGATTTTCTTTGAATTTTGTTATGGAATGAAGATATGTATTCTTGGAATACAAGATTATCTCATTAAATTCAAGAAATCTCCCACTTGGTTATTCATAAGGGATATTTCAAAATTTTTGAAAATAGAGGGCAAGAAAGATTTTCTTGATTTTCTTGAAAAGATATTATGGAAGATATGTATTTCTTGAAATACAAGAATATCTCATAAATTCAAGAAGATCCAAATCTTGGAATCTTGCACTCCAAATTTTCAAAAATTCCATATATATTGAGGAGGTGGGATTTTTGTGGAATATTTTAATTATGGAAAAAAGAATATAGGAGATATATTCAAGATTTCTTGATGATCAAGAAAAGTCTTTTCCCACATTGGTTTTCTACTGAAAAATTCGACCACCTCTCTCCTATAAATAGGGGATGATTGTTTCATTCCCAAATACAATTCCATGTGCTGGAAAAATTAGCAAATCTATGAAAGTGGTGCAACAAAGTTTATTTTTTTCCTTTTGTTAATTGTTCGCGAGTATCCTTCCACCGGATTGTCGAAAGCAAGGGCTAAGGAATACTTGGGAAGTCCTTTTGGTTAGTCCGCCCAACCGAATTTCATCCCGCCGTAGATCCCGAGAGGTTTTACGTGCTTATTATACGCATGAATGTTGTTGAATTAAAGAATTAAATGCTAGTAATAATTAAAGATTTAAATTTGTATTTAAATATTCACTTAATAGATCTCAGGCAACTCATTCTCCAACAATTGGTATCGAGCCACGGTTTGAAGCTCAATTTTTAAATTGTAATTTAATTCGCGGACATTAAATTTGAAATTGGATAGTAGAACCATTAGATCATTTTGCGGTATCCAATTGTCATGAATTTTAATGTGTTTATTTATGCATGCATATAAATTGTGGTTTTAATTTGATTCGTTCGGATTTGTTTTGCCTCGTGAGAAAATCCACGAGTAGACTAGGATTTGTTTGATTTGATCAATGTATCAGTCTAGACTCCAGTTTTATTTATTTTTTGAAAATAAATTGTAACCTGGACGAAATCCAAGAGATTCTAAGAATTGTTTAGAGAAATCCGTAATCCCAGCGTGAAGCGGCGGGCGCCAACAGCACGCACGGGCACAGTATAGGCTTGGCCTACCGAAAGGCCATAGGAGGAATGTGCTCAAGACGTAAGCAAGAGACGCAGACCGCGGCGCTGCATCGTGCCAAGCGACGGCGGCGCAAGACGCTGGCACGCCAAGTAGGACGGGTCACGGTCACGGGCGAGATACAAGGATGCCGCCGAAGGGCTGACGCTCACGACGGGTGCCGAGGCGGTCGAGAGACCGGCGGCACGCCCATCGGCGGCAGTTTAGGCCGCTGAAGCCGTTTCTAGCCAAGTGGCCGCCTGACGCGGCAGTATCCCGCCGCGAAATGCTTGCCATGCGGCATTTCAAGATCGGGTATTTTTCGAGATTTAACGTGTGGGAGAAATTCGAGACGTGTTTCTTCAAGATCAAGTCAAGAAAAATCAAACCATGACAATTGGATAATTTGTGCCCAATATGTTTATTTTTCTGTTTTGCTTGATTTATTTGTTCTATCTTATGCTTTATTTAATTTGTTTAAATGTGTTTGCATGAGGGTTGTCAAATGGAAAAATCTCACCTTCAAAATTACTAAGTATGTTTAAATAATTAATTAACAATTTTATTCAGGATAATAAAATTGAATTAATTTTGACCTCCATGATTTATTTATTTGTGAATTCTTTTGGAGAAATTTCCCCAACGAGACGGTCAAAAGATAGCTTTCACATGAATGAATTCCAAATGGATGATTGTGGGTTATTACTAGTGGCGACGATGACCCTCCCAACGAGGCTCGATCAAAGCGAAATAATAATCCTATATTTAATCATGGTTATTACTTAGGTATAAAATTTATATGCATATACTTCTCCAAGTCCCCCGCCAATTTTATATTGGTCAAGTGGGGAGCCAACTATTAATCTGGATATTAAAGGTTTGTAATCGTTCTTGTTTGTAACTCGCTTGAATGTGTTTAAATAATAACCCACCCAACGTGGCTTATTTAAACTATTTTTGAGATGTTGGTCGATGCATGTTCATATTTTTTTTAGATTTTAATATGAAGCATGTGATCGAACCTTGTGATATACTTGTGCTATTGCATATAGTTGTTTATTTGATTCAAAGATGTCGATTTACCTTTTAATCCTTTGTTATTATACTTAAAGACAATACAATATGTATGGAAACTATATTGGAAACGAAAAATTATAATTATCCTAAGCGCAAAAAAGCACACAAGTGGATTCTTGACACACCAAAATCGGATGAGCCAACCGACGAGTCAAAACACGCGGGACTCGTCGGATCACCTTCTCGAGAGATGTCGTCGGCCGAAAATGGTGGAGGGCAAACCCGTAAGGGATTACGTCCTCAAAATAGATGGCCCATCTGAACAAACTTGAGATTTCGAGCGCAGATTATGATCCGGAGACTCGGATGAATTTGGTACTTTCACTCGCCCAAAAAGTTTTTGAGCATTTTGGCCTCGCTAGCTAATTTGTTGCAAGCTTTTGGTCTCTAAGTAGAAATGATGATAAGGCACCAAACTCAAGCTTTGATTTGACAAGCAAGTGGTCCGTCTTCATCTTCTAGGCCAAGGGTAGGCAAGATAAAGAAAGAGGACCAAAGGCCATAAGCAATAAAACTCAACTATTGCCAAGGGCAATGGTAAGATGAGAATGCTTGTTCAGGTCAAGGAAAATCCAAAGAGGAAGTGCTTAAGGCTGCGGTGAGAGAGGACAATGGAGGTTTTGCTGTTCAAACCCCAAAAGGGGCCGGAAAGAAAAGTAATTCTCACACACTAGTTGTTGAAACTTGTTTAGCGGGCGATACTTCTCATTCGTGGGTGGTTGATCACGAGATCCACTAATCATGTTGGCTTCACGGGTTCTAAATGATCCGAACTTAAAGTGGGAGTGAGATCCTCATCACATCGGGCAACATTATTTAAAGTAGAAGACATTGCAATGCTACGTAAGTGGCGAGATATTGTAATCTTACGATAGTAACGATCATTGCAATACTACGCAAGTAAAGCAGACATTGCAATGGTACATGAGTAGCGATTAAAGCGTGGGAGAAGTGAACCTATCTTTTGAAGATAAAGTTTTTTTGAGATTATCTTTATGTTCCCGGTTTTTAGAAAGAATTCACTTTCAGTTTCTATAATTCGATTAAAGGACACTAAGTTTCTTCTAATAAGAATGATATCATTTTTTAAATGATGAGTGTATCTATTATGGGACATTGATGGAAAATCTCTATGCAATTAACTGTGCACACCACTCAATTAAATGCATCCTATAACACATCAACTATTTCCGACAAAAAAAAGCGTGAACGTAAACACTTCCTTGGCATCTAAGATTAGGTCATATAAATCCAAAAGAGGATCCAAAGGTTGGTGAAAGATGGTTCACTTTGGAGCGTCTCCAAGTTGAACAAATTCCAACCCGCGAATCATGTTTGGAGGGTAAAATGACCAAGAGGGAAATTGGAGCCAAGGGGAATAGAGCCAAAGAAGTGTTAGAGATCGTTCACACAGATGTATGTGGTCCAATTTCAACCAAAGCAAGAGGAGTTTATTAGTATTCTTATTGATGATTACTCAAGAATGCGGTTACATTTTCCTTATGAAGCATAAATCTGAGACCTTTGAGAAATTCAAAGAATTTAAGGCTCAAACAGAGAATCATAGGGAAAAACGTATCAAGTCTCTACGATCTGATCGTGGAGGCGAATACCTCAGCGATGAGTTTTTGAACCACTTATCTGATGAAGGGATTGTATCAACTCATCGCACCGGAACCCTCAACAAAGCGGGGTTGCAGAGCTTAAAAAAACATAATTCTTTTGGAAATGGTTAGATCAATGATGAGTTATGCGGATCTTCCCGAGTCGTTCTGGGGTCATGCCTTGGAAACAGCGACTTATTCTGAACTTGGTGCTATCCAAATCGGTTTCCAAAACTCCCAAAGAATTGTGAACCGGGCGCAAGCCTAGTATGATACACATGAGAATTTGGGGGTGTCCGGCCTACGTGTTGGACAAGGAAGCTGGTAAATTGGATCCTCGATCAAAATTAAGGTTGTTTATAGGATACCCCGAGGGAACAAAAGGGTGTATGTTCTATAGTCCCGAAGATCAAAAGGTGGTCATCAGCACCCACTTTAGATTTTTGGAAGAAGACTATATGAACCAAAGAAAATCCAGAAGTGAGATTACCTTAAATGAGCTTAGAGGGCAAACCTCAGTGCCAACTGTACTAGATGATATACCAAACGAATACGCTTTCACAATCGGACCCTCGTCGTAGTGGGAGGGTTGTTTGTTAGCCCGAGAGATTCATGGGAATAGGAGAGTCCTCGGACTTGATTCCCGGACAAGACGAATCAGACCCATGGACATATGACGAGGCACTCCAAGATAAGGATGCAGATTCTTGGCAAACAGCAATGAAAGCCGAAATGGGTTCTATGTTTCATAATAAAAGTGTGGGAGCTAGTCGAACCACTTAATGGGGTCAAACCCATTGGATGCAAGTGGGTATATAAGAGGAAAAGAGGACCGGACGGGAAGGTTGAAACTTTTAAAGCAAGACTAGTGGCAAAAGGTTATACTCAGAAAGAAGGGATCGATTATGAGGAAACTTTTTTGCCCGTAGCCATGCTTAAGTCCATCCGTATTCTCTTATCGATTGCTGCGTATTTTGACTTTGAAATCTGGCAAATGGATGTCAAGGCAGCTTTCCTTAACGAAAGTCTTGATGAAGAGATCTATATGCAACAAACCCAAGGTTTCATTGAAACAGACCAAGAACACCTAGTTTGTAAGCTCAAGAGGTCCATTTCACGGACTCAAACAGCATCGAGCTTGGAACCAATGTTTTGATCATGTTATAAAGTCTTATGGGTTTGATCAAAACGAGTTTGAAAGTTGTGTGAACAAAAAGCGTGTCGGAACTGCATTGTTATTCTTAGTACTATACTTAAATGACATTCTGATCATCGGGAACGATGTGAAGGTGTTATCAGACATAAGGGCATGGCTTTCAAAACAGTTTGATATGAAAGACTTAGGGAAAGCCGGACACATCATTGGGATCAAGATCACCCGAGATCGCAAGAAAATGATGATCGGGTTATCGCAAGTTTCATACATAGACACTGTCTTGAAACGCTTCAGCATGCAAGATTCCAAGAAAGGATTCGTACCTTTCAGACTTGGAATCCATCTATCCAAGAAAATGTCCCCTAAGATTAAAAAAAGGAGATAGATGACATGAAAGACATTCCTTGTTAGCCTACCGCCGGAAACCTTATGTATGCAACATCGCGGTAACGAGACCCGGATATTTACTTTTCCGTAGGCATGGTAGCAAGATATCAAAGTAACTCAGGGAAAGCGCATTGGACGACAGTTAAAAACATTCTGAAGTGTCTGAAAAGAACTCGGGATAGAATGTTGATTTATCAGTCAGATACTCCAATCCCCATTGGCTACACGGACTCGGATTTCCAATAGACTTAGATTCCAGTAATTATCTACCTCAGTTAGTGTGTTTCCATTTGGGAAGTGTAGCCATCAAATGGACGAGTGTGAAGCAGAAATGCATCACTGACTCAACCATGGAAGTCGGGTAAGTAGCTGCTTGTGAAGCAGTGAAAGAATCGATTGGGCTCTAGACCTTCTTAGTGGACTTGGATGGTGTTCTGAATTTGTCTAGCAATATTTTCTAGGGGCAGTTGCAAATTCAAGAGAACCAAGAGTCCACGAGTCAAACAAGCACACTAAAGGAAAGACATCTTATACAAGAAATCGTTAAGAGAGGAGATATAGATGTGGCAAAGATAGCGTCTGAGGATAGCCTAGCAGATCCATTCACAAAGCGTCTGCCTCTGAATACATTTGAGAGACATGTGAGTGGAATGGGTGTCAAGACCGTTGACAATCTGCTTTGAGTATAAGTGGGAGAAATTATTATGTTCGTGTAGGTGACATTAGATGTCACGGACTACGCGAGACATGTTGTAGTATACTTAAAAGCAGACTTTGAGTATAAGTGGGAGATTGTTGGGATTATACTGAAAAGTATGTTTTTTACTTTGTATAATCGAAACTGAATTTCCAGACTTATTTACTGAAATAAATTGTTTATCACTGATGCTTTAAATATGATTGAATGTTACATATATTTACTGCATAACTGTTCAATAATTCGTACGTGTTACATTGTAGTTAATTTAGTGATACCAGATCACAGAAGATTAAATTAACAGTCCCTTGTAACTAAAAGTACGCCATTCACGACCTAGATGGAAATGAACAACCCATCGCGAAAGGTTGAGGTGTAAAGCTCAGATTGGTTTGTCTTGACCAAGAGATAACACTAGTGCATGACTGATGCACTGAATAGGACCTACAGGAGGATAAATTCTTCAGAACTGAACAAGGAAGAATTAGACCTCAGTGGTTCGTTGTTTCTTAATCTTCGTTCCTTAAATAGGATCACGTGGAATTGGTAACTATTGCTTTGACTTATCATGGGTAGCGAATCAAAGAGATTCAATACTTTTTATCTTGGGCAATATTATTGATCACATGTGATTGCTAAGATTTAATACGAAGAATCGTGTGCAAGTACGCTTGTTCGATTTCCCCCTTGGGAGGTTCATAAGCTTTATCATACCAAATCTTGCAAGTGGAATTAGTTTCCGGTATGGATAATAATGTTGAACCGTTCCTCGACCAAGGATAAAAGATGTTAATTAACGGAAAGCCATTTTAGTGGCTTGAATTAATTAATGGGCTAGATAATCTTAAACACGGGAAATAATGATCGGGAGCCATATTGACTGTAATATGGGTTAAGATGGATAGTGCAATATTAATTATGTAGTGGGATTAAAATATTTATGGGCTTGAATTATATTGTGGCTCAATATTAGATATTCAAGGTCCATTAGAAGGTCCAATCTTAATTCTCCTAAAGACCCCCTGAGTAGCCCAACAAATAGTCCAATAACTGAAAAGGTGATTAAAATAAAATAAATATTGTTGCTTATTTTTTCTCTAAATTTTCGAAATTTATGGATAAAATAGGGAGAAAGATTTTTTTTGAATTTTGTTATGGAATGAAGATATGTATTCTTGGAATACAAGATTATCTAATTAAATTCAAGAAATCTCCCACTTGGTTATTCATAAGGGATATTTCGAAATTTTTGAAAATAGAGGGCAAGAAAGATTTTCTTGATTTTCTTGAAAAGATATTATGGAAGATATGTATTTTTTGAAATACAAGAATATCTCATAAATTCAAGAAGATCCAAATCTTGGAATCTTGCACTCCAAATTTTCGAAAATTCCATATATATTGAGGAGGTGGGATTTTTGTGGAATATTTTAATTATGGGAAAAAGAATATAGGAGATATATTCAAGATTTCTTGATGATCAAGAAAAGTCTTTTCCCACATTGGTTTTCTACTGAAAAATTCGACCACCTCTCTCCTATAAATGGGGGATGATTGTTTCATTCTCAAATACAATTCCATGTGCTGGAAAAATTAGCAAATCCACGAAAGTGGTGCAACAAAGTTTATTTTTTTTCCTTTTGTTAATTGTTCGCGAGTATCCTTCCACCGGATTGTCGAGCAAACGCTAAGGGAATACTTGGGAAGTTCTTTTGGTTAGTCCGTCCAACCGAATTCACTGCCATCCCGAGAGGTACGTTCACGTAAACCCGTAGATTCCGCATGCGTAGGTTTTACGTGGCTTATTATATGCATGATATGTTGTTGCAATTATTATTTGAATTAGTATAAGATTAATTCATGCTAGTAATAATTAAAGAATTAAATTTGTATTTAAATATTCACCCCGAATAGATCTGTGCAACTCATTCCCCAACAGGAAGTATATGCATATCAATTTTATACCTAAGTAATAACCATGATTAAATACATAATTATTATTTCGCTTTGAACGAGCCTCGTGGGGAGGATCATCGTCGCCACTAGTAATAATCCACAATCATCCATCTAGAATTTATTCATGTGAAAGCTATCTTTTGACCGTCCCGTGGGGGAAATTTCTCCAAAAGAATTCACAAATAAATAAATCATGGAGGTCAAAATTAATTCAATTTTATTATCCGGAATAAAATTATCAATTAATTATTTAAACATACTTAGTAATTTTTAAAGGTGAGATTTTTCATTGGGCAATTCTCATGCAAACACATTTAAACAAATTAAATAAACCACAAGAAATCACAACAATAAATCAAGCAAAACGGAAAAATAAACATATTGGGCACAAATTATCCAATTGTCTTGGTTTGATTTTTCTTGCCTTGATTTTGAAGAAACGCCGTCTTGAATTTCTCCCACTCGATCGTCTCGAAAGGAACTCCGTCTCGAAACGCCACGCTAAAGCTTAAGGATACACGCAATCCGCCGCACCAAGGCCGAAGCCGCCGCGTCCGTCGAAGCGCTCATTGCTGCGGCAGACGCCCATCATCGACCGGCGACCTTCAAGAAACTTCACCTCGCCGCTTCTCAGAGCCTTCGGCGGCGATTCGGCATGCGACGTCGCGGCGTGCCGTCGCGTTATTTCCCGACCTCGCCTCGCCGGCGTGGAACTTCGGCGGCGCCGCGCATCAGCGCGTGCTGCGTGCGCTTCGCCGCTTCGCCCGTCGCCCGTTCGCCGCCCGGTTCGCGCGCGCTTATATGCTCCCGCCCGCCGTCTTGCACGACCCCTATTTCGGCCTTCAATTTCGGCCCCACGCGCGTGCGTGCATGCGTTCCGGAGTTTGCGGCTCCTTAACCCGTTTTCAGCGTTCGCCCTTCCGATATGCTGGTTCTCGGATCTATCCTTTAATTCTTCGTCTCCGCCTCCGTTTTTGATCCGGTTATAATTTATTTACAAAAAATAAATAAACCTAGATCTAGACTAGTCTATTACATTGATCAAATCAAACAAATCCTAATCTACTCGTGGATTTTCTCACGAGGCAAAAAGAATTCGAACGAATCGAATTAAAAACCACAATTTATATGCATGCATAAATAAACACATTAAATTCCATGACAATTGGATACCTAGCAATTCTACCATCCAATTTCAAATTTAATGAAAACGAATTAAATTACAATTTAAAATTCAAAGCCCGAAACCGAGGCTCTGATACCAGTTGTTGGGGAATTATTTGCACGAATCTATTCGTGATGAATATTTAAATACAAATTTAATTCTAACAATTATTACTAGCATGAATTAATCCTATATTAATTCAAATAATAATCCAACAACAAATCATGAATATAAAACAGTTCACGTAAATCCTACGCATGCGGAATTACTACGAGTTTACGTGAACGTACCTCTTGGAATGGCAATGGACTCGTCGATAAAAACACACCAAAAGGCCTTCTCAAGTATTCCCTAGTCCTTGCTCGATAATCCGGTGGAAGGATGCTCGCGAACAATTAACAAAAGGAAAAATAAAAAATTGTTGCACCACCTTTGTGGATTTACTAATTTTTCCAGCACATGGAATTGTACTTGGGAATGAAAGAATCATCCCCTATTTATAGATAGGGTGGTGGTCGAAATATTTGGGAAAAAATGTGGAAAAATCTTTTCTTGATCTCCAAGAAATCTTGAATATATCTCATATATTCTTTACTCCATAATTAAAATATTCCACAAAAAATCCCACCTCATCTTGTTATGGAATTTTCTAAATTTAAGGATCAAGATTTCAAGATTTGGATCTTCTTGAATTTATGAGATATACTTGTATTCCAAGAAATACATATCTACCATAATATATTTTCAAGAAAATCAAGAAAATCTTTCTTGCCCTTTATATTTCAAAATTTTGAAATTTACTATATGAATAACCAAGTGGGAGATTTCTTGAATTTAATGAGATAATCTTGTATTCCAAGAATACATATCTTCATTCCATAACAAAATTCAAAGAAAATCTTTCTCCCCTTTTATCCATAATTTTTGAAAAAAAAGGAAAAATAGGCAACAAAATTTATTTTATTTTTAAACACCTTTTTCAGTTATTGGACTTTATGTTGGGCTACTTAGGGGGCCTTTAGGAAAATTAAGATTGGATCTTCCAATGGATCTTGAATTCTCAATATTGAGCCACAATATTATTCAAGCCCATAAATATTAATTAATCCCACTACATAATTAATATTGACTATCCATCTTAACCCATATTACGATCAATATGGCTCCGGTTATTATTTTCGTGTTTAAGATTATCTAGCCCATTAATTAATTCAAGCCCTTTGAAATAACTTTCCATTAATTAATATCTTTTGTCCTTGGTTAAGAAAACGGGTTAAACATTATTATCCATACTGGGAAACTATTTCCACTTGCAAGATTTGGTATGATAAATCTTATGAACCTCCCAAGGGGGCAAATCGAACAAGCGTACTTGCACACGATTCTCCGTATTAAATCTTAGCAATCACATGTGACCAATAATATTGCCCAAGATATAAAGTATTGAATCTCGTTGATTCTCTACCCGTGATAAGTCAAAGCAATAGTTACCAACCACACGTGATCCTATTTAAGGGACGAAGATTAAGAAATAACGAACCATCGAGGTCTAATTCTTCCTTGTTCGGGATTCAAGAATTTGTCCTCCAGAGGTCCTATTCGATTGCATCGGTCATGCACTAGTGTAATCTCTTGGTCAAGACAAGCCAATCTGAGCCTTACACTTCAACCTTTCACGATGGATTGTTCATTTCCATCTAGGTCGTGAATGGTGTACTTTTGGTTACAAGGAATTTTTAATTTAATATTTTGTGATATGGTATCACTAAATTAACTACAATGTAACACGTATTATTTATTGAACAGTTATGCACTAAATATATGTAACATTCGATGATATTTAAAGCATCGATGATAAACAATTTATTTGATAAATAAGTCCAAAATTCGGTTTTGATTATACAAAATAAAAGCATAATTTCGATTATAATCCCAATGACTCGAGGTTCGATCTGCGCCAGGGCGGATTTGGGCGATAGATCGATGGTGTGATGGGCGATGGCGATGTCGGTGCGGTGGTGCGATTCCGGTGGAGAAAGGAGATGGCGGTGAGATTGAAACAGATGGTGGCGGACTTTGGGGATTGGTGCGGTTGTGAGTGGCAAGTCGGTTTCGGGGCGGCGGTTTCGGGATGAAGACGCGGCATTTGGGAGTATATTTGGGTTGGTGGCGATTCGGATGGCGATGACACTGCGTTGGCGTGTGGTATAGAGGCGGCGTACCCGATGGTACAAGTCTTCCGAATTTGCCCTGTTTGATTGATCAAGACGGTGATGGAGTTGGTGGCCTTGATGCTGCTCGAAGTTCGAAGTTAGCGGCAGCGGCGGCGGACTTCCGTGTTTCAAAGCCAGCGGTGGTGCGGCTCAATCTTTGACGGTGATGGCTTTGGCGATTTGGGCTTGATGCGTGGTGGAGGGTTGCGAGATGATGACCGAATTCAGGGCGGTGGTGGAGATATGGACGGGAGGCATCGGCGGGTCAAGTTTGGGTCGGAGACGAGCGACGTCGCGTCTGCGGTGGGGCGGCGAAGTCGCCGCAACTTGCGACCGTGGTGCAAAGTGTGAATCGCGGCAATCGGTTTGAGATCCATTAGGTGAGCGTTGTACAAGCGAAGCTTCGGATATGTGAGGTAAATCTTTGGTGGGCGTGTTTGATGTTGGGATGGTACCAATTTCTGAGTTCTTATTTGTATGTATATGTGTGGCATGTATGTTTGGTTTTTGTTTTGTAGTTTGTAGGTTTGGAATTGTGAATCTTGGGTGGGTTTGAGTCCATGAAAATGTGAGCAATTGTAACAGAGATGAGGAAAGTGAGAGTTGCCCGAAGATTTTTCATTTTGGGGAGTGACCTAGGTCTTTGGTTGGTTTTGTTTTTTGTAAGAAGACCAACGTTAAGAGGTTTTGCAATTGCAGGAGAAATGGATGGTATGAAAGCTTGGTGAAAGCTTGAAGAATGGATAGCATGAATGTGATTTTTTCTTGGTTTTTTGGTTTGGAGATTTTAGATTCAAGCTTGCAGACTTCAAGATTTGAAGGTTTGAAGATGGAATATGAAGATTTGAAGATTTGATGATGAAAATGGAAAATTCTTGAGGATACTCCAATGAGAATCATTGTTTGACTCTTAAAGAGTACCCTCCTTCTAGCGCCAATTGTTGCGTACTAAAATATCGGGTTTAAGGATTTGAATGTGGCTATCGATTCTAGTAACACAAATAAGTAATTAATGGTAAATAATCGAACACAAAGACTGCGGGAAGAACTCTTGAGTTTTTCCCTTAAATTTGATGTTGTATAGATGATGAGAGAATGAGAGGATCCAAGTCCTCTACAATGAGGGGTGTGGTCCTCTATTTATAGAGGACCAACCCTAAAAGCTAAAATACTAATTTATTCATCTTGACCCTTTATCGTAGGGTTTTATTACAACCGTTGATCTAAACAAAAAAATATTATCTATTTTATATATATTTTACATCAAATGCTCTTGTACGGTCTCGTAAAGCTGACGTTGACTCTTGACTTGGCCGGATTATCATCTCGTGTTGTTCTTGTTGGCTTTGCTCGTGGAGAGACCTCGGGGGAGGTCGCCCGGGGAGCGACCTCGGGGGAGGTCGCCCGGGGAGCGACCTCGGGGAGGTCGCCCGCTCAGGCAGTCTTTATTCTTCTCTTTCCGACCTCGCCTATGGATCGTCCTCGGGGGAGGTCGCTCGTTAAGGTGAGGCTGATCTTCTGTCGGGTCGGGTCGATTCGGGCCTAGGTGGGCCCTGCTGACGTGTCGGATACGGGCACATATCCAGTTTGATTTGTGCTACAACATCAAGTATGAACTGTCTCAATGTCTTTTTTTTTATCGGCCAGAAGAAGATATTATTAAAATGTTGATAAAAGGGGTATAAGAAATACCCCTACATACAGATCGAAATCTGAAAGGAGAAAACAACTAGCAATCTAAGAGTTTCCTAGGGTTCTCAAGCCAATCTTTAAATGAACAATTACACAGATTTGGGTATTTGATAGAACACCAACTCCATAGTCGCCCTTTTATCTCTTCAATTATTTTCGCCTCATCAAAACTCTTATCCTCAAAAATTAGTTCATTACGCCATTTCTAAATTAGTCAGACCACACATATCCACAGTCCAACTGTCTCAATGTCTTATTATCTTCAATACTTGGTGGGTAAGTTTTCAAGCTGACTGCTTGACCTTAATGCACTAGACGAAAATAAAAAATTGCCTACGAAATTTTCCAAATGGCAAAGAAATTTTCCAACAAAAATAATTCGGTCCTTAAATAATGAGGATTACTTACGAATTTTTACAATTTTAGTAGACAAACAAATTACCTACGAATAAACTGCCTACACATTTGTAATTTTCGTAGGCAAACTTACCCAGAAAAATAATTTCCTAGACACTTATATTTGTAGTTTAGAAATGACCTATATGATTAGAAAATTTTATTGGCAAGTCATCGACAATCCTTACTATTTAAGAACTAAATTATGCTCGTTGAAAATTCTATAGACATGTTGAAAAATTTCGTAGGCAATTCACTATTTTTTTGTAGTGCTGGACGTCAAGTGGATGAGCCTCGGTGGCCGAGCTTCCTGACTCAGCTCTGAGACAGTTGTAAAGCTGAGCAAGGTTCATCGGATCCCTTGTTCGGGAATTGCTCGCCAGGCTGGCCGAGCAACTTTGCTCGGCCATGTGTGCTCCTATTGGAGGGTTGACCTGAATTGGGCGAACACGACTAGTCTCCCGTGCTGACTGCTGATTGAGCGAGTAACTTTGACCGGAGACCGACCGTAACAGTCCTCACTCCTCAGCAAATATATATTATTACATGCCTCAAATTCGGTAAATGGTAAAAGAATGAAAACGTTCGATTTGAGGTATTTAATTATATCGTGCAAGTGGATTTGCGAAATATGCCACGCATGGAACTCTCTGTGTTGACTGTTGAACGAAACTAATGGGCAATTAAGTAATTTCACTCGATTTTAATGGATTGGGCCTCCAAATACAACAGGCTCAAAGATAATTAATGAATTCAAAGTACAAATTACGCTTTATATTTTGGATTTTTTAAAATATATATTCCACGTTAGTTTGATATTGCAAATTTGTGCTTTGTTGCTTATCTATAATAACAGTCATTTAAATAATAGAAGGGCTTAATTATTTGAACAAGCAATTCGGATTTTCCTAAGAAATAGAATGAGATGAGCACATATGTAGTCAATGTTTCGTGGTAGAAATAGAATGGAATATTATGAGACTGAGCCATGAGTTGTAAAGTGGTGGAAAATTTTTACCCGGTATAATCTTTAAGGGAGTTAAAGTTTCTGAAAGGAACTTAAAAGCAACTTTAATGGAGTTGACCTATATACACACACTAGCATAAGCTCAAGATTTGGTCTAGTGAAAATAATAGCATTACTAATTAATCTTCCAAAAAACGGCTAAAATCATGTATGATCTCCTTCCTCTTTTTCCCTTTCCTTAATTTCCTTCCGGATAAGACAACAATTCGTATGAGACGGTTTCATGCATGAGACGAGGTACCCATATTTCTCAAAATATTAAAGCATCAATGTTCAAATTATGTTCCGATTCATCGTAAAATCGTCTCTCGCAAGTGTGCCTCAAGAACACTAATACGAAGGGAAGACCGTTCTCCTAGACTTCTAGTTCAAAAAGTATGCACCTTAAATTTAATGAAAAATAAATAAATTAGAATTTTGAATTCATCCAAAAGAAAATGAATATCTCTTCAATAAAATTAAAATGTCTAATTAATTAATAACATTTTTCCCCTCGCGAAACCTAAATACTACTCCATCTATTCCATTATAAGTTTCTCATTTTCCTTTTCTATCAATCCTACTATAAATTTCTTATTTCATAAATAAAAATAATTATTTCACTACCCATAATTTTTATCTTCACTTTTCACACAATATTATAAAAATTGTCACCTTCATACTCCACTTATTACTTCACATACAATTTTTCTTTTTTCCAATACCCAAAACTCACCTTCATTTTTATTATTTTATTATTATTTTTTAATAAAAATACCCAAAATAAATGGAAAATTTATACGGAGGGAGTATGTGTAAACATGCGCACTACTATAAAATATTGATGAATATCGAGGGAGGGACATTAGGATTTTGTAAAATCATGATGTAATGATTTGCTGAAATAGTAAATGTTGTGTCAGAGCTTTTAATGCTTAACTATTTGCTTTGTGTTTCACAGTTCAGTAATGATGTTACCTTTTCAGATAAGCCTAATTGATGACAAATCAATCTCCATTCCAATTTTAATCTCACTATTTTTGTTTTGATCCGTTTAAATTTTAACTGCATATTTTTTTTAATGAAAATATCTACTTTAACTCACATTCTTCAAACACTTATTTATTTATTATATTTCATTCTCTATCCTCAATATTTTATCACATTTAATAAATATTAT
Source organism: Stenogyne calaminthoides (assembly GCA_037126765.1). Lineage (NCBI taxonomy): Eukaryota > Viridiplantae > Streptophyta > Magnoliopsida > Lamiales > Lamiaceae > Stenogyne > Stenogyne calaminthoides. The sequence continues at coordinate 35,920,855 of JBBCBC010000009.1, forward strand.
TCTATTATTTAATAAAATTGAATTTTTCTTTCTATCACAACACTTTATCACTTTATCATATAAAATATTAATAAACAATTTTTCTTTAAACTCTAAGCACACAGTAAATATGCAGTTAAAATCGAGAAGGATGGAGTATATCGGAGGGCCTTATTTTCAATTTAATTATCGCTTTGAAAAATATACATTCAACAATATCTATCTTTTTTGTTTTTTAAGAAATATTAAATGGTGTTATCCAACACTATCTCTTTCTTAATCTGTGATAAGTATAATAATTGATCATAAGACAGAGTTGCTCAAAAAGAAAAAAAAAAAAAAAAATCATAAGATAGAGTAACAAATTGAAAAGATTTTTTATTTTAATAAATTTGAATCTATCAGATAGAGTAACAATTTGAAAATTAAATGAGTGTATCAGATAGAGTAACAAATTGAAAAGATTCTTTGTAATATGTCTGAAAAATTAAAAGAGATAATTTTGAGTGATATCAGATAGAGTAACAATTAAAAAGATTCTTTATTTTAATTAAATAGTGCTTTATATAGTAATTACTGATTATCATACATACAAAATGATATTTTCACCATGAAAGGATTAAGGCGTGATTGGTATATTGGAATAGATAGGGAATGAAATGATTATTCCTTAATCTATTCCAAATATATTGATTGATATGTATTTTTGGAAAAAAAATTATAATTTAATTAGGAATGGTCATTCCAAAAAATAAAGGAATTGTGATTCTTATATACCCCATGTGTTTATGTATTCCACATTTCGATGAATGAATTTTTTTTCCACAAAAAATATTATCATTCATTTCATAATATTACCTTCTACCCAACAACAACAATAATAATTTAATAATAATATTATTTTATTAAAAACATTATTTAATAAAAATAAAAATAATAATCAACTCCAATAATAATAATAATAATCATATTAAATATAATAATATTAAAATATATAAATAATATATTTTTTTAATAATAATACTATATCTCAAAAAATGTAAATTAAAGCGAATTCTTAATAATATTTTACTGAAAATAAAATAAAAATATTATTATTTAATAATATATTATTAATAATAAAAATATTAAAAATATATATAACATTATTATTAACTCATACTTTCAATAATAATTAAAAATATATTAATATACATATATATGTTTACTAAAATTATATATTATTATAATAAACACAATAATAATATAATTATTGTATTTATAAAAAATATATATTAAATAATATATATTAAAAATAAATATAATAATATATTAAAAATATATATAATAATCAATAATAATATTAATATTAAAGTATAGTTAATAATTAATAATAATAATTTTAAAACAGATTCACCAATACTTATATTTCATTCCTAGGTCATACCAATCATAAGAATGATAATTCCTATATCATTTCATTCATTAATTAATTCATTCTATCCAATCGTAATTTCATTCAGTCATATCAATCATGCCCTTAGAGATAGGAACATTATCTAATAAAGAAAATGAGTCAGTTTTCCATAAAATTTGTTTAGTATGAAATTTTTATTTAGCAATATTATGATATTAATTAAATAGTATTAGCATATTTATAGATTTGTTATTTCCATAACAATGCTAGTTTTTATATATAACTGTAATAAAGTTCATGTATATCTATATTTGGATCACAGAAGTGTTACTCATATTAAAAAAAAAAAAAACTTTCGTAAAGTGTTTTTCTTTCTCCAAAATTACAAAAAATTACAGAAATAAATTGAAAGGATCCATATTTTTATTTATTTATACCGTAAATCCATAATCGCATACACAAGTCTCAACAATTTAAAGTAAACTAAAAACAAATTTACCAAAAAATTAACTAATTTCACATTGATAAAATTATAATTTTCAAATAAAATAAGTATATGATATCTCTTTTTTTTTAATAATTAAAAAACATAATTTTCAAATAAAAGGTGGAAGATTAGTTATTATTTTTATTTCTATATGACTATTGGGTTTGAATGTTTAATTTTTTTTTTTTTTTCTAGGAGCGAACTATGTTTTTTTTTTTAAAAGACAATCAATTACAATAGTTTCCTAATATAATCAATTACAATAATTATTTCTACTACCGGACACATGGCAACATCATTTTATCTCACTATAGACCGGAACCGCAATCATCACAAGAGAGGGACTACCTGAAACTGCAACTCGGAACCGCAACCGTACCGCTACCGAAACTGCAACCCAACAACAAGGGACCACCATCCCGCAAGAGGGAGACCACTACAAGAGGTCCCTCTCCGTGTCTCGAACCCGGGACCTCAAGATCTCAGATGGTGGAGCTCTAACCACTTGAGTTGTCCACACTTGACGGAACGAACTATGTTTGGTGTAAGAGAATCATGCGCAGATCGAAAATGCTCCAAAAAGAGTAAGAAACAACGTAGGTATCCCTATGCGTTTCAGAGAAATATTTTAATTTTAAATTGAAAGACCTTTATAAAAATATTTCATTAAATAAAATTATTAAAGCATAATGGAAGACAAATAATATTATCTAATGATAATTATTAAAGCTATATGAGTAGTCCATTTGTGAAATTTATTTATAATATGAAATTTATAACATTGTATCAATTTCATAGTATGAACAAGTTTCACATTAGATTTTATTTGAAAAAAATAATAATTATGAAATTAATTAGTTTATATACACATGTATATAAATAATTTTTTACAACTAATTTTAACTAATACTAACAAATTATCATATTCAAACATATTATCATGAAAATTTGATATTCTAAAATCTAAATTAACAAATCCCTACGAATTCTAATTTAAATCCACGGTATATATAAAACCTCCCCAAATAATAAAAGTGAATTTATATAATCCAAATATTTATATATTTATATTATTTTTTTAATGGATTAAGATTAAAATAAATAACAATATAATATGAAAATTACTAAATCAAAAAATTAAAATAATATAATATATACTAGTAAGTGAACCCGTGCATCGTGATTATACAATTAATTTGTGATTATACAATTAATTTGTGAGTAGATCTTGTGTGAAATATTGCACACTAGTGTTATGTGCAATACCAAACAATTAAGACAAAAAAGACTAAAATTTGTGGGTCATGTGGAGGGGCGAGCGGCTCGGGCTGGTCAAGCGGAGCGGACAGGGTTGGTTGGGCAGGCCACTTGAATATTTTTATCAAGAACATTTCATGCAAGAATATTTTTATCAAAAATTGTTATAGCATAATGGTTCTGGTCTATTTTTAGTGCATTTGGTCGCAAGTTCAATTCTTGTTAAGCACATAATTTTTAATTTTTTTTTCAAGTTATTTTTGTGTGTTACTACATGAACAAAAAGTGTTACGCTATGAAGAAAAACGTGTTACCACATGAACAAAATCAGTACAAGCGCGAAAAGAAATCCCCAGTCCAAAATTGCAGATTTAAAGAACAACTTGATGTGTTACTACATGAACAAAAGAGTGTTACCCTATGAGCAAAAGAATGTTACTACATGAACAAAAAAAACAAGTACAAATAAAAAAAAAAAATCACATTCAAATTTTTTTTTTTTTTTCAAGTTATTTTTGTGTGTTACTACATGAACAAAAGAATGTTACCCTATGAACAAAAGAGTGTTACTACATGAACAAAAATCAGTACAAGCGCGAAAAGAAATCTCCAGTCCAAAATTATTGATTTAAAGAACACTTAATGTGTTACTACATGTACAAAAAAAGTGTTGCCCTATGAACATAAGAGTGTTACTACATGAACAAAAACTAGTACAAACGCGAAAAATAAATCCCCAGTCCAAAATTACAGATTTAAAGAACAACGTGAGAAGGGTGCAGAAGGATCTGAAAGACTGCTTCACAAAATCGTATGAAAAAAATAGAATGACCTGTAAATTTGTGATAATTAGAAAATTGAAGAAAAGAGGAAGAGTATGGAAGAGAAAGAAAAAAAGAAGAACAAGAAAAGAAGAGGAAAAATCTAGAGACGAGCCGCCATCAAAATCAATGGAGATCTGGTCGCGTTTGTTGCTACACGAGAAGAGGAAGGAGAAGAACTCTTCTAGCGTCTGTGACTACGCGAGAAGAATAAGGAAGTCCATGACCCCCCAGCAATCTGCCCTAACCCGGCCCACCTATATGACCAAGAAAAAAAAAAAACTCAATTGCACATATCATTTGTATGCAATATTGCATACAAGTTTTTGTGTTAATTTGTATCAATTTTATGGCTAAGTCTTGTTATATGCACCCAACTGCACCGTGCACTCATAGTGCATTTTAAAATCGTGTGACTTTTTATATTGAGAAATGCAACTTGTTTATACTAAATCGTGCAACTATTAATATGGATTAAATATTTATTTCAAAGATTCGTTTCCATTTTGACAATAACTTTGGCAAGAAAATTTATTGGTTTCTAACGATTTCTATGGAAATATTTAACATATTTTTTATAAAAGATTTTTCTCAATCCGTTATAATTTGTTAATATTTATTCCAAATATTTTTCTCAATTTATTATAATTTATTAATATTTGTTTGAAAAAATTATTTCCCAATTTAACATTAGAGTATGTGGAAATATACTACATATATTTGACTAGATCTTGTATGCATCCGAGTGCACCGTGCACTCATAATACATTTTAGAAGCGTGCAACTTGTTATACTGAAAATTGTGACTTATTTACACAGGAAAGTGTCATTGTTAATATGGGAACGTAGTTGCTTTACATTTGGAATAGTTAAGACGTTTATGTTTTGTATATTCAAGACGATTTATAAAAATGCACTATGAGTCGTAGATGCTTACCGGTCTTGCATGAGAGTCATTTCATATATTTTACTAAGATTTTCTCAATCCGTTATAATTTGTTAATATTTATTTAAAAAATTCATTTCCCAATTTTACAATAATTTTGGCGAAAAAATTCAATGATTTCTAAAGTCCGATTTCTGCTATTATATATAATATATAAATATAGATTAAACTACAAATTATTTAAAAATATAAATGTGTCGATATAGATAAATAAAACGACAAATGCCAAAAATAAGGTTTAATAGATGTAGAGTGATATAGGTAATACAAAATTACCAAAATATAATACAAAGTTACATGCAAATAAAATTAGAAAAGGGGAGCTGTCGTTGTTTGGACCACTCTTCAACTCTAGGGTTGTCTGATAGAGCAAGCCCTATGAACTCACACTTCCTGGCCCTGGCCTCATATAATGCCAATAGTATTATTTATAGTATAAAATTTCTCATTAGTCATTACTGAAAAATGTTTTTGAAAAATAAGTGATCGATCACGATCGAACAGAAAGTTCACGAGCTAGAACTCTTAATTTATTTAAATAGTTAACGAGCTCATCTAAAAAGCTCTTAATTTATTTAAGTCATAATATAGTAACATTAACATAAGTGGTGTCCGTTGCCAAATAGACAAATTTAATGTGTTCAGTATATATTGTGGTGACAAATAGTGAAGTCAATTTCAAATGATTTAAAAATTAAGATTAACATAAGTGTCTGTTGCCAAAAGACAAATTTTGTGTTGGTTATTGTGGTGACAAATAGATAGATTTCAAATGATGAAAAATTAGAGCAATGTAAAATGGTGGTTAGAAGATTTGAAAATTTAGTAGGCTTTCTTTGTAGTTGTATATGCAGAACCGAAAATGAGAGCTCGACTTCTTTACTACCAAATATTGCAGCTCTTATAATGCTATTTAATGAACACTGACACCACACAGCCCAATATATTTTATAACTATTTCGGCGCCACAAAAATTATATATGTATATTTATATATAGTGTTTTGTTACTTATATATATAGTAAATTATAAGGGTCGGGTCATTTTCAACTACGTGGTACTCTATCAATTTAGGACAATTAAAAAGAATAAGAAATTCACCCGATACTTGAGAGATATAATAATATGGCTACTTAATAACCATGCAAGTAAGGTCATGCACCTTTTGTATGGCTTTTGATATAATATAATGCCAGGTTTTAAGTGAAACGTTCTCATGGATCTCATCATGTTTATTATCCGATTCATTAAAACTATGTGAATCTAATAAATTGTGATTATAAATTCGAGACACCTCAGTTTAATGGAGATGAGATAAATTACAAAAAAGAAAAAAAAATCATTACAAACTACTCTCTCTGTCCACAAAAATTGTGTTCATTTTGTTTTGACATGTTGTACAGAAAGGTAAATTAAGTTCAATTATGAATAACATAATTGATTGTGAATAAAGTATAATGATAATTTGAGTAATTAAGTGATTATTTGACGATGAAGATAAAAAAATCTGTGTCAATAAACGTGCTTAATTTATCTTTCCGTACAACATGTTAAAAAAAATAAACACAATTTTGAAAGACGAAGATAGTATTTTATCATTATGGGCACAATCAAGTTGGTAAGTCCTGTGGTAATTGGTTGGAGGGGGGGTTGACGGTACATCAAATCATTTTCAAAATCAATTAATTTCGAAACAAATAATCGAGTAACTAATAGCATGTCCGTGCACCAATTTACTCAATATTTTGTGATATTTATGTATATGTATATTGACATGTCTCGTCAGAATTCAGATTATGTTAATTGATTGAATTACAAAATTATCCCCATCTTCTAATCATGATATCAAAGGTAACATACCGGTTGCAGAAAAAGCAGTCTTTAAGGAAAGCAAAATTTGGCATGTAAAAGCACGCGTGTGACCCCATTCCAAATAAAATCGCATTAACCACCTTTTGCTTAAATTTTATTGGAGTTGGTCTCACGTGCACCCGGACGCACCGTGCACTAATAGGGCATTTTAGAAACGTGCAATTATTCCATATAGAAGCATGCAACTATGTTTCCAATTAACAGTTGCACTTTTCTATGTAAATAAATCGTATTTTTTGGCATAATAAATTGCACACTTCTAAAATGCACTATAAATGCATGGTGCACCCCGGTGCATAAAGTCCTAGCCATTTTATTGATCGATTGTGTATGGGCTGCAAGACTTTGTTACTCCCTCCGTCCTGATTTTAATTATCCACTTTCCATTAATAGTCGTCCTGATTTTGTTTATCAATTTCCTAATATGACAATAAAGTAACTTTACATACATAAAAATATCTCTTACAAACAACACTTATTTACACCCTATGCCACTATATTACACACTCTAAATAATAACTTAATTTCAATCAGCCCACTAATTAAACCCAATCAACCCATTTCACTTAATTAACCCAAACCCCACTAACCCCCTCCCACCTCATTTCATTTGCTGATCTCTCTCTCTCTCTCTCTCTCTCTCTCTCTCAGTCTCTTCTCTTTCGTTTCTTCGAAAGAATCGAAATCCTAAATCCATGGAAAAAATCACCACCCCTAGCTATGATTATCCCATGTCTGATTCTATCTCGTCGTTGTTGCCATCCACTGAGAATTGTGTGGCCGACGCGTTCGAAGTTATTCCGATCTACTCATGGGAGTTGACGGAAAGTGAAACATTTGTGCCGGAATCTGTATTCCCATCTCTAGGGTTTTCCAATTTGGTCTCTAATTCACCGGCGGTCCCGAATATTGGTGTCGATTTGTCGGAATCCGTAGATCCCAACGATCTTGGGTTTCCCGATTTTGATGGCTATGGCTCTGATTGCTCGATTCTTGTTCCCGACTCTTGTTGGGATTATACTGGAAAGTATGCTTTTTACTTTGTATAATCGAAACTGAATTTTCAGACTTATTTACTGAAATAAATTGTTTATCACTGATGCTTTAAATTGTATTGAATGTTACATATATTTACTGCATAACTGTTCAATAAGTCGTACGTGTTACATTGTAGTTAATTTAGTGATACCAGATCACAGAAGATTAAATCAACAGCCCCTTGTAACTAAAAGTACGTTATTCACGACCTAGATGGAAATGAACAACCCATCGTGAAAGGTTGAAGTGTAAGGCTCAGATTGGCTTGTCTTGACCAAGAGATTACACTAGTGCATGACTGATGCACTGAATAGGACCTACAGGAGGATAAATTCTTCAGAACTGAACAAGGAAGAATTAGACCTCAGTGGTTCGTTATTTCTTAATCTTCGTCCCTTAAATAGGATCACGTGGGATTGGTAACTATTGCTTTGACTTATCATGGGTAGCGAATCAATGAGATTCAATACTTTTTATCTTGGGCAATATTATTGGTCACATGTGATTGCTAAGATTTAATACGAAGAATCGTGTGCAAGTACGCTTGTTCGATTTGCCCCCTTGGGAGGTTCATAAGTTTTATCATACCAAATCTTACAAGTGGAATTAGTTTCCGGTATGGATAATAATGTTGAACCGTTCCTTGACCAAGGACAAAAGATATTAATTAACGGAAAGCTATTTCAGTGGCTTGAATTAATTAATGGGCTAGATAATCTTAAACACGGGAAATAATGACTGGGAGCCATATTGACTGTAATATGGGTTAAGATGGATAGTGCAATATTAATTATGTAGTGGGATTAATTAATATTTATGGGCTTGAATTATATTGTGGCTCAATATTAGATATTCAAGGTCCATTAGAAGGTCCAATCTTAATTCTCCTATAGTCCATTAACTGAAAATGTGATTAAAATAAAATAAATATTGTTGCTTATTTTTCCCTTGAGTTTTTCGAAAATTATGGATGAAGTTGGGAGAAAGATTTTCTTTGAATTTTGTTATGGAATGAAGATATGTATTCTTGGAATACAAGATTATCTCATTAAATTCAAGAAATCTCCCACTTGGTTTATCCATATGTATATTTCGAAAAAAATTAAAATATAGGGCAAGAAAGATTTTCTTGATTTTCTTGAAAAAATATTATAGAAGATATGTATTTCTTGAAATACAAGAATATCTCATAAATTCAAGAAGATCCAAATCTTGGAATCTTGGGACCCTTAATTTTTGAAAATCCATAAAGAATAGAGTGGTGGAATTTTGTGGAATATTATAATTATGGGAAAAAGAATATAGGAGATATATTCAAGATTTCTTAGAGATCAAGAAAAGATTTTTCCACATTGTTTTTTGCCACAATTTTCGTCCAACCCAGTCTCTATAAATAGGGGATGATTCTTTCATTCCCAAGTACAATTCCATGTGCTGAAAAAATTAGTAAATCCACAAAGGTGGTGCAACATATTTTATTTTTCTTTTGTTAAATCGTTCACAAGAATCCTTCCACCGGATAGTCGAACGAGGGCTAAAGGAATACTTGGGAAGTCCTTACGGTTAGTCTATTCAGCCAAACCGTTGCCATCCCAAGAGGTACGTTCACGTAAACTCGTAGAATTCCGCATGCGTAGGTTTTACGTGAATTATTATATGCATGATATGTTGTTGGATTATTATTTGAATTAATATAGGATTAATTCATGCTACTAATAATTAAAGAATTAAATTTGTATTTAAATATTCACCCCGAATAGATCTGTGCAACCTATTTCCCAACAACTCTCTCTCTCCCGATTCATTTGATGGTGAATTAGTTCCCGACTCCAAATATATTGATTTATGCAAGAGAAATGAGTTTGGGTTCGTGTTGTACACGCCCAAAAATGAAAGGAGAATCCCTGAGAAATTCCCTCTACCTCCATTTAGCGATAAAGCCTATTGGCTTGATCCATCTCGAAAGAGTCATGGTGAGATGCTCGGCATTTTGATTCCTGAGGTGTTGCCTCTGATTTACAGGTACCCGTACTTGAATATGCAATTTCTGGTTGATTTGTTGGTGAAATATGTTTTTGTTGCCTTGAATATCCAATTTCTGGTTGATTTGTTGCTGAAATGTGATATGCCATCTGTATTTCACTTTGAGTATGCATCTGGTTGCCTTGAATGTTGCAAATGTTGTTGTATTTGCAGCCACCACTCACATTATTGTGAGTTAGGAGTCTAATTTACATCATTGGGCTTATCCCAATGATGAAATTATTCTGAGGGTGATTATTCATGAGTAAACTTGCATATTGTAGTTGGTTTATTGATGAATTATGATATGGTTGCCTTGAATATGCAATTTCTGGTTGGTTTGCTGTTGAATTGTGATCTGCCATATGTATTTATTGATGAGAATGCATCTGGTTGCCTTGAATGTTGCATATGTTGATGTATTTGCAGCCACCACTCACATTATTGTGAGTTATGAGGCTAATTTACATCATTGGGCTTATCCCAATGATGAAATTATTCTGAGGGTGATTATTCATGAGTAAACTTGCATATTGTAGTTGGTTTATTGATGAATTATGATCCGTTGCCTTGAATATGCAATTTCGGGTTGGTTTGTCGTTGAATTGTGATATGCCATATGTATTTATTGGGTTGAGTATGCATCTGGTTGCCTTTGAATGTTGCATATGTTGATGTATTTGCGTACCACCACTCACATTATTGTGAGTTTGAGGTTAATTTACATCATTGGGCTTATTCCAATGATGAAATTATTCGAGGGTGATTATTCATGAGTAAACTTGCATATTGTAGTTGGTTTATTGATGAATTATGATCCGGTTGCCTTGAATATGCAATTTCGGTTGGTTTTGTCTTTGAATTGTGATATGCCATATGTATTTATTGTTGAGTATGCATCTGGTTGCCTTGAATGTTGCATATGTTGATGTATTTGCAGCCACCACTCACATTATTGTGAGTTAGGAGGCTAATTTACATCATTGGGCTTATCCCAATGATGAGTTTTGGTGGGAATTTTAAGTATATTTCAGATTTGACTTTTGGTTGTGTTAAATGTGATTTGATTTATTTTTTTACCACCACTCACATTAATGTGAGATAGGAGGCTAATAAACATCATTGGGCTTAACCCAATGATGAAATTTTTCTGAGGGTGATTATTCATGGCAAGTATGAACATAAATGTGCATATTCTAGTCAAAACATAAATGTGCATAAACACTACCTAAACTCCTAATCCATCTGATGGATAATCATATGTTTATGCAGTAAACATACAAAAAAGGTGAGTTACATTTCCAGAACTCCTAATACCCTAGATCATTCATAAGAGTCTCCATATGATATGTGGTTTGACCTGAACCCTGAATCTCCATTAGCATCTCTATGCATTCTCTAGTTAGCTCCTCATCTACTTCAATGAAATCAGGTAGTAATCCTTGTCTTGCAAGTCTGTCCTTACCCATGTGTGGCAATGGAAATTGATTTCCTCCTTTAGCTTTCAATATCTCAACACAACACATCTGCAAACTTAAGAAAACCTTGTTCAAACTTATGTGACTGAGTTCTTCAAATGCCTGATTCACATTTTGCATTAGGTCAGGAACAATCATAGCTTTCTTCTTTTGTTGTACTCCCTGAATTGAACTGAAAAATCCCAAGTCTAAATCATTTGTATCTGGAGATCTGGTTGTGGAATGTTGGTTGGAGGGAATTCAATGTGATGGCAGCTTCATGGTGGGAGAGAATTTGATAGCAAGGTTTAGTTAAGTGTAGTACCTTTAAATGTATTTTGAACCTTATTTAGAGAAAAATTGTCTTGTATTTTGGACTTCTGATGAGATGAATTTGGGGGGGAATTGAAGTGTATTTTGAGTTTTGGTGGGAATTGAAAGTATATTGAGTTTTTGGTGGGAATTGTAAGTGAATTCAGATTTTAATTTTCATTTTTGGCTCTAAAATTTTTCTGAACACTGTTCATTTTTTACTGTAGCAACACGGGATTTTACTGTTCACAGGTGGTTTAAGTTTCAGATTTCTTTTTGCTAATCCAAAAGCACCTTTATTACATAAAGTTGAATTGTCTTGAATACCCCTCCACTCAACCCACTTTACACCATTTAATATTATTATCTCTCACTTTTCTTAAACTCCGGATCTACAGGAAACGGACAATCAAAAATAGAACAGAGGAAGTATATATTAATAGATATCCTAGTCAAAAATCTGTAGCACAAAATAATTACCACGTGGTTTGGGTCAGGACTTGTGAAAATCTGGTGTATATTTATGGGTTCCAGCCTTTTCCGTAGGGCCCAGTTGCGTTGGTCAACCAACCGACAACCCATGTTGGGCCCGTTTTAAAGAACTTCTTCAAATTTGAAAATGTGATATAAATTATTTAAAATTTTAAAAAATATACGATCTTATGAACTAAACGAATTTGTTATCTAAATCTTAAAGCTGGCCGAAGAGGAAACAAAAGTTCAATAGAAACTGAGCTCCATTAAAAAAAAAATCACTATTGAACTTCATATTATAATTTATAACCCCACCTATATAATTAATTGTGAAAACAGGAACACTTTTTTTTTTTGGGTGCTTTTTATGCCTTTTGTACTCGTTCACATTTATGGAGAAATTAAATAAACTAATTAATTACACACTTTTATATAAGTTTTGATTTTTAGATGAGATGAAATTATTTCATACTACCAAAACCTTCATGCTCACGCTCAGATCCTGAGTACATTTCCGACTTAAACAAATTTCACCCATATTAAATTATTCATTTGATGATCTCTCTCCAATGGTACTGGAGTAAGAGAACTCACTCTATTCGATGAGCCTCCTCATCTCTAAGATGGAGTAAGAGAATTTAAGTCAAGAGTGAGAAAGAATGTTAGAGAATTAAAATAACAAAAAAAAAATTACACTTTTATACAAGTTCGGACTTTTAGATGATACAAAATTCTTTCCACCACTGTCGTTGCTAAATTGTGGGAAAGGAATACATAAAGTCTATGTCATGAAATTATAATATATGATGAATTTTTTTTCTCCGCAAATAACATTGATTTTCAACACCAAAATCTGTTTGAGATCGTGTATTTTATGCTTAAAAAAATGAGGGGAAAAGCTTTAAGGTACAAAGTGCAAAAATAAAAAACTATAAGGTTCAAATGTAACTTTTTGATACAAAATGCAGTTTTTTTTTTTCAAACAAAACTTTTTTTTTTAGAGAAGAAAGTAAATAAAAATGCGTTTATCTCAGAATTCATTACTTATTATTATTTTTTTTCAGACCTTGTAGTCATTATCTAAAAAAAAATCACTTTAAAGGGAAAAAAATATCACATGCTATCCTCATGAAAATTAGTATTGTTTTATAGCAAGTATATCTAAAAAGGTAAATGGTAAAGGAGGAATGTTTGTTTCCTCGTCTACACTACGTTGATGTATCATGTATGTAATTAAGGAAGGACCCTTTGTGGGGTTTCCAAATCTACTAGCATCTACCATTCCCACCATTAACACCACATAAATTAATTAGACTATTGATAATTATACTTCATTTCTTACATAATCCAGTACTTAACCCAAACAAAAGTTATGCACATAATTATATTCACACTTATATACAAATTAATATACGCCCATCTTCATGACTAGATATGCACGGCATAATATGTAGTGCACTGATTATATAATGGGGGTGGGGAGCAGGATATCTTTAAAAGGCTGCGCAAACATGTAACATGCATGTACTTTCCAGATATTCATTTAGTTGATTTATATATATATATATATATTGGTTTAATTACCCATCATTTTTTATGTGGACAGTCATCGCATATAACAATTTAGGGGCACTTTTCTTACAGTCACATTCATGATCCATCAATTAATTATTTAGTTAAGAGAATCTATTATATATGCTATTTTGTTAGTAAATTGAAAAGATATGATATACAAACGGACTGTTCTTAATGGATTAGGATTAGTCATATATGGTCGTGGGTTTAAACTGGTCAGGACCTTATTGATTCACATTTAACGATTTGTTAATAGTCGGAATCTAATTTTAATCTTAACGTGTTACGGGCTAAATGAGTCATTAACGGACTATAAAAAAAATAAAAAATTAGTTTTTAATATTTATAACAGTTTAAGAACAATAATGGCAACAATGTTTACACGATATAAGTAAGGTGTTTATTGGGACAGGAGTCAAATAGTTTAATTGAAGTCTGTCATTCATTCTCTCCTATTCTTATTGTTTTTAATTTAACAGAAGCTTAGTTTTGCTTGCAAAAAAGCACTCTGGTCGACATTTCTATTATATCTGTAATCTATTACCTCAATTCTATTATTATTCTATATTTAAAATTCATATTTACCTGAATAACTTATTATATAAATAAAAACTATTGAATTGGTCAAGAGGGCCCCGAGCCCAACACGGTTAGCCAATGGGCTAACTGATTTGGACCAAAACTACCCAATTTTAAATGGGCCACCAAATGTTTAAACCTTAGCCCTACATTTTTCTGGACTAAAAGGGTAGTTTGGTAAGCCCACGATCCTTGTAACATCTCTACTGATATATATTCCATCCATTTAAAATAAATGTTTTTTTGCCTCTAATTTTTTTTAGTTTTTAACATTTTTCCTAATCTCTTTCTTATTCATCATCACCTAAAGATCTCTTAGTATTTCAAATAAAGAAATTCTTTATTCTCCATTTTATAATTTTAATTCTTTAATTATTTCTCATGCTTTTTTACATACCACCATTTGTTTTTTCTTTAATTCTTCAATAAGAGGAGAGAAATGAGAGAGGTAAGAGAAGATTGAATAGATCAAGATTGGTGGGAGGTAAGAATGTGTAAATTTTAAGTTTTTTTTTTTAACTGTTAAAGAATAATCACTTAATCCGAAGCGGGGGTAGTATTTAATTTTGAGTTGTATATTGCAATGAAGATGATAAAAGAATTACCAAAGATCAAACAAAAATTGCACTTTACCTCCAAGGGTTGGTCTAATGGTGGAGGTTTTGAGACTTAAAATATGCTCCTCTGTAGGTCTCAGATTTAAAATCCCCTAATTACAATCAACTCTTGAAATGGACACTTTCATAAGAACTTGAAATTGGATCCCCATTAATAAAAGGTGGGTTTTGGTCCTAAATTAATCGATTTTTGGGCGACTTGTAAAAAAAGCAACAGAAATTGCACTTATATACAACGAGACTTCTATTCGTGGTTAATAGAATAAAAGAAGGAACTACTTTTATTTCTCCCGAAGCAGAATAGGTTGAAAAAGTGGTGAACTCCAACAGAAATATCTGTCACCTGCTGGCATTTCTTGCACATGCATATACATATGTGGACCAAGTTTCAAAAGTTAAAAAATAGCAACAATTAAATGTTCATAGCACTTGGATTTGATAAGTAGTACTCATGTCAGATTTCAAATAAAATAGAAGTCAAGTGTTGAATTTGACCAAGTGAATAGGAAAATTTTGTTACCTAAAATGTTATAAAATTGGCTTTGTAAACTAACATCGAACCATATTTATACATGAACTCGATCATTGTTATATATAAAAATTATCACTGTTTAAAATTAATTATATATATTATTAATATTTTTTGTTCATAACAGTGATATTAAAAAAATTGAGTTTACTGTAAACTCGAGTCCACACAAATATTTGTCAACAAGAATTGAATAAGTTTTTCAAATATTCACAATAAAAATTAACAGTGTTATGAAATAAAAATTATCTATAAAATTTTGAAGTACTCCCAGTGGATATATATATATATATAGTTGGGCAGTGTATGTTTTAATCACTCCATTTTAGAATTGGCAGAAAGAAATGGACTGCAAAGCAGAGTTTATTAGTAAAACAATTAGTTCCATGCTTTTAACTTTGAATTTTTAGATGAAATGAAATTTCTTCATCGTAAGAGTTTAGATTTTTAGATGAAATGAAATTCCTTCATTGCTAGAGTCGTCATCAGCTCACGCGGCCCCACTGTGGATTTAAATTCCTCTACCCAAATTAAATTATACAGTTGTTGGGACAACTCAACCACACAAAAAAGGGAGAGTATTAGGAAATTGTATAAATGAATTAACTCAGTTCAAAAGTGAAGAAGAGTATTAGAAAACTATATAAATGAATTTCACATCACTTTATAAGTTCTAACTTTTAAATGAGATGAAGTTTCTTAAAAAATTTGGTTTTTGTCCGGAGAAATCTAGCATTTATATGATAACATACTGCACAATTTGTAATTTGATGGTACTTATTGAAAGATTGGGATGAGTTAATTTGATGGTATTTTGTTGATATATTAGGACTTGTACTTTAGAAAACTAAGGATTAAATGATAAGTTAGAAATAATAACATTTATTTGGACGTCCCAATATTACTGCAACACTCCTAAAAAGAAAATAACACACAATATTAACACCATCACAACATATCTATAATTTCAAAATTGCCACTCATTTTCAACACAATTAAAGAAAAGCCAGCTCAACTTAATTATCCTAAATACTAATTAACCTAATCTAACCCAAACCCAATTAAATAAACCCACCCAATCCAATTCACCTAACCCTAAATCAAAATCACTCAGCCCTCATCTCTCTCTCTTTCTCTCTCTCTCTCTCTCTCTCTCTCTCTCTCTCTCTCTCTCTCTAATGTTCTTGAGAAACCCTACCCTCTCTACTCCATCTGCCTCCCATGTCGAAACCCTTATTAGGGTATGTTTGTTTTGAGCTTGAGGTGAATGGGGGAAATCCTGTGAGTAGTAATCCCTTGTTTGTTTTGGGTTAGATGTAGTAGAGATAAATGGAGTTTTATGTCAAATCAATATTTTTTAATTATGATGATGTATTATTTTATTATTGTTAGTTAGTGTGATAATGATTATATGAAAGAAAAGTGTAAGAAAAGTAGAAGAGATAATGAATTGTTGTAAGAAAAGTATGAGAGATAATGAGTTGGTGTAAGAAAAGTATTGATGTGATAATTTTAGGGTATAGATGTATAATAGGGGTTGATGTGTATTTGGATGGAGGATGAGATGTGAAAATCCGAAAAGTGGACGGGACGGGGGGAGGCCCATCTCCCATCCGGACCTCCCCGGCTGAAAACAAACACCACCTTATATCTCTACCTCCATCTCTCTCTCTTTCTCCCCACTGTAATGAATCTTGAAATTGTTGATTCTCTTTGACATGACATGCCCTCCCCCTTTCGATTAGAGTTCATTTTTTTAGAAAGGTAAGTCCGAAGTGGTTGAAGCTTCGGAGGAAAAAAATGGCCGATTTAGTTCGGATTCAGCACGATCTTGATGATGAATCCATGGTTCCCGAATCCGTCTTTGATGATGAATCCATGGTTCCCGATTTTGGTGAGTTTGAGCCCGATCTATGCTTGGAATCAATGGTTACCGAATCCGCATTTGATGAACCCACCCCTGGTCTGATGGTTGACGCCCCCAATTTGGTTCCATACAAGAGGGATGAGTACTTTTACTGGGCACCCAATACCCTCGATGAGTTGGCTGAATTTGAGGGTGATCCACCCTGCCATGATCTGTATGCCCACCATCAAAGTGATGAAATGAAACGACAAACATTTGAAATGCTATGCATGTTTTTTCCATCCGCGAGGTACTCGATTTATGTTTTGTTAGTTTCATTTGATGATTATATGTTAATTTATAGTCACCATTAGGAAATTCCTAGTTTAGGAGACTTGATTTTATCTGATATGCTGGTTTCTGTGGGATTTGCTGGTTATGAAATTGTTCTGAGGGTTCATATCATGACTAAACTTGCAACATTTGCTTGATATAATACTGAATTGTGATCTGTATGTGATAAATGTTGGATAAATTCATGTAGTTCTAGCCACCACTCACATTTATGCGAGTTAGAAGGCTGAATTTGCATCATTGGGCTTAACCCAATGATGAAATTGTTCTGAGGGTTCATATCATGTCTAAACTTGCAACATTTGCTTGTGTACTTGCTGAATTCTAATATGGATGTGATAAATGTTGGATAAATTCATGTAATTCTAGCCACCACTCACATTTATGTTAGTTAGGAGGCTGAATTTTCATCATTGAGTTTAACCCAATGATGAAATTGTTCGAGGGTTCATATCATGTCTAAACTTGCAATATTTGCTTGTGTACTTGCTGAATTCTGATCTGAATGTGATAAATGTTTTATAAAGTCATGTAATTCTAGCCACTACTCACATTTATGTTAGTTAGGAGACTGAATTTTCATCATTGGGCTTAAGTTTTGGAGCCTTAAGTTTGATTAGACCTCTATGATGAGACTGTTCTGAGGGGTTAACAATCTGAAATTTTAAATTCCAGATTTTTTAAAATTTCAATTTCCCTCTTTTGATTTTGTAATTTTAATTTATATTTTGGGAGTTTATTTGATGTTGGTGTTAGGAATTTAAGCAAGCAATTATGGAGAAAATAATGAAAGCAAGAATTAAGGAACAACAATTTGGTTACCCAGTTCGTCAGGAATGACTACGTCTGGGGGCACTACCAAGCCAGGAGATTCACTATTTTCGTGTGTTATTTTCGTACAAAGAGACAAATACAATGAGTCAAGGTATTTAAACAAAGATATGGGCGAAGCCCTAATCCGCGAACCGGGCTGCGGAACCCGCCGACCACGGGCCTTGGTCGAAGTGGTTCCGCCGATCATGTGATTTGCTCGGCTACCGCCGGCTCTGGAATAGGGGATCGCTCGATCGAGCATAGGTGCTCGACCACTGGCTTGGTCTTGCGCCCCGCCTCCCGGCCTCGTGTCTTCCGTGTCTTCGACTTCCTGATTCACTCAGCTCCAACAATCCCAACAATCTCCCATCCTGAGATCGACTCCAATCAGAACTTTCTCCCCCATTCCAACGGTTTCTCTCCCTGGTAGTAGTGTCGGGCCTTATCCTCAGTTTCCAAGGCCAGTTGAAGTCATGCATGGCTTCAACTTCTCTAAGGTCACAACCTTAGTCAACATGTCAGTGGAATTCTCACTTTCTCGGTTCTTCATCTCATCTTCCATCGCAAGTTTCCACTTGGTCACCTGCTCACTATGTGTAGCCTCTGCATAACATTCGGGCTCACCACCATCAGTGAACAATATATAATGAAGAGAGGGTGAATACCTATCAGGAGATCCCCGATCGCTCGTGGATCTCCGCAGCGGAATTGTTGGCGGTGGTGTACTTGGTTCTTCCTCAACAATCACCTGATCATCTAGAACCCCCTTGCTCCCACCCGAGTTCGAAATGTCTAACTCCACAACCTGAGACTCAGAACCACCTTCTTTGGATATCCCTAACCTGTCTTTGTACATCACCTGTTCATTAAATATGACATCTCGACTACGAATAATCTTTCGGTTTTCCTCATCCCAAAATCGATAGCCAAACTCATCACCGCCATATCCAACAAACATACACTTAACAGATTTATCATCTAATTTACTTCTACTCATAGCATCAACATGAACATATGCAACACACCCAAATACTCGAAGAAAAGACAGATTTACCTCCTTTCCCGACCAGGCCTCCTCTGGTATGTCATTTTCCAAAGGAGTTGAGGGTCCTCTGTTTATCAAGTAAGCTGTTGTGTTAACTGCCTCTGCCCAAAACATCTTTGGCAGCCCACACTTCAATCTCATGCTCCTAGAACGTTCACATAGGGTCATGTTCATACGTTCTACCACGCCATTCTGTTGGGGGGTTCCTCTCACGGTTTTCTCCATCCGAATTCCATTTGCCTCACAGAATTCCTTGAACTCACGGAGCTCGTACTCTCCACCATTATCAGATCTCAAACACTTCACCTTGACCAGTCTTAGTTTCTACAAGGGCCTTCCACTTCCTGAAAGCATTAAAGGCATCAGACTTATTTTTCAAGAAATAAACTCATACCTTCCTCGTAGAGTCGTCAATGAAAGTCATGTAATATGATGCTCCACCAAGGGATGTCACTGGTGCTGGACCCCACAAATCACTGTGAACTAACTCCAGCTTCTGCTTCTTCAAAGCTCTGCCTCCCTTCGAAAAACTCACCATTTTCTGTTTTCCGAATACACAGTCCTCACACAAACCGATGTCAACTGTCTTGAGGTCTGACAGTTTACCCTTCGAGCACATAACTTTCATCCCCTTTTCACTCATGTGGCCAAGGTGACGATGCCACAAATTCGCATTCCCTTTTTCACTTGCAAGAGCAATGCTATCCCGGGTGTTGCCTGTCATATACAACGTTCCCTCTTTCTTTCCTCGAGCCACTACCATGACACCTTTGGATATTTTCCACGAGTTACATTCAAAAGTCACCTTGTAGCCCTCATCATCAAGCTGCCCAACTGAAATCAAATTCCTCTTCAATCCTGGAATATGTCTCACATCTTTCAACTGTAACACAGTCCCATTTGGTGTCTTAATCCGAACATTCCCCTTCCCTTTGATTTCCAGAGGCTCATCATCAGCTAGATAAACCTCCAAAAGTTCCCGGAAGTGTACTTCTCCATTACATCAGCACTGCTGCACGAATGAAACGATGCTCCAGAATCTAACACCCACGACTCCAACCGACTGCTTACACTCAGAATCAATGCATCTGAGTCCTCATCAGTGACAACGTTGGCTAAGTTGTCATTCTTCTTTGGTGCATTCCCTTGTGCCTTGCACTCCTTTTTGCAATGATCAAGTTCATGACATTTGTAACACTCAACTTTACTCTTATCCTTCTTGGGGCTATCTTTGCCCCTTAACTTCGATCTACCCCGATTTGGCTTCCCATTGGATTCGGATCTGCCTCTGTTTCCCGCACTCAAAGCAGATCCTATGGCCACACCCAACTCTTTCCTGCGAATTTCTTCGCTCATGACCAAATCTCTAACCTCATCAAATTTTAGTTTCCCTTTACCCGTTGAAGCACTAACAGCCGTTACCGTTCCACTCCAACATTCTGGTAAAGAAGACATCAAAATTAAGGATTGAACTTCATCATCAAAATCAATCTCAACCGAGCTCAATTGGGCTATGATCATATTGAACTCGTTGAGATGGTTGGCTACCACAGTATCCTCCGCCATCCTCAGGTTGAATAACCTCCGCATCAGATGAACCTTGTTCGCTGCAGACGGTTTTTCATACATCTCAGTCAATATCTCCAGCATCTCCTTTGTGGTTTTTTCTTTCACCGTATGTAGGGCGACGTTCTTGGACAACGACAGACGAACCACACTCATCGCCTTCCTATCCAGCAACTTTCACTCGTCGTCCTTCATATCTTCAGGTTTTTCACCCAACGATTGATACAGATCCTTACCGTACAGGTAATCCTCGATCTGCAATTTTCAGAATCCAAATTCTGTTCCATCAAACTTCTCAACAGGCGATTTCCCTTCAGCCATCATAATTGCTCTCCACAGATCTCTTTAACCCGATGCTCTTGATACCAGTTGTTAGGAATTAAACAAGCAACTATGGAGAAAATAATGGAAACAACGAATTAAGGAACAACAATTTGGTTACCCAGTTCGTCAGGAATGACTACGTCTGGGGGCACTACCAAGCCAGGAGATTCACTATTTTTCGTGTGTTATTTTCGTACAAAGAGACAAATACAATGAGTCTAGGTATTTAAACAAAGATATGGGCTGAAGCCCTAATCCCGCAAACTGGCTGCGGAACCCGCTCAACCACAGGCCTTGGTCGAGCGGTTCCGCTCGATCATGTGACTTGCTCGAGCGCCTGCTCGGCTCTGGAATAGGGGACCGCTCGATCGAGCATAGGTGCTCGACCACTGGCTTGGTCGAGCGCCTCCCGCGGTCTGCCTCCAGGTCTTCTGACTTCCCCATTCACTCAGGCTCCAACAATCCCAACAGTTGGAACATTATTTAAATGTATGGATTTATAATGTATGAACAATATTTGTCGAATATGAATAGAATTTTTAATGTGTGAACAATATTTGTATTTGTATTGTTTATTAATTAAATATGCTTGTCCTTTTTCCCCTTTATTGGGCAGGCTAAATTAGGGGTGGAGGTTAACTTTATGATAAAGTTAATCTCTACCTTCAAATACCCACACGACCCCTTCTTTATTCAACTCAAATCCAATAAAGTCAATTTGTCTTAATTTGCGGTCAATTTCCAGTGTTGCAGGTCTTTTGGGACGGAGTGAGTAATGTTTATATTTTGAATGTTATATATTGAGGAAGGAAATATATAACATTTTCATTGGTGGAGTATTACTACAATAGCCATATAATAATAATCATACAATATTTTTAAATCCATCGATTCCAGGAATTTTTATGTTGGGGTGGTGAATTTGTATTATTTTTTCTTTTTTTCGATAAAAAATTGTATTATTTTTCTAAAATATTATATACTAGTGAAAATTATGCTCCTGGTATCTTCAAATAATTAAAATCTCTAAACGTAGTAGACAATATACATTCATTCACAATTACAGAAGAGCCCATTAGGAAACAAATTTAGAACATGGGCTCAAGCCCATAAGTTAGGACGGCTAACCCCTTCTCTCATCCAATCTATGCATATAGGGTCCGGGTGCAGATATTTGCACTTCATTTTTTGATAAATACATCCACAAGAAATTGTTGGAAAAATTGGTATTGAGGTGTTTCAAACACTCATGTTTGATCAAAATGTTGGAGGATCAAACTTTAATTTCTGAGAATTTAATTGTGATAGGATCGTTCTATTCGAAATGAATTTTTCCACTGCATATGTTTTCGAAAGCCTTTCCGCATACATATAGTTTTCATTGTGCTCGCTTCCATTCTCGTTCGATGAAGCTTTCTGTTCAGCGGTGCTACTGAATTTAAAGCGTGAAATCATTTTACCTTTGGAGACAATACATATATCATGTGAGCACTAATCAGGACGTATTTTGTTTTGCAGAAAAATGATTTTTCTTGACCCGGTTTCTGAATTGTTTTCGTTTAAGTTGCAGTATACACCCTTAAAACTTACAAAACTCTCAAATCCTCTCTTAAGTCTCAACCCTCATTGAAAAAATTAGAAATCTGTCACCCTTTTATATTTTTCCTCGAATTTTGCCCCCCATTCTAGTTCTTACAATTATGTGATATGTCACTCAATAATCATGCAACAGAAAAAGACTAAGAATATCATCATCACAGTTAAAACAAAAGAAGGTCATTCGTGAAATTTTGGTTGGTTGTAAAGTGGTTTTGGTCAATCTAGTGAACGAACTTGGTTGGTTGTGAGCACATTACGTTGCATTCGAATAATGAAAATTCTATCGTGTCTAGTGAATGAAAATTCGAACTACGGCCAACAATTATTTGAATACACAGTTGAATCAAAACAGAATTATAATAGACTCACTAAGCAATGCAAGAGGCATCTGATAATGCACATGAAATTAATAGCAGAAAATATGTCGAAGTTCACCTAAACATACAACACTTAGAAAGTAACGCGTTTCTTTCCTTTTTTACACAGTACATTCTATCATCTCCAATTTAGGACTTGAAAACAAATGAGACTATTTCACACTTGAATTTTAAATGTAAAGAACAAAGGATTTGAAGCTAACACCATATGCCCATGGTTAGCCCATAGCATATTTCTGGGTCCAGCTCCTTGCAGTCGTCTCATATTTGGTCCTGTCTGTTTTGTACATATGAGCTATCTCAGGCACCAACGGGTCATCAGGGTTTGGGTCCGTTAACAAAGAGCAAATAGACAGCAAGACCTGGAAATAGGGGGGGAAATAATTCAACAAGATGATACATGAGGATTCATCAATCAGATATTCTCGCATGTTAATTTAACTAGATAGAAATAAAATCCAAATGTTATGTTAGCAATAGAGAGAAGAGCAAACTGCAATTTAGGGGGTGTTTTCAACTTCTAATGAACATTATATAAGTGCTTTTTTTTTAAAAGCTCTTGTGACCCAGCTTATTTTAAAAATATGTGTTTTTTGGGCTTGAGTATTGTTTCAAAACAGGCCCTTAGTCCCATAGGCCATATTTATTGGGTGTTGGTGATTTTAGTCCTATACAAATCAAAATTTACAATTAAGTCCAATAGCTATAAAAATACTGCAATTTTAGTCCTAAATTGACAATTTTTGTTTCAGGATGATAATTAAGTTGTGATTTTCTTAAATAAAATTAGTATGTTGGGGTCTCATAATGCCACATCTAATCATTAGTCAGGTTGCTTCATGTAATTCCAGCAGCTAACGTGAGCAACGTGTGCAACAAATTTGCAGCTTTGTCAATATAGGCCTAAAATTGTATCATTTATAAAAAAATAAGACTTAATTGAGAAAATTGATTCGTAAGGGATTAATATCGCCAACACCCAATAAATATATGACCAAGTTTGTAAATTACTACCTTGGAAATAGTTAGAGCAGGGCTCCACTGTTCCTTCAATATGTCGAGGCATATGCTTCCGTTGCTGTTAATATTTGGGTGGAAAACTTTTGTCCTGAAAGCAACCTGCAGAATTGGGCAAGATAAACATCAAATTTTCAGGATATAAGTAGTCATTCGTGGGATGCTGAAAGAGAAGATGCCAAATATAAACGAGCTCAAAAGACAGAACCTTAGAATTAAGAATATAACAAAATGAAGTTATAAACCAGTGAGTAGTGGTATAATTTGCTTTCTCCACAGAGAAGATGGAGACCGAACCTTAGGAGGCTTGAAAGGATAGTCTGGAGGGAAATGAATGGTAACTAGGAAAACACCTCCGGCATATGGACTATCTGGGGGACCCATGATGGTAGCTTGCCAATGAAACATGTCCTCAGCAACAGGACCTGAAGATATGCAGAGTTCATTAGAGTGGTTAGCTTAACGTGGAAGTAAAATTTCCTTCTCATTAAAAAACGCTAATTGAAATATAAAATACTCCCAACAAGAAGTTAAGAGCACATACTCGATAGAGTTTGATCACGGGTGGTTCGAGTCATCATTTGACATTTAAAAAAAAAAGAAAAAGAAAAAAACTCAACGGCAAGTAATACATGCTATGAATGAATGATTTTATGTTCTGAATTCCAAACTATTTAATTCAACAGATAAAACATAGGGGGCACTTGGATTCTTCAATGGGAATAGTAATGAGAATCATCAAATAGATCATTACAATGAGAATGGTGATTATATTGTTACTTGTTAGTGTTTTGATCTAATCTTGGAATAAGTTGACACAAAAAATTATTGTTGGTTTTTGAATTGATAATCTTTCATTCTCATTAACTACCAAAATTATCCTATATTTATTTCCATTACCATTCCCATTGAAAAACTATGAATCATGTGCCTCCTAAGATAGTAAGAAAAGGTCAAAATGAAAGTCATGTATGAATTTCCAACATAATGGTTTAGCTCCCAAGCTTGAATAATGAGTCATTACCAAACTTTAGCATGCTTAATTTATTTCTTCTCGAAACAGTTCCTACTACCAAGAACACTGGATCACAGGGATATCCACGAAGGTCAATCCCAATTGTCAAATTCAGAAGAATAAGTCTACAAATTAAATGGATTCATTTCAGAAAATTATTTCATAGATTTTCTGCAAAGAATTTTATGATCAGATATAGTTCCACCCAGGCAGTATAGACAAATATCAGCAAAGGTTTCTACATGAAACTATGCCTAATCAAAATAAAGCATAATTAAAGAATAACAAAACTTTTGTACGAAAGCCTTGCTCATAAATTGCTATTTGTGAGTCCACAGATATATCTAAATACGCAATTGAATCCAAACTGACATAAAATCATTGAAGTCACAACCAAGCTCATCAAATAACCCGAACGGTATCCCAAATTTGACTGTTTTAGCATTAATAACATCCTTCTAAATTGGCTTAGTACACACCACATCTCACAGCTTGTAATTCATACTATACAAAAATAAACATTCTATGTTTATAGACCATTCTATTATACTGCAATAACTGGATTAAAACTTGCTACAAACAAAAACACACACTCATATAAAGCACCGAGCATAAATAGTAATATCCCAGATGAAACTCAAAAGCGTTGTATATAATGAACCACTAAAATTTGTCATAACCAGCAACAACTCCACCATCTAAAGAAGGAAAAAGGAGACCTCAGATTAAACAATCTAAAATTGATTCTGATAAAAAAAAAAAAAAAAAATCTAAAATTGATTCACAAAGCCCTAAACAAAAACAATTTTCTAACCCGATAATCACAAGCCCATGTAGTTAAATTAAACCAGAAAGCACTTGAATACGACAAGCAGGCTCTTTAAATTAAACCCATTTAATAATTGAGTAATTATTTTCCTTGAATTATCGTTAATAAAAAAAAGCTGCATACCAGCGCTGCAAGAGGTAGGAGGATCCTTCTGAAGATCCTTGAGCTCCTTCAAGATCCTCTTCGAAGCCATGAGCGTTTTCTACGATCCAAGACTAGAAAAATCACAGATCCAATTATATAAATGAAAAAACAAAATACAAACATTGAATTACAGAAATTGGAATACAAACAATCGGGTGGGCGTCGTACCTGAGATAAACACCGGATCCTCCAGCTAGAGAAGAAAGAGAAATTTTGCAGAAGAATCAATTGATGAATAATGAATTGAGATGGATAATTAAATTAATCTATATCCGTGTTTATCTAAAACTTTATTGAAGTACAATTTCGTCTTTCTCATTTCATTTCGTATAATTTGGGATATTCATCATGTCGACATGCACCTTGTGATTGGTTGATTCCCGGGAGTTATAGTGTGGAGTCCACATTAGTATTTCTACTTTCGGTGAAACCAATGAAGCATTTCTTAAATAATAGTACTTCTTTGTCAAACTCAATTGTCATATTACTGTGTGCTCGAGTTTTAAAAAAAAATAATAAAATGATTAGTGTTGGGATAGAAAAAGTTATTTATTAGTATTTTATGTGATAAAGTGATGGATAATTGGAGTTAAAAAAAAATTATTTATTAATATTTTATGTGGTAAAATGATAAAGTAGGTATTTTCATTTAAGAAAAGTGGCAATTATATATGGGACGCCTGAAATGAAAATGTGACAATCAAATTTGGGACGGAGAGAGTAATTAGGAGAGGTGATCGTGAGAGTAAAAAACTAAGGCCTCGTTTGATTGCCACGATTACAACACAATTATCTTGGGTCATTTAACTATTTGGTAGGTACGAATTGTTATCTTTAAAGCCCAAGATTTTTAAGTTGGCTCGCACTTATTCACTATTTGTCTTCGGCCGAACTATCTGGCCCATTGTGCTAAGATGAATTATCTGGCGTGAACAGTAAAGCCGGGTTTCAAGTTAAATTACATATTTACCCCTCTTGTATATAAAAGATTTTTGATAATATTTTTTCCATTTGCCTCATTCGAAACCGACTTTCAACATTCCTCTCGACATTTTTCTTATCTCTAAGCTCTCGAATCCGACGAGCACCCCTTCGTCGAGACACTTCCCAGAGAAGTCGAGCGGTCATGTCTTCGACTTCATCCTCCATGGACTCGAGCGATGAAGAATTGATAAAAGTAACTGCACCTGGTATGTTATATTTGATTATCCCCATTTTGTTTTGATCGCCTATGAATTAGGGTTGAAAATTTAGTTGTTAAATACTAGGGTTTCACTAATGAATGATTCCTTGCACTGCATGTTATCTTTTTCTTGTTTTTGTGTTTATTGTTTGTCTGTAAAATATCCGATTTGAGATTGGGGGGTTTTATTTCTTTGATTTTGCTGGAGTTTTTTTGTTGCCTTATGCATAGAGATAGAGATGGATTCGGGGTTCTACTGTAAACATCAACATATATTTGGGAATTGGGACTCATTTGTTGGTCTGTTTGTTTAGTATTTGTTATTTTGGTTTCCCTGTGGACTACATTTCTTCTGTGTTGCCAACGGAGCTAACATCGAACTCCTTTGGGTAGGTTAGGAAGATGCTAGTGTACGTGAACGGTGGCGAAAAGGAGCCAAATGAATCGTCGATGGGCGGCACATGTGTACAAGAAGAGGGGATGGGGATCGGCGTCGCCAAGAAGAGGAATTAGGGATCTGCTATACAAGCTCGATTACAGCTAATTCATGTGGGTAGGGTTGCAATATCTAAAATATTGAAGGGGTATTTATGGAATTCTAACTCCATATAAATTATAATCAAGTTTTGTTTCATGGGTCTATTTTTTTCTACCAAAGAACGGCTTAATTGTCGTGGGCTTCACTAATTTGGGCTGATTTTTTAATCGGTCCAATCGCCCCTATTGTAATTCTTCCCTACCAAACGACCCCTAAGGTAAAAAACTATACTAATTCACGTTAATTAATAATTAGATATATAAGTATAAACTGGAGTAATAAATATATTAAAAGAGACAATCATGTAAAATTTATTCAATATGAAACTAGAGATATACTAATACCATAACATTCATTTATTATCATTGTAATTAAATATATTATATTAAATCGTTTATAAATGTAATGATATCAATTTTATATTTTAAGTAATAAGTAAATTTTATTGAACTTTGACTCGTTAAAAAGCCGATTCTCGAGTCACAAAAGACACCAAAAGCTTTCGGCAAAAAAAAAAAAAAAGGAAACCCGTTAGGTCTCAAGTTCAATTCAACAAATTGTAAATTTCTAAAATACATAATGGAGTGCACGGTGCATAGGAGACTCACCCAAAGAAAAAATGCTCTTCCTTTTGATCATTTTCTTATGATATTGTCATTTAATTATTAAGTGATATTTTCTAGGCAAAGTATCTACTGAAGAAGTTTCACATAAGAATTTGTAAAATTTGTCAATGAGTGTTATTAAAGGATATTAATTGTAATAATTGAAGAGTGTGAGTTATATTACAACAGGATATCAATATTGATAACTGAAAGATATGATTTATATTACAAAATAGTATTAGTCATGATAATTGAAAAATATGCATTAAAAAAATAATCAATTTTACGATAAATTAGTTTCACAGTATATCAACTCTATATATAAAATAATTGCATTATTTAATTTCGTAATATTTAGTTATATTATTTACAGCGTTTTTAATTTATTCTTGCGGCTTGCCATATTTTAATTATGATAGATTAATTAATATATTATAATAATAGTCCGTTCATCATTTTCTTTTTGTTATTATTACTCTAGTCCTATTATATTACTCCATTTATTTATTTTGTCGCATTTACCTTTTCATATCAAATCGGCGTTTCCGGCCAGCGGAAAACCGAAAAGCTCACCGCCAGCTGTTGCGCAGTTAATCAAGCAGTTTTTCTGCTAAAAATTCTGCAAAATGTCGCGATTCTTCTCAAACCGTCGGATCCAAGTCGAAACGGCTGAAACCCCTGAGCCTCGGTACGATTCCGTCGACGGCGAAACCCCAGACGACGACGGCGCTGAAGTAATTGACGACCTTAAACCGCGGCCGTCGAATAGCAATGTGATAGAGAATCTACAGCCGTTTATGGGAGTCAAAGTTCGACGGAGAGCCTCGCGTCTTCGGGATTATATCGGCGATTATCTCGATGTTCCATCCAGACCTCATCTGATGAAAATTCTCGATAAACAAGGTTTGGCATCGTTTGTATTTTTGTGGATCTCTGGGTTGGGTGATGTTATGTGAATGCTTGAGTTCAATTAGAGTCTGTTTCATTTGTTTAGGTTCAGAATTTGAGAATATTCATTTGTTTTCGTTTTGATATTCTATTTGTGGTTATTTGACAAAATAATGTGGTGATGATTAATCTATCCCATTTCAAGATTTATGGTTTGAGATGAGATTTATCTTTACATTAAGTTACAACTTTTAGTAGCACGATTATAATATTTCTGAATGCCAAAAATTACTGATTCTCAGAGTAGCACTTATCAGAATCTCTCCTCGGTTTAGATACTAATAATTGAATACTGGGAAGTTTTTGGTTAATTTTTCATTTAATGTCTCCTGAGAAACAAAATCTAGGGCTGATCTTTTATTGTTATTGTATTATTTTATAAAGCTGAGTTTCAACACACATTCGACCACCACGATTGAAGATGTTTACACATATCTGGAAGACATTTTCCAGCGGCCACTTGGCTGAAAAACTAATGTTTTGTTGATATGATTTACCCCTAACATGTGTTCTGTTTGGTATTGTATGACTTTATTTTTTCTGTAATGTTCATTTACTAATTTGGTGCTTGATCTGGCTTTCTTGCTCACTACTATTCTGCCATTTATGAGTTTGGTATAAACGTTTCAATTTACCTGCTCGTAGATTATTTCTTCGAATGTAGATGTGTAGTAAGAAATGTTAGGATGCTGATATGGTAGAAGGATTTGAAAAGGGCTGGATGAAAAATGTTGCTTCCTGCAAAATAATGCTGCTTTCTTGAAGTGTTCATAGATTGCACATAGGGCAGCCAAATGATAGGTTTCCTTGTCATAGTTGTTTAAGATATATGAGCAATTAACAACTGTTCAATATAAAGTTATCCTGCGTTTTATCATTTCATCGGCTTATGTTTTCATTGTTTAAATTTCTATATGCATTGATACTTGATAAAAGTGTTATGCCACTTTTGATTATTTCACAGGTGACAGAAAGGTCCTGTTTGCGGATAAAGTTATGAAATTCACTGGCTCGGGCAAGTTGAAACGCCGCATACTTCTGATAACTGATTTTGCTATCTACATCTGTGATCCAGAAACCGATTCACTCAAAAGAAGGATAGCCCTAGCTGCTGTTGAGACACTTTGTTTAAGTGAACTAAGTGACAATTTCTTTGCTGTTATTATCCCCACAGAATATGACTTACTCATGGCTAGTACTAGAAAGACCGAAATTGTGACCGTCTTTGTGAATGCTACAAAGAGTGCGTCTGATTTTGAACTTGAAGTTTCCCTATCAAACAGGTAATTTTAATTTATTTTCTTCTTTTATCATGTTTTAGTGAATGGCTGAATGCTAAAAAGAGCTCTCGCGGTTTTAACACATTAATACCTTTGAAAGGCATTAGAGATTTCCTACTTATACTCATATGTTTTACTTATCGAATCGCACGGCAAGGAAAAACTTCCTTCTTGTTTGCTTGCCAGATTGAAATGCATTACATTTTGATTTTATTTTATTGTTAATCTAAGCTTCTCTGGTCTTTTTGCAACCAAGATTTTCGAAGATCACATGTGATTTAAACCAGATATACATTAAAAGTTGAAATTCCTCGCAGGCAAAAAAATAAAAGTGAATAAATGATGGAACTTCTAGCTCCTTTTGAGTTAGCACCTTCTCTAACTGTAGGTAATTTGGTTATGGGCAGGTTTGAGTACAATGCAGGTGCAGAGCTAGTGAAGGAAGTCATATTTGAGGAAGTAGAAGGTTTGTTTCAATCCAACTTATTATTTTGTTCTGTATTGTAGCCTTTGCATGCTGTATGATTCTGTGATGCCTAGTAGTTCGTGATTGCGACCAATTTTTTATTTATGTTTTCTTTTTTGCTTGCTATCTTAGGTGGAGTTAGAACAAAGATTGTTCACAAATGAGTTACTCGTTTGGTTTGGCTATCATACACCTGTGGAAAGTAAAAGTATGTTGGCTGATGCAGAATGTATTGGATCAAAATTGTGTATCTAGTTATTGGATCGAAGTAGAAAGGAAACCACATCAATTTTTATTATTCTCTGTAACTATGTAATATGATCGAATTTTTAATTTTCCCCTCATTTGCTAATGCAATAGTTCTTTGATTTTCTTTGAGGAGTTTTTGTAAGCATATATAAATGATATAATCCACCTGCTCAAAATTCTATTTATATATATGTAGAGATTGGTTTTTAGAGTTAAGAATGAATGCCGTTTCCCGTAAGTTGCTCAACGCTTTGAAAATGATGCCAAAATTGATGTCTATATTAAAAAATTTATTAAATAAACTGGATATAAGAATGCATACCAATTATGGAACATGTGATATCATTCCATTAGTTGCAAATAAAGGGCTTTAATCCAAATCCATGAATTTTTTTTTATGCAAACAAACCTGATTTCTAGGATTGCATCGAAATAATTTCCTAAGGACTACCAACAATAACAAATCTTGTTACCTGTAACTTTGTATAACATAGACAAATCATAAGGTATGAACTATGAAGGAAAGAAATAATAAAAGATAAAAAAACCCAACTTTAGAAGCAAGAATCTAATTACGAACAGAAGGTGATCCCATCTCAGTAAAGTGTGGAGTTAGACCTGGAGTTGAACCTGGAGTTCTGGTTCCAACAGATTGACTATTTCCAGTACCAACACTCATGATATCCTTCAACAATTTCACCACATCTCCGATTTTTGGCCTCTGCTCGGGCATTCTTGCCACGCAGCTCATGGCTATTTGCAGCATCGCCACCATTTCTTCCTCTATATTGGGGTACCTCAATAGCTCTACGTCGAAAACTTCACCCGTCCATTCCTCACGCACCATGGAATGAACCCATCTAACCAGGTAGACCCCGTCTTCACCACCACCACCAGTACCGTGAACAGGGGATTTGCCCGTGAGAAGTTCAAGCAGAACAACTCCGAAGCTGTAGACGTCAGATGCCTGTGACCCCTTTCTCGTGTCTGTGATCTCTGGGGCCCGGTACCCTGCAACTCGTGTTACTGGTGATACAATCGGACTCATCAGCGTTGCTAAGCCAAGATCGGATACGCAACCATGGTGTTCGGAGTTGAGGAATATGTTCGAGGCTTTTATGTTTCCATGAACGAGCTTCCCGCTACTCTGTGAATGGATGTGAGCTATACCCTTTGCTGCACCGATTGCAATCATTATGCGCATCTCCCAGTCTAGAGTGATTCGATTCTCTCTCTTTGCTGCAAAAATTGACAAAAATACGTTAGGTTATGTTCGAACAGAAGTTGCACAGTGCACAACTAATATTGTTCAGTGAAAACAACGCTTATAAGTATTTTCCATTATAAAGATGTTTGAAGTATTGCATACCATGTAACAATGAGGACACACTTCCTTGATTGTAATAGTCGTAGACCATGAGCTTTTCATCCTTGGAATAGTAATAAGCCCTTAACGGAGCCACATTCTCATGTTTGATGTTTCCAACCATCTCCATCTGCTGTTCAAACTCCTTTCTGCCAACCACAACTTCCTTCAATCTCTTTACAGCAACTATGGTTGCATCTTCCAATGCTGCCTTATATGTCGCGCCAAACGTCCCCTTACCGAGCACCTCAGCAGAAGCTCTCAGCAAATCTTCAAGATCAAATGCCAGATTACAACCCTCAAAAAATGTAAGCATTCTTTCTTGATGCTCCGAAACCGTCTTCTTCCTAGACTTCTCCTTCTTGGGCACATCATCTTTCTCCTTTCGGTTAGTAACAATAAGTAGCAGAGCAATTAATACGAACGCCACTACACAGCTACCAATAACAATTGCCAGGATAGCAGATAAACCAAATTTCGATGAACACTTCATTGGTAGAGACGCGGGTGGATTGGCCGGAGGAATTGAGTTTTCAGACGAAATATGGTTCCCGGAAAAAGATGAATTAGGAAATCTAGAAAGGGATCGCGGCACAACTCCAGTGAGATCGTTGTTGGATAAATCTAATAACTGGAGGCTAGGGATGCTAATATCAGGAATATCACCAGAAAGTGAGTTATTAGCAAGACTCAAAATCGTCAAGTGTCCTAAATTTGAAACAGAAGAAGGGATACTCCCATTGAATTCGTTATTCGACAAATTTAGAACCGAAAGATTCTTCCAACCCGAGAAATCCGACGGCAATGGACCCTCGAAATCGTTGTACTGAAGATAAAGGCCAATCAAATTCCCAAGCTTCAAGAGATCAAAGGGAAAAGTACCACTAAGGCCATTGGATCTCAGACTCAATATCTGAAGCTCAGATAAACGGCTAAGAGTGTTGGGAGGAATTCTACTTTTGAATCCAACGCCTGGTAATCGAACTGCTATAACGCTTGAATTATTATGATTGCAGGTGATTCCAGTCCAGCAATTGCAGACGGTGGTTCTCTCATCCCAATTCAGCTTCCGAGAGTGGTAAATGTTGCCGACAAAATCGAGCAACGCTTGCTTATCTTCAACAGGCTCAGATGTTGCAGGAAAGCATAGAGTAGTATACACTAATATTGCTGGTATTATGAATCTGATCCACATTTCTTCACTTATTTCTCTGAAGTCTAGATATGAAATATGAAAGAGCTCAAATACAACTCTCGATCTCAGGAATCTCTGTAAAATTTCCAAAATATATTAAATTAAAGACGAGAGTGATCATTCAATTGACGCATCAATACTTCAGGCGTTATTTGAATATTCTAAGCAACGTTAGGTCAACAAACAAATACCCAAAATTGGGGGAAACTGAGAAAGTAAACGAATAGAAGTATCATTAACTCTGATAAACCGTTTCGTTTCGCTTCGATTCAACTTTTCAACTTTCTGGATTCATCATTTAAACAATACAGTAGCCAACAATGTTTCCGGTTTTTCAAAATCTTCACCAGTATTTTCAATTTTGACTATCTCTGGCACATGAACATAAATGCGTTGAGTTGAAAAATAAAGGCTTACCTCACTGACGAACACACTAACCGAGAATTCATTAATGGTAGCGGCCGTTAACAAACGGAGAAAAATTGGAATTTTTTTTTTGAAACGAAGAAAATTTGGAATTATATTTTGGAAAGAGATTGAAGATGCCAAAAAATGCAGAAGGAATTGTTAGTTGAAGGGAGAGTAATGATTAGGGGACAGAGCAATAAATGGTTGAAAGTGTTTACAGAGGGGAAAGGGGAGAGTTGTTTGTTTTTATTTAGTGGTATAATGGCGCGGGAAGAGTGGGAACTGCACGTGATGCAGCGTAACCATTACAGCTACCGTAGAGAAGACAAAGCGAATTGAAAAATGAATATTTTGTAGAGAATTCAATCACAAGTCCACGACTCACAAGTAATCGCACTTCACTGCACGATTCTCATGATCGCATTCCTAGGCGCTTCAAATTTTCTGTTTCGTGATAGAAATTTTGTAAACAAGCAAATAGTCATTAAATATATCATACTTTACCATCACTTAAATTATTGCTGTAACGAGAGAGAAATACCTATCATTCTTCCTTTTTCTGCTGGACGGTGTGCATGTATCAAATTATCGGGGGTGTTTGTAAAAAAGTTATAATCTTAAAAATGTGTATTATGAGTGTTTTATTTTTATTTTATTGGATTAAATAAGTTTTAAAAAATTATATATTAAAAGTTGAAAGCGAGTACTTTTGTTAGCTTATGAACATTTTTTAAGTATTATTATTTTAAAATACTATCAACTTTATTTTTTTACAAACATCATCAACTTCTATTATTAATCAATTTTTTCATAATTGTTAATTTAATCACTTATTCAAAAGATAATATTTTTGCAAATACCCCTATATAAAAGCAAAAATTTGTATGCAATAATATTGAATATTATGATTTTCGTACAATTTAACCCGAATTCTATTTTTAAATTTTTTTTGCTTCAGTCCTTCTCTAGGTTTTCTTCCTCACAACAGATTCGACCAATCTCTGTTTAACAAAGGAGCCTCTCTAGATTTTTCTTCTCTTTTTTTTTTTTTTTTTCTAAAATTCAAATTCTTTCACATTTTTCTCGCTAATTTCTTCAGTTTTTTTATCCTAATAAATTTACAGGTCCTTCCATTTTTTTTCCTTTCGATTTTCTAAGGCAATTTTTCAAATCCTTCTGCACTCTTCTCATGTTCTATAATTTTTTAAAATTTTATTCTGTTTAACCTGCAATCAAATACGTTAACAATATATCAAAACCATTAAGCTACAACACTAATTTGATAAAGACATCATTCTATAAATATATGTCACGTTTGCACCGGCCGAATTTAAGGATATCCTTCTATAAACATATGATAAGTTTTTATTATCTTGGGGGTGGAAAATATTACGAAAAATGTTGAAATACAAAAATCAGTATATTGAAATCTTAATATGCAATATTAAAATGCTAATGACTAATGTCTAATATAAATCGATTATCGTCTATCGATACACACATGCAATGACGATAGCTGGCATGTGTGGTCAATTCTTGATGTCCAAATAATTTTTAATTTACAACAAAAATGCATATTTTGACTTTCCTAACTAATTAAACTTCTTTATTTCTTTAACTTCTCTAGCTGGCCGTATACTTTATAGTATTTTTTTTCTACCCTTCATGCATCATGCATTTTTTTAAATTGAAAACATTACTTTTATGGGTTGAAAAAGAAAATATATTTGCTCATCCTTGAGAAAAAAACGTATAATCTCATTTATGGCCTAAATTTTTTGACTCCACCACATATTTATTTTAATCCAGAATTAGGACAAATGAATAAATGAATTCCTTTTCAATTCTATTTAAGCTCTCACGGTCGTTTGTTACTTGTTAGAGAAGAGTTTCAATTATTATATCTAGATATTTTGTCAGGTACCAGAGGTTTTTTTTTTTGACATGAGGTACCAGAGTTGTTCACAATTCGATGAGCTGATAAAATTTTATTATTATGGAAATCTTGTGCCACGTAATCTAATTTGGTAGTGTTAATAATTTTTTGCAGGAAAATATGCACTATAGATAGCTGAAAATAGAATACACGAATAATCGAGGCACGTGTCAAACACGCTTTTCTTAAAACAAATTATGTCCTTCACTCTCGGTGCGAGTGAATCGTTAGGAGTACACTTGTTTCTCAGGATACAACGATTTAAGAACAACGATATTAGCATTACATCTTGTTCGAGGTGAACCGAGATGTTGCCTGAAATATATCACCGGAGCATGAACGAAAGCAGTAGCAAAACGAATGCAAAAAAGTATTAGCAATTGCTGGAATAGTATCAGTAAGAATTTCCAATTCATTCATTTCAAGTTGTTTTTCCAAGTGATTTTTCAACTTCGACTAAGTGCTACTTATAGAATCGAAACTTGACCGTTGGAAACGTTCAGCATTATGAGCCACTAATGGCCTCAAAATAAAATCGACATCCTGAATAATGAACCATTATTTCAGGTTTAAATTTTCAATTTATGTTTTGTAACCGTCACACTAAAACGTACGTAACTTTTTCGTTTATTAATTTGTTGTAACCGTTACGTGTCAGCAATTAAATTAATGGGAAAATAAAATCGAGGCTAATTCACTCCCTCATTTGTATTTTTCTAATGTGGGACTAAAGCTCATTGTTTTTCCCTTTCCCAATAATTGGTTACAACAACTTTGAAAATTAATTTCTCATTCATAAAAAAATGAGCAACATTTTCCAACAAATTTTTCCATTACTTTACTTTCTTATATATATTCTTTTGCTGCAAAATGATCATGTAATTGGTGTGAATCAGCTACCATTATAACAAATGACTTGCTTTAATATTAAAAGATATGAAGTTTAAGAATTTGAAAGAAATGGATTCACTATCAATTGAATGTAAAAATTGTGTCTCATATAAAAGATCAAGATTGTAGAAAGGTGAAATATTAATTTATTTGTATATAGTTCAGTAATATTGAAATTGGATTGATTTTCAGATGCACTCAATTAGAGATTGAATTCTGAATCCATTCTACACTCAAAATAACCGAATTTAATATAAAGCATATAATTAAAAATGAAGAGGGACACTTGCATGAGACGGTTTCACGGTGTGACGGAGCATAAGTTGGACATTGACGCTTTAACATTTTAGAATGAATGAATGTAAATTGTATTAAATTTTACATCGTCTCATGTATGAGACCGTCTCATATGAGTTTTTATCTTAAATGAAATAATGAGTTTACTATTATACACTCTGTTCTCGAACCTTCCAATCAGACGTAACGTAACTACCCAAAATGAAGAAATTATTTTCAATATCTTATTTTTTTTATTTAGTGTGGGTCTCTTGTGTATACAATTATAACGTGCATTCATAATATATTTTAGAAATAACTTGTTATATTGATAGATGCAATTTGTTTATATTTGAAACTATTTTCTATATTTATAGTTATCGGTGGTTCAGTGTAAACAAGTTGCATATTTCAATATAAAATATTACATATTTCTACAATGCATTATGAGTGTATGATGCACCTTAATACATACAAGACTACCCACTTGATATGATTTGAGAATGATAACGATAATAGATATCATTGAGGGATCAATCACTAAGGCTCAATTTGGATGGATGGATTTGAAATCTATGGATTTCACGCACAAATTATCACTCTACAATGGATTTACAAATACTTAAATTTGAGAAGCTAGTTCAAAATGGAGGGATTTCAAATCCTCATCAAAACCTAGTCATTTGTGAAATCTCTCCATCTCCACCCTTCCCCCTCTCCCCCTTCACCATCTTCTCTAAACTCTCACATCTAAGTATTTGTAAATTCATTGGAGAGTATGATTTATGTGTAAAATCCATGGATTTCCAAATCCATGCATCCAAATGAAGCCTAAGGGTTATTGATTGCATTATTATTACTTGGTTAAAACATCAAGAATGAATATCATGTGAGGTAAGTTAAGTGAGTGAGGGTAATCAATTACTTACTTATATTCTTATTACTTGTGTATCAAAACTACCATACAAGTGATTTTCATTATCCACTTTCATTACCCAACTAAGCGGGCCTTAATCTTTTATTAGATGCCAAATATTAAATTACACATTTTTTTAGGACAATTAAATTATACATTAATAAATATCAAGTTCTACTTATTAATCATTGCATTACGTTGACGTGAGATTGAGAAAATGGGCAAACTCATTATCAAAATGGGCCAACGAATTATTCGGGTCCGCAACTCTGAACATTTATCACCAAACAAGCAAATTTTTGTTATGAGTTGACTTTGCTAACTTCATTTAGCATTCCTTACCAAAAAAATAAAAAAATAAAATCATTTAGCATTATCTTGGATGTTGCTTCTGATCGTGTTCAAAATAAACGCTCAAATCTAACACTATCAAAATTTAGATAAAAAAAAAAAAAAAGATCTTGTTTACAAATTTATTTGAAAGATCTTGAGGTATTGATTTATTTTTACTTTTTAGATGACATAAATATTCTTGAAATATTTTTTGTTTGTAAAAGCTCTTAAACTATATTTCTTACTTCATAAGATTTTTTTTTTCCGGTAGGTAAAGATGGATTTTTTGTTGAAATTTAATCTTAAATGTCATCTTGACATAATATCGTTGAAATTAACTTGATATATCATATTTTAACTCAAATATTAAGATGACATAAATAGAAGAAAATATTGATTTTGACATAAATTTTAAGCGAGATTATCTTCATGTGTGTTGTATCAATATGTATCATTTTTCCATTTGAAAAATTATTATTTTTTAGAATAGAGCTAAAAAATTTAGACAAAGTCTCATGTGCAACTGATGCACGGAGTTTAGATCCGTGCATTCACCCCAATCTTACCCATGCATCCACAAAATATGTCTAATATATTCAATGAATCAAATATTTTTTAAAATAAATCATTCAGTTGCATGAGTGGACGGTGCACTTGAGTGTACAAGAGACCCACTAAAAAAATTTATTAATATACAGTCTATTGAAAATTTATAATTCCCTTAAATAAGTAAGAATCACATGAATTGATCATTTCGTTTTTTTTTGTCAACAAATTTTCGCTTCGGAAAATATTGTAATGGAAAATAAATTCTCGAACAAGGGTAGGGTGCACAACGTTTTGGTCTGCGGTTGCTTCTTTCAAACATGATAGCTCCACGACAAGAAGCTTTGTATAACCACCAATTATCGGTGGTACATTTTCTCATATCAAACTTATGAATCGATTTATCATTAAAATCCAAAGGGAGGAATTTAATCACGTTATTTTATCCATGAACCCCATTAAAAGCTCGACCAAGCTTTCCCGCCCTGTTTTAACAGCCGAGAATTCCATAATCCAGATTTTAGACAAAAGCCCAGATATCAAAACCCTTAATAAAATCCATGCCCGGATCATATCCGACCCGAAATTGTGCTCCGAAACCTCACTGGCTATAAAACTGATGCGTGACTACGCTGTTTGTGGCAAACCACATGTCACCCGCAAGGTGTTCGACAAAATTCCTGAGAGAAACAATGTCATTTGTAATGTCATGATCAGGAGTTATGTGAAAATCATTTCTATAAAGATGCAATTTTGATGTACAAGAGTACATTAGCTTCTGGCGTCGCGCCTGATCACTACACGTTTCCTTGTGTTCTGAAAGCTTGCTCTGCCTCTGATAATGTCGGGTTTGGTGTGCAGATGCATTGCCCTGCTGTGAAGAATGGCCTTGATTTGACTCTGTTTACTGGGAATGGCCTCATTGCGATGTACGGAAAATGTGGGAGATGGGTGGATGCGCGACGTGTTTTTGATGAAATGCCGTATAAGGACATTGTTTCTTGGAACTCTATGGTGGCTGGGTATGCTCAGAATGGACGGTTTGACGAAGCGTTAGAGGTGTGCAAAGAGATGGAGCTTTTAGGCGTGGAACCTGATTCAGGCACGAGGGCGAGTCTCTCTCCTGCTGTGACTAATACGAGTGAAGAAAATGTTCTGTTTGTGAAGAGAATGTTCTTGAATATGGCTAAAAAAGAATTAGTGGCATGGAACGTGATGATAGCTATGTATACGAATAATTCCATGTCTAGTGAGGCGGTTGACGTTTATTCACAAATGGGAGTTCGTGGATTAGAACCAGATGCAATTACTATAGCTAGTGTTCTTCCAGCTTGTGGTGATCTGTCTGCTGTGTCCATAGGAAAACGAATTCATGAATATATCGAAAGAAAGAGGCTGAGGCCTAACTTGTCTATAGAAAATGCGTTAATTGATATGTATGCTAAGTGTGGGTGTTTAATAGAAGCGAGGAAAGTATTTGATGAGATGCAAATCAAGGACATCATCTCATGGACTTCGATGATGTCAGCATATGGTAGGAGCAGGAAGGGGCACGAAGCCATTGAATTGTTCTCTAAAATGCAAGACTTAGGTCTCGTCCCAGATTCGATAGCTTTTGTGTCGATTCTTTCAGCTTGTAGCCATGCTGGATTGTTATCAGAAGGACAAGAATATTACAGATTGATGATTGAAAAGTATCATATAGCTCCTCGATTAGAACACTCTACTTGCATGGTTGATTTATTGGGCCGTGCTGGAAAATTAGACGAGGCCTATGCTCATATAAGCAGATGATTGTAGAGCCCAACGAGAGGGTTTGGGGCGCTCTATTGAGCGCTTGCTATGTGTACAATGATATGGATATTGGGGCCGTAGCAGCAGATCGTCTTTTCCAGTTGGCCCCACAGCAATCGGGGTATTATGTCCTGTTATCGAATATTTACGCAAAGGCTAGGAGATGGAAAGACGTGACATTAGTTCGATCGATTATGAAAGAGAGAGGAATCAAGAAAATACGGGGCGTGAGCAATGTTGAGCTTCGTGATCAGGTGCATACTTTTCTTGCTGGTGATAGATCGCACCCACAATCGGAGGAAATATACGTGGAGTTGGATTTGTTGTTGGGGAAAATGAAAGAAGCTGGATATATTCCGATTACTGATACTGCCCTGCATGATGTGGAGGAGGAAGAAAAGGAGGAACATTTGGTAGTCCATAGTGAGAAGCTGGCGATTGTGTTTGCGATTATTAATACTAAGGCAGGGGTGCTAATGAGAGTTACGAAAAATCTGCGCGTTTGTGAGGATTGCCACGTGGCTATCAAGTTAATTTCGAAGATTAGTGAGCGACAAATTGTAGTGAGAGATACAAATAGGTACCACCATTTTGAAAATGGTGTTTGCTCGTGTGGTGATTATTGGTGAATCAGTGTAATGAAATGTCGAGCGGTGAATTATGATCTGAACTGCAGTTCTACAGAGGAAATCAATGGAAAATTCTTGATTGTTTGCTTCCACATTTTTCTGGACTCAAGGTTAGCAAAATAAGTTGTGTTTCTCTTGTTCTATCTATCACTGTATCACATAACATGATTACATTTCCTTGTTTGCAGTGAAATAGATTATAATCATAATAAACTACTGTAACATATTTATGCAATAACTGATCATCAGAGAAACTAACATTTTTTTTCCCACTCAGGTGGAGCAGCACTCTTGTGGATCAAAATGGCAAAAGGATTCAACTGGCATTACCTTTACTTGCCCAACTTGCTGTGAATTTTCAATCATAACACTGGTTTGGTTGCTACTACTTCTGCCAAAGTTGAGCTGCTCTAACTATCTATTTTATATTTATTCAATTTTCAATTATTTCACTTCGACTAATACTTCCTCGGGTCCAAAATAATAACGTTTTGACATTTCATTTCATTTACAAATTAGATGATGTTTTGCACTTCCAAATTTACCCCTAAAGTCATTAAAATATATAGATAAATGTGTACTTTTAATGAGAAACAAACATTCATTAGGGGTATAGTAAGAAACTTTTTTTAAAAAAATTATATGTGCATTCATCTATAAAAATCACATATATTTTGAATAGGAGGGAGTAGTTGTTAGTAAGAAGTTGATATGATTATATTGAAATCAACCTATCAACTTATACTTAATATGAGGAAACCGTTGAAATTATATCATAAACAAAACCTTATGGTCGACTGTTAATTTTTATGAGGGTGACTGAGACAGGTAATTATGGTTGTGATAAGATTCAGACTTTAACATTAAACTCGAGATAAATTAATAGCCAAACGTCAATATGTTCAACCTTATTTGATCATTACGCCTTGTAATTCATCTATGCGTACAATGCGTGTGTATATATTCACTTACAAAAATTAATAAACTGTTTTAACATCTCCCCATTCGATTTCTCCCTACGGACTCGAAGTTTGAACTATTTCAGCTTTACTAAAATCAACTTGTAATTAATAGGAAATCACATGTACGAATCATCTTATGGTCAACTGTTAGTTTTTATGATAATGATAGATCCCTAATTTGATTGATAGGTAATTATGATAATTATAGATCTCTAATATGATCCCATCCCATCCCATGATGATAGATTGATAGGTAAAGGAAAATACTTAGCAGCCTCCTAAACGTGATTGGCTGCCAACGCTCAAGTCTTACTAATATAATGGCTAAGACCTATACCCATATGTTTAGCGGGTCTCATGAGAAATGAATTACGAACAAATGCAAAGATAAAATTTCAAAATTATATCTAATCATGTCCCACTTCATCTTATAAAAGTTACTATGAACCCGAGTTTCAGTGAACTCTATTAGTGTTATGTATACTTTGGTTCCATTTGTGTGAAACCAGGATGTGTCTTTTGGCTTTTATCCACATCTTTACTTTCAAGTCTCAGATCCTAAATTCGATTATGCGTCACAAGAATTGACTTGA
The DNA here is from genome assembly GCA_037126765.1 of Stenogyne calaminthoides. Taxonomy (NCBI): domain Eukaryota; kingdom Viridiplantae; phylum Streptophyta; class Magnoliopsida; order Lamiales; family Lamiaceae; genus Stenogyne; species Stenogyne calaminthoides. The sequence goes on from JBBCBC010000009.1 coordinate 35,964,258, forward strand.
TGAACTCTTCTGGACTACCAAATTTTCCACGGTGCATTCATGGCTGTACTTGATTTTTTCGCGTCTACACCACTCTTTACGTTAATCTCACCTATACCCTTTTGCATGCTTCTATAAATTGACACTCAAAAACCAATAGAATCATCTTCCAAATTAAAATGACATCACATTCTCTCATACTAATCTCCCTCCTCATCTCTTTCACACTATTCCACACCTCCCAAGCCGCCGGAATCGCCGTCTACTGGGGCCAAGACGGCGGCGAGGGCTCCCTCGGCGACGCATGCAACACCGGGAACTACCAGTACGTCATCATCGGATTCCTGTCCGTCTTCGGGAACAGCCAAACCCCTCAACTCAACTTGGCAGGCCACTGTGTCCCCGCCGCAGGCACGTGCACGCATATCAGCAACGACATCCGGGCCTGCCAAGCCCAAAACATCAAAGTCCTCCTCTCACTCGGCGGTTACGCCGGGAGCTACTCCCTCTCCTCCAACGACGACGCAACTCAAGTCTCCGACTATCTCTGGAACAACTACCTGGGCGGCACTTCGCCATCCAGGCCGTTAGGAGATGCCGTTTTGGACGGCATTGACTTTGACATCGAAATGGGATCGGGCCAGTACTACGACGAGCTGGCCCGGGCCCTATCGGGCCGCAGTTCACAGAGAAAAGTGTACTTATCCGCGGCCCCACAGTGTCCTATCCCGGATGCTCATTTGAATGGCGCTATCCAAACGGGGCTTTTCGACTATGTGTGGGTGCAGTTTTATAACAACCCGCAGTGTGATTACAGGGCTGGTGTTGACACTCTTCTGGCTTCGTGGAACCAGTGGGCTTCGATGCCCGGTGGTCAGGTGTTTATGGGGTTGCCGGCGGCTGAAGGAGCAGCGGGAGGCGGATACATGCCGCCTGATGTTCTTAATTCTCAGGTTCTGCCAGTGATCAAGGGTTCTCAGAAGTATGGAGGGGTGATGCTGTGGACCAGGTCATTTGATCAGAGCTACAGTTCTGCTATTAAGGCCAATGTCTAAAACGTACCCTTGTTAAATAATTTCCTGTTATAATTATGGATAATTAACGTTGGATTAGTCTGGAATAAAATGTTTGAAGTTGGCTTTGTAGTATTAATATCTATATGACTTTCCTGGCTTTTGTTGAGGGTTTGAATCACAAATGGTCCCATGACTTTGACCTCAAATAAATTTAGTCACATAAGATTTTTTGTCGTCGATTTAGTCCCAATAACTTTGACAATGTCCAATTTTAGTCCCAAATTGGTCGGAACAACATCGTTTTGCCATTTTTAATTTGGGGATTTCTGGCGGATGTTGTGATTGGATAACCACGTTTATTTTTAAGTGCCTGTTTTCAAACTCTCATCATTCCAAAGAAGTGATTAAAAGCGATTCTAAAATAAAAATCAAAAGTGATGAATGTTTGTAAACAAAGCACATTTGACCAAGGTATGAAAGTGGGGGTGTTCGTAAAAAAAATCAATGTAGTGGATGCGCGACTGGTGTTTGATGAAATGCTGTGTAAGGACATTGTTTCTTGGAACTCTATGGTGGCTGGGTATGCTTAGAATGGACGGTTTGATGAAGCGTTAGAGGTGTGCAAAGAGATGGAGCGTTTAGGCGTGGAACCTGATTCAGGCACGATGGCGAGTCTCTCTCCTGCTGTGATTAATAGAGTGAAGAAAATGTTCTGTTTGTGAAGAGAATGTTCTTGAATATGGCTAAAAAAGAATTAGTGGCATGGAATGTGATGATAGCTATGCATATGAATAATTCCATGTCTAGTGAGGCGGTTGACGTTTATTCACAAATGGGAGGTCGTGGATTAGAACCAGATGCAATTACTATAGCTAGTGTTCTTCCAGCTTGTGGCGATCTATCTGCAGTGTCAATTGGGAAACAAATCCATGAATACATCGAGGAAAAAGGCTGAGGCCTAATTTGTCTTTAGAGAATGCGTTAATCGATATGTATGCCAAGTGTGGGTGTTTAATAGAAGCGAGGAAAGTATTTGATGAGATGCAAATCAAGGACGTCATCTCATGGACTTCGATGATGTCAGCATATGGTAGGAGCGGGAAGGGGCACGATGCCATTGAATTGTTCTCTAAAATGCAGGAGTTAGGTCTCATCCCAGATTCGATAGCTTTTGTGTCGATTCTTTCAGCTTGTAGCCATGCTGGATTGTTATCAGAAGGACAAGAATATTACAGATTGATGATTGAAAAGTATCATATAGCTCCTCGATTAGAACACTCTACTTGCATGGTTGATTTATTGGGCCGTGCTGGAAGATTAGACGAGGCGTATGCTCATATTAAGCAGATGATCATAGAGCCCAACGAGAGGGTTTGGGGCGCTCTATTGAGCGCTTGCCATGTGTACAATGATATGGATATTGGGGCCGTAGCAGCAGATCGTCTTTTCCAGTTGGCCCCACAGCAATCAGGGTATTATGTCCTGTTATCGAATATTTACGCAAAGGCTAGGAGATGGAAAGACGTGACATTAGTTCGATCGATATGAAAGAGAGAGGAATCAAGAAAATACGGTGCGTGAGCAATGTTGAGCTTCGTGATCAGGTGCATACTTTTCTTGCTGGTGATAGATCGCATCCACAATCGGAGGAAATATACGTGGAGTTGGATTTGTTAGGGAAAATGAAAGAAGCTGGATATATTCCGATTACTGTTACTGCCCTTCATGATGTGGAGGAGGAAGAAAAAGAGGAACATTTGGTAGTCCATAGTGAGAAGCTGGCGATTGTGTTTGCGATTATTAATACTATGGCCGGGGCGCTAATCAGAGTTACGAAAAATCTGCGCGTTTGTGAGGATTGCCACGTGGCTATCAAGTTAATTTTGAAGATTAGCGAGCGACAAATTGTAGTGAGAGATACGAATAGGTACCACCAATTTTGAAAATGGTGTTTGCTCGTGTGATGATTATTGGTGAATCAGTGTAATGAAATGTCGAGCGGTGAATTATGATCTGAACTGCAGTTGTACAGAAGAAATCACCGGAAAATTCTTGATTGTTTGCTTCCACATTTTTCTGGACTCAAGGTTAGCAAACTAAGTTGTGTTTCTCTTGTTCTATCACTATATCACATAACATGATTACATTTCCTTGTTTGCAGTGAAATAGATTATAATCTTACTAATAAACTACTGTAACATATTTATGCAATAACTGATCATGAGAGAAACTAACATATTGCTGAGTTAAACCTCACCAGACCCTTTGTTTTTTTTTTTCCTACTCAGGTCCCAGTAGTATGCGCTGCCCGGCTGTTGAATATCCAAGTCTATGCCGACGTTCCCCAGGGGCCCGGCGCCACTTAAGTAGGTGTACAAGAGGAAAGCTGCAAATTGGGAGGCCTCTTTTTTGCTGACAGCAGGAGGAGGAGGAGGTAGAAATATTGCTCAACTATCACGGGATGATTTGTAAAAAAAGGTAAAAATTACGAGACCATAAATGTTTTTAACTCCATAATGTTGAGTAGATTAATTAACTATCAAAGCGATGTCGTTTCACCAACGTGCCGGTCACGTGTCATTTTAAATTGAAAATTCCGACAAATCTCGTGTTTTAAGCGCTGAGTTGACACAATTTATAATATACCTGATAATTAAATAAAATATACATCATTAATTAATTAAAAATAAAAATTACTAAAAAAAATCTAAAAGAATGGAACGAGATTAAATACTCCCTATTCTTTGACACGCACGTTGGAATTCCTAAATTAAAATAACACGTGACATGAGGTACGTCGCTAAAGCGTTATCGTTTTTGGTGCTTTCCGGTAATCTAAACAAAAATTGTGGTGTTATGAAATATTTAATCGTGTTCGCCAATTTGCTCGGGGCCACCGTACTACCCATCGCCTTCGTGCTCGCCGGTAGTCCCGCCACCCCCGCCCCTGGTGGCGGGAAGTTCCTTCCCAAGAAATCGGACTGGGCCAAATCTCGATCCAATTCTTCGAGGGCTTCATCAGCAGAGGACGACACTGCCGTGAAAATAGGCCGCCGCTGCCCACCGGCCAACGACCCCGAGACGCTAAGGCCGAAAGACGGCGCCACGGGAGAGCGACGATGGCGGAGCGGTGAGTTTGTGCGACGGCGGGACGGAGCGGAGTTCGCCGAGCTGGACAAATGAGACGAGGACGAGGGCATTTGTTCGGTATTTAAAAAAACAAAAGGAGAGAGAGAAAGAACAAGAGTTTACCTGAAGAAAATCTCGCCCGAAAAAGGAGGAGAGTGTGGGTTATACTGAAAAATATGTTTTTTACTTTGTATAACTAAACTGAATTTCTTATTTATTTACTGAAATAAATTATTTATCACTGTTGCATTAAATATGAATGAATGTTATATACATTTACTGCATAACTGTTCATTAAATAGTACGTGTTACATTGTAGTTAATGTGGTGATACCAGATCACAGAATATTACATTAACCATTCCTTGTAACTAAGTACAAATTCACAACCTAGATGAAAATGAATAATCCATCGTGAAAGGTTGAAGTGTAAGACTCATATTGACTTGTCTTGACCAAGAGATTACACTAGTGCATTATGATGTGCTGAATAGGACCTACAACGAGGATAAATTCTTCAGTACTGAATATAGAAGAATTAGATCTCAGTGGTTCGTTATTTCTTTATCTCCGTCCCTTAAATATGATCGTGTGAAATTAATAATTATTGCTTTGACTTATGTTGGGTAGAGAATCAATGTGATTCAATACTTTATATCTTGGACAATATTATTAGTTACATGACGATTGTTAAGATTTAATACGGAGAATCGTGTGCAAGTACGTCTTGCGTGATTTGTCCCCTTGGGAGACTCAAAAGTTTTATCATACTAAATCTTGCAAGTGAAATTTGTTTTTCCGATATAGATAATAATGTTGAGCCGTTCTTAATCCAAGGAAAAAGATGTTAATTAATATAAAACTTTTCAGTGGCTTAATTAATTAATGGACTAGATAATCTTAAACACGGGAAAAAATATCGGGAGCCATATTACAGTAATATGAGTTAAAATGGATAGTGCAATATTAATTATGTAGTGAGATTAATTAATATTTATGGGCTTGAATAATATTGTGGCTCAATATTGATAATTCAAGGTCCATTGAAAGATCCAATCTTAATTCTCCTAAAGGCCCCTTTTAGTAGCCCAAAGATAAAGTCCAATAATTGAAAACATGTGATTAAAATAAAAGAAATATTGTTGCCTAATTTATCCATTATTTTCGAAAATAATAGAGGAAGAGAGATAAAAGATTTTCTTGATTTTCTTGGAAATATTTTAGGGAAAAAGATAAGCATTCTTTAAGTACAAGATTATCCCATAAGTTCAAGAAAAGTCAAAGATCTTATTCTTCCTTTATTTTGTGATTTTCGAAATTTTTATAGATATGGAAGAAAAGATATTTTGTGAATATTATGAAAATAGAATATATGAGATATATTCAAGATTGTATCATGGGAAGATACAAAGAAATTTTCCAACCCTAATATGCTACAAAATTTTCGCCCCCCTTGCCTCTATATATAGGTGATGAATTTTTCATCCCCAACATAATTTCATGTGTTGGAAAAATTAGAAATTCACAAAGGTGGTGCAACAATTTTTTTTTCTTTTCCTTTTGTTAATTATTTGAAGGAGATTCCTACCACCGGGATATCAAATAAGGGCATGGGAATACTAGATAAGATCGTTGGTGTGTGGTCAGATTCTCTACCGTTTAATCCGCAAAAAGGTACACCTTTCGTAACTCCTAGAAATCCGCATGTGTAGAATTTACGTGGCATAATTGTTCTCATGATTTGTTGTTGTTTTAATTGTTATTTGAATTAATATATGATTAATTCATGCTAGTAATAATTAAATAATTTAAACTTGTATTTAAATTGCACCTCGAATAGATCCGAACACCCTATTTCCCAACAGAGAGACCGCCAGATTTTTGGAAGAAGAGTGAAAGAAAAGTGAAAAATATGAAAGAGGCGGCCTTTATATAGCCTCTGGGCAAGGGTTTTTAAAATTTTTTTGAATCACGCCTCCCAAGGCGAACACGGCGCACGCGCCGTTTTGAGTCCCATCATGTGGGACATTTGCGTTCTTCAAGGCAACATGACGCCACAATTTGTGGAAAATGAGGCGTCACCTCGTTAAGTAAATATTTTACCATGAAAATAGAAAACTGATTAAAAAATGATGGATTAGATCTTATTTAAGGAGAAAAGTAAAAAGGGGAGAGTCGCTACAACACAGCCTGGCCCCCGAGACGAGCACAGGCGACCTGGCTAGGGGGTATTGTTGTAACCGGTCAGCTACCGGTCAAAGACCACCTGCCACGTATCCTTGTTTGCAGCAGGGGTGTAAAAAATGGGCTAGGCGGCTGTCCTCCGCCGCGAGTTACACTGAATCGACAAAAAAAATCGGTTTGGGGGTTAGGCGCCGCCTAGGCGGCCAAATCAGGCTAGGCGGATAGGCGGCCCTTTTTTTTAATTCATTTTAATTAAAAATTTAAAACAGAAGGAACGCGTTCAGACTTCAGATTTCAGAATCAGTCACGAACCCTAAATCCCTAAAAGCCTCCGCTGCGTGAGACTCACCGCCGCCCGCCGCGCCCTGGCGACTCGCCGCCCGCCGTGCCCTGCGCCACTCGCCAGGTTGTGCCGCGCCAGACGCGTATCGCCTGTCGCCACTCTTTTCGCAGATCGGTAATTCATCTTTTTAGTATCTTGAATCGAATTTGTATAATATTTATGCTGTGGTAACTGCTAGTTGTATTGTTAATTCACTAATGTTGTAGTATGATTACAAGTAAATGTTGGGTCTTCTTAGATTATGAAACTGTGATATGTTATTTTGTGAAAATTTCAAATTAAAATAAAAAATAAAAAATTCTAGGCGGAAATTCTAGGCGGCGCCTAGCGTTTTTCGAGTTCTGCACCCTTGGTTTGCAGTGAAATGGATTATAATCTTACTAATATACTACTGTAACATATTTATGCAATAACTAATCATGAGAGAAACTAACATTGCTGAGTTAAACCTCACCAGACCTTTTTTTTCCAACTCAGGTGGATCAAAATGGCAAAAGGATTCAACTGTCATTACCTTTACTTGCCCAAATTGCTGTGAATTTTCAATCATAACACTGGTTTGCATGGTTGCTTCTACTTCTGGCAAAGTTGAGCTGCTCTAACTATCTATTTATATTTATTCAATTTTTAATTATTTCACTTCGACTAAGACTATCTTTATCAACAAACACCCACAACCCAATCTTCTAATAAATAATTATTTTTTTTCTCCTCCACATATACAACCTACAACTCAACCAATCTTCATCTTTTTTCCTACTTTATCAATAAACACACACAACCTAATCTCTTAATAAAATAATATTTCTTTTTCACTATTTAATAATTATATTTATATATAATCAATTTTTATTATATTAATAAGATGATATATGAAATTATTTGATATTCAAAATGCGTAACTATAATAAATTTTTTTTATCATACACTTAAAATAAAATTACAATCTCAATAATAAAATTTAAATTACAGAAATTTAAATACAAAACTGTAAATAAATATATCAAGTTACAAATATATGTGCAAAATATAACAATGCGGAAGATAAAACTACATATTTAATTATTAATACCAAAATTTTGCCATATATGCTCAATCAAGTCGTTTTTAAGAGCAGTATGAACTTCTCTATTGCGAAGTTGTTCCCTATTAATCATATAAGTGGATAGACTTGCAATGCGTTCTCTAGAGAATTCAAAACCTTCACCACCAGTGGGATCATCCATAAAAAAATATGTGGGATCATGATAAGTTTGGTACGTGTCTCGTTCATCCTCTACTATCATATTGTGCATGATGATACAAGCCATCATAATTTTTCCCATCAAAAGCTTATCCCAGAAAAGACATGGACGTCGAAGAAATGCGAAACGAGCTTGTAGAACTCCAAATGCTCGTTCGACATCTTTTCGCACAGCCTCTTGGTGTTGAGCGAACAACTTGTGTTTTCTAGTCTACGGAGAAGTAATTGACTTAACAAATGCAGCCCATAAAGGATATATGCCATCAGTTAGATAATATGCTCTATCATTTTCCCGACCATTCACGACATAACTAACCTTTAGCGCTCGACCTTCCAAGACATCACTAAAAACTTGAGATCGATGGAGTATGTTAATATCATTGCACGTACCTGGTGTTCCAAAGAAAGCATGCTATATCCATAAGTCATATGATGCAACAACTTCCAAAATGATTGTTGGTTTTCCAATTCTCCCTGCATATTGCCCAACCCATGCAGTAGGACAATTTTTCCACTCCCAATGCATGCAATCTATACTGCCTATCAAGGATTAAATTCAAAATGATCCCATAACTTATCACTTTTATTGAAATGATTCCAAAAAAGTTTTGAGAAACAAAATTGGTCCCAAATTTTTCGAATTGTACAATTTTGACCCCAAAATTAACCGGCGACCGGAAACGACATGAAACGATGTCGTTTCGTGCCACGTGCAACGCGCGTTCACCTTCAAATTGGGGATTTCCGGCGACCTGATGACGAGGCACGACATGTCATGCTGAGCTGGATTTAAGAACCAATCAGAACATAGAGGTTGTGACACATAAGCTTCAATTAAAAAAAAAAGAAATATAAAAAAAAATTAAAAATTAAAAATAATTAAAAACATAATATTAAAAAGTTAAAAAAGTTTTTTTCCATCAGATAAAAAAACGCGATCGATTTTATAGAAACCCATTTCACACTCAATCAGATAAATCATTTTCACTCAGATTAGCATTAATAAATTCTGGCAAAATATGCACTATCATCGGATTTATAGCACTCGCAAAAGACATGAACTATCAATTTCCCCAAGGAATTAAGTTTCTTCTACAAAAAATCACTCTAACCCTAACACACCACATTAAAATGAAAGTTCAAAATTTAGGTCTAACGAATTTTGTTCTGGGAGACAGTAATTTTTGGGTGGGGGCAAACCTGGGCATGAAATCGGGCAAATACACGGATAGTGGGTCGGGTCCAAGGGATGTTCTTACGGATAGTAGGTTTCTCCACGGTGGCATTTTCCGAGTCTCGATCTAAACCAGGATCAGGATCAGGATCGATAATCGGGTATTGTTCTGATCGCAACTTCAAAACGCCGCCCTACATCTACAGGAGGGAGCGCCGTCACGTCGCCAGACAAATAATTTTTCTGAAGTTTTTGATTTGGGAAGATAGGTTTCGATTCAGAAGTTTTTTATTTGAGAAGAGAGGATTTTTTATTTTCTGAAAATATGTTTCGATTGGGGGGTAATTAATTTAAAAAAAAATAAAATTTTTTGACGTGTATTTTAAAATAAATGAAAATTAATATTATTAATACAGTTAGCACGACCCGTCGGAGAGAATGTGCATGCGCGTTGCACGCTTTCTACAAAATGAATGAGAGCTTGCCTTGTTACAGCTGCACTAATTCGCAAGTATTCATCAACAACATCAGTTGATGTACCATACGCCAACACTCTCATAACTCTACTATATTTCTGTAATGGTGAAAGAACTCGTCTATCTGTGGCATCAGGTCTTTGTCTTTACTTAATGGAGTGAGTGGTAGAAACAAGTTCTCGGGAGTGGGTGGTGGCAACAAGTTTCTAGGCATGTCTCGTGGGTGTGTCGTAACAATTTTCAATAAAGAGCATGCTCCTTTCACCTTTCATGCATCAGACAAGTAAATAGATAATGAGCTTGGTCAGGTGATATGACTCATCACTATATTACTTAATGGAGTACATTTTTCTTGTTCAATAAAGAGGGGCATGAAAACAAATGTAATAGGACACAACTTTAATAAAGAGGAGTAAATGAGTGAGTGGTAGAAACAAGTTCTCGTGAGTGGGTGGTGGCAACAAGTTTCTAGGCATGTCTCGTGGGTGTGTCATAACAATTTTCAATAAAGAGCATGCTCCATCCACCTTTCATGCGCCATCAAACAAGTAAATAGATAATTGACTTGGTCAGATGATATGACTCATCACTATTTTACTTAATGGAGTACATTTTTGTTTTTCAGTAAAGACAAGTGCATGTGAACTTCAATAATGGAGAAATAGATAATGAACTTTGTTAGATGATATGACACAACTTTAATACAAACACTCAATTTTATAATTAAAATCACACAAATTAAAAACCTTACATGACAATAATTAAAAATACATAAAGTAAATTACATGACAATAAATAACATTGACTAATAATTAAAAAAATGCAATCAAACGGAGTTTCATTTCTTCTTCTTTTGGGGACATGTGATCTTTCTCCAACAATGTCATAAAAATAGAGTGCTTCATCCTTTCTCTCTCCAAATCATTTCTCTCTTTTCCAAGTTTACTTATCACTTCAATTTCAACATCTCTAGTGAGTCTCAATGCACGAATTTCTGCAGCAACTTCAGTATCAACAGAAGAATATTGTGATACTTTTCCTTTCCTTTTTTTTTCGCCTTTGCCTTATCTCTACCAGTAGGACGTAAAATTGTTGAACCACCACTCCTGGAGTTTCTGGATTAGTGGGGATCGAATACGCCCCGTCTTCACTGGTCCTTAATCTCTTTGAGCTGCCACCACTTTCTTCATTATCCTCGTTGTCTTCAACATGAACACATGTTGAATCGCGGTCTAAATTTAGTTCCCACTTGGGATGTTTACACATAACTTCATTATATACTTGCAAGTCCGCAAACTTTGGGCCCTTTGCGGAGTAAATTGATTGAGCTTCACTCTCAATATCTTGTTCGCTCATTCCGCTTCTTTTACGACCATATGCCTCTTTGTAAGCGGCAACCCACTTGCTAGCATTTGTACTAAGTCGATTGTAACGACCTTTTAATGAATCTCTATTTCTTGCACTTATCTCCCTTGAATTTTCTTTTCGAGCTTCGTCATACAAGCTTTGAACTCGTGCCCACAGTGAGTCAGCCTTTTGATTTTTGCCAACTATTTTATCTTCACTGACAAAAATCCAAGACGACATTAAGGCGGTATCTTCTTTCACAGAAAAAATAGCTTTTCCCACCTTTGAATTTGTATCTTTGAACAAATTGCGAGAAATATTTTATGATGGTTGGACATTTTCAGAGCTAGGAATTTGGTTCAAATTCGGAGAAAATTGAGAATATTGTGAGCTTTCATAATCTTCTGAATTAAAAAAAAAAGATTGAAAATTTGGATAATTTTGGGAGTTTGGATAATTTGGGGAGTTAGAAAAATAATTTGGATGATTTGGATCCATGATAAAAATGATTGAAATTAGAAGAGAAAAGAAAGAATATGAGATTGTGATTCAAAATGTATCAATATTGGTATCTATTTATAGAGAATTTTTTTTACGAATTTTGATATAATTTTTTTTATAGATAATATATTAAAACATAAAATCTAATAATTATCTAATAAATATTATGAGGTGCAATTAGAATGGGACATGTGGCAAACTTATCAGCCAAATTACATTGAGAATTGTGCCACAATTCGTTCTCTCCACTGCGAACGGTTCACTTGAAATTGGTTCAATTATGATTTTTTTCTTTTTACTTTTTTTTGTCTTTTTGCTACAAGTGGATCACGTGAACCACCGATAAACTTAGTCTAATACCTCCTCCAGTTCAAAATAATAACGTTTTGAACATTTCATTTCATTTACAAATTAGATCATGATGTTTTGCACTTTCAAATTTACCCCTAAAATCATTAAAATATTTAGATAAATGTGTTCTTTTAATGAGAAATAAACATTCATTAGGGGTATAGTAAGAAACTTTTAAAAAAAAAATATATATGTGCATTCATCTAAAAAAATCACATATATTTTGAATAGAAGGGAGTAGTAGTTAGTAAGAAGTTGATATGATTATATTGAAATCAACCTATCAACTTATACTTAATATGAGGAAACCGTTGAAATTATATCATAAACAAAACCTTATGGTCGACTGTTAATTTTTATGAGGGTGACTGATATAGGTAATTATGGTTGTGAAAAGATTCAGACTTTATAACATTAAACTCGAGATAAATGAATAGCCAAACGTCAATATCTTCAACCTTATTTGATCATTACGCCTTGTAATTCATCTATGCCTACAATGTGTGTGTATATATTCACTTACAAAAATTAATAAACTTTTTTAACATCTCCCCATTCTCCCAACGGACTCGAATTAGTTTGAACTGCTTCAGCTTTACTAAAATCAAGTTTTAATTAATAGGACATGTACAAATCATCTTATGGTCAACTGTTAGTTTTTATGATAATGATAGATCCCTAATTTGATTGATAGGAAATTATGATAATTATAGATCTCTAATATGATCCCATCCCATCCCATGATGATAGATTGATAGGTAAAGGAAAATACTTAACAACAGGGTAAATTGCAGATTTGGTTCCAAGAGATTGATCCAAAACAGTTTTGGTCCCATGATTTCAAAATGGTCCTTTTTGATCAGTTTTGGTCCCAACCGTTAGTCAAATGGATGAAAACCGTTAGTTGACCAAAAAAATTATGGGACTAAATTATCAAAATTGAGGGAAATGATACTAAAATATAATTAATTATATATGTAATCAAATGAATTCATAAATTACAAATTAATTGTAAAACTATATATATGATTTTAATATGACTACAAAATACAAAAAAATATTTTTGTAAACTAAATAATAACTTATATAAAATTATTGAAATTAATATATATATATATATATATATAAAATCCATATATAATTTTAAAAATAATGAGTAAACTTTTGTAAATCAAACCAAATAATATATAGAATTTGAATATAATTTAAAAATACTTTACCATGCACCTGCTTCGCAACTAATACTTTATGTTAGAACATTTGATACTCTCTAATGAAATAATTAATTTTTTTTCATTAAATAACTAATAATATTGAAAGAATACACATGAAATGCAAACCAGTTGCACAACACGACTTTCTCTGCAATTGCCATTGCCACCAGTCCATCCCACCGTACTACGAATCAACACTCATCGTCGCGAAAAAATCGCAAAATTCAAATCAAATTCGATATCTTTTTATCACGTAGATCAATATCAAACACATAAAAATCATAACTGTTGTAGCCTATAAACTCCAGTATGATTTTCACTACTTCTTCAATGTGATTTCATTGAATTTCTGGGGCGGTTTTGGAGGGGGGAGGGGGAACAAAGGTTCCATTTTTAAACCAAGTAATAGTTTGTAGATAATTAAAAAAATTAAAAATATACATATAATCCATATATAATCTTAATTTATGTTAAATCGAAATAAATAAATAATATATATAGTCTTATGTAATTTAAAATAAAAAAATAAATATTTTCAAATAAAGTAATAATTTATGTATAATCTAAAAAATTAAAAAAATATAGAATCTCTAATATCAAATGGAATTCAAAAATGTTAATTACATTTTTATAAATCTTAGTTATGTAATTATACTTAATACTTTCTGAATTATAAATTAATTATATAAATTTAAATCTCAAATTTACACTAAATTAATTATAAATTATAAATTAATTATAAAGATGTAATTAATAAATTATAAATTAATTTAGGAAAAATCTGAAAATTATAGTAAAAAAATAACAAAATGTTTTTTTTTTTGGACCAAATATACAATTTTATGAGATCAAATCTGCAATTAACGGCGCGTGTGATTCACTTCCGTTAAAAATGGACGGAAAATTTTATGGGACCAAATTTGTCGAAAAAATGATCATTTTGCAAATGACACATTCTCTTGGGATCAAAAATGCAATTTACCCCTTAACAGCCTTCTAAACGTGATTGGCTGCCAACGCTCAAGTCTTACTAATATACCCATTTGTTTAGCGGGTCTCATGAGAAATGAATTACCAACAAAGATAAAATTTCAAAAATATATCCAATCATGTCCCGCTTCATCTAATAAAAGTTACTGTGTACCCGAGTTTCAGTTAACTCTATCACTATTATGTATACTTCGGTTCCATTTGTGTGAAACCAGGATGTGTCTTTTGGCATTTATCCACATCTTTACACCGGGAGCTACTCCCTCTCCTCCAACGACGACGCAACTTAAGTCTCCGACTACCTATGGAACAACTACCTTGGACGGCATTGACTTTGACATCGAAATGGGCTCGGGCCAGTTCTACGAAGAGCTGGCCCTGGCCCTGTCGGGCCACAGTTCACAGAGAAAAGTGTACTTATCCGTGGCCCCACAGTGTCCTATCCCGGATGCTCATTTGGATGGCGCTATCCAAACGGGGCTTTTCGACTACGTGTGGGTGCAGTTTTATAATAATCCGCAGTGTGATTACAGGGCTGGTGTTGATACTCTTCTGCCTTCGTGGAACCGGCCGGTGGGTTTTGATACCCGGTGGTCAGGTGTTTATGGGGTTGCCGGCGGGAGGCGGATACATGCCGCCTGATGTTCTGAACTCTCAGGTTCTACCGGTGATCAAGGCTTCTCAGAAGTATGGAGGGGTGATGCTGTGGACCAGGTCATTTGATCAGAGCTACAGTTCTGCTATTAAGGCCAATGTGTAAAATGTGTTGTAAATTAATTAATTAATTTAAATTATTTCAAAAATAGTTTCAAACTTATCCACCAAGTTAGCTCCTGTATCTTCTCAATAAAATAATACTTATCTTTGAAAAATAAAACTGACGTTTGTTGCAAAACATTTTTCTCGGTTAAATCCTTTTCTTGTATTTGTCGATCAAAAACTTCTTGTTATTTTAAATTGACTGTTGCAACTTTTGTGGGAAGTTTAAAATGGGCCGTTGCAACTTTCATGTGTGGAATGAGTCCACTACTTATCTTCCAAGGCTTTGTGTGCCTATATACTGGGATATATATTTTCATGAACAGAGACATAGAAAGCACGACATCAGTTTACCTTTTCTTTATAATATTGCTGGACTTAATATTTTGTTTGCTCGTGATCCTAGTTTACACTAGAAGGCTTGTTGAATCCTGGGGGATTACGAGAGTAAATCCTTAAGGACAGTGCTACTGCACGCCTCAAGTGGTTTTCTTATTTTTCCGGTATTTATTTTTTCTAAGAATTTATTTTATCCTACGGTTTTCCCAAATATTTCCAACAATCTTAAGGATTTACACTTAGCACAAATTATTTTAGTTCTACCAATAAAACCTTCTCTATTCGTTGATTCCTCCCTTTTACCTGATTAGTTTCTAGATCGTGTGTATCGTAATTGTCAAAACTTTTGAGAATCACTCCCAAGCTCTAATACTCTTATCTTCTTTCAATTAAGTATATAACTCTGTCTCGGGTCGCACAATTCGGTAAGGTAGCGGCAGTGGAGAACTAGTCATATTCGAGGGAAAAATTTGCGACCAGGTTTTGCCAGAAGTCGGAGAAAATATTGGTATGGTCATAAACCCTAATTCCTTAAAAGCCTGCAATTTGGAGGTATGTTTGACTAACTCTTGTGGTTGATGTAGTTCTGAATGAAATTTATTAGAATTTTTTTTTATGCATTTGAATTTTGACTAATTCCGATGGTGTGTTGCTGATTTTATTTATTATTTGATTCGTTTCTATTAAATTCTTGTGGGCAAGTTTTTTTTTTTTTATTTTTTTTTAGTAGAAATTTTGTAAAATAAAATGGAAATAATTTAACTCAAAGTGCTATTGATTTTCTCTCCAGAAATATGTTTCATGATCGTTATTTTGTATTGATTGCTTAAATTCTTTTACATGTTCTTTGGAAAGCATCATCAAATTTGATTCCAATTGCGTTAATATAGTTAGAGTTTTCCCTACACTTACGTCTTTCATTCTTGTTTAAACCAACTTGATAGCTTCTCACTCAACCTTTGAGAAAATCCGTTTTAATGGTTTTTGATACTTGATAGAATCCCACTTTCCAATTTCTCATTGCGTGCCTTTGATTGTCGTGTTATGTTTGTTGAATTGAAATGAATTATCTTCACTCTTTGACGTGGGATTCCCCGGGGCATGATTTATGTGAAGGATTATTTTATCTTTTGTTAAAATTGTGTTGATGAGGCAGATGCATATATTGATGGAAATAGGAAAGATTATAGCATGAGGAATTCTTAGTGCAAGTAGAAACTTTGTTAGTTATATAATTATGTAAATGATAGTAATATATCTATTGTGAGTTGTAGACGTGGCATGATTCGCATGAAGCAGTTTGTTATTAATAAGTTCTTATCTTGAATTTATTTCAATTATTCACTTTTAATTATTTTCTAAAATCATGTTGCATGATCTTGAGAAAAGGAAAACAAGTTCTGAAACATTGGATTACTTCTTTATTGGTTATGCTAAGCATGATGCTTCATATAAATTTCTTTTCTTGTGTTGAAAGAATAATTGGATGATAATAGTATTGTTGAGGCAAAGAATATAGAAATATTCTTTGATATTATTTTTCATTTGAATCTTGAGCTATTTTCTCATGTATTTGTTGACAATGGAGCTGATGAATCTTCTGAGTGGAAAGAGTCTTTCAATTTTTTTTTGTTCTTACCTTGTTGAGAATGATTCCAAACCTTTTTATGATTTGAAATTATTCAAAATATTTGAAATAAATTCTTTCTATTGAAATTGACTCTTTAAATAAATAAATAAATATATATATATATATATATATATATATATATATATGTATATGTGTGTGTAAGGTTTTTTAAATGATTTACTATTTGATTGTAAACCTACTTATTGCAAATGTATTTTTTTTTAAAATAATGTCACTCAAAATTGTATGTCCATTCATAATTTGATTTAATTACATCGTCTATTGTTTACAAAAGTTTATTTATCAAATGGACATCAAAATCAGTTTTATATAGAAATTTAGATTATAAGATTTATATGAGTTACATGAGAAATGTGATCAAGCTGTTATCTAGTGGTTTCACTTCTCTTGAAGTAGATAGACATGATTAATTATTGAGAGTTTGGTGCACAAAGTACACTATGTTGTCAGAGTTTTATGCTTGGCGATGAGGCCAAGAATATTCTAATTTGGTGAGAAATCGACAATGAAAGTGTCGATGCATTGTGATTGCTAAAGAAGCAATAACCATTGGGAAGAATAAATCTTTCATTGGTAAAATGGACACATTTGTCTAAGATGGATCGATTTGACTAGTCAGAAGAAAACCCTTGGGTAGAATATTAATATGTGAGACGTCTAAAGGAATGCGACTTAAGCCAATTGAAAATTAACAGTGGTGGGAACCCAACCTTTGTGATTGGAGATCCCATGAATAAGGTTCATATGGGTAATAACAAGTCACTTGTTAATTCTGCTAGCACCTTATAGTAAGTCCATTCTTAAATTGTTTAAGTGTGTGTGGTGCTTTATTGCAAAATTGAGAGGGTAAGCTAAAAGCCTTTAATGAATTTCATATCCCTTATGGGTGGTATATTATTTGCAAAATATACTTGATGAATTCACCTATATGAGTGTGGAGTGGGGCAGCTCCCATGAGACCTTGGCTACGTCTCTAGAGCACTCATGAATAACCAGACACACGCATGGCCTATTTGCGCACAACCACGTTGAGCAACAAAATAATTACATGTAATGTGATGAGTAATCAATTTAAGTTACAACTATGAGTTGTTGGTTCATGGAAGCTATATGCTTTACAAATGCTCAGTAACTTATACCTTATCTTTCTAGGTTTGGTTCATAGTTCAAAAGACACCAAATTCGATGCATTACATAGTCTTGTTGAACCCAGCATTTTCTTTGTGTTTTTCTTAAATGCTTTATTAATATTTTTGAAATAGGTGGAGATTGTTGTAAATTAATTAATTAATTTAAATTATTTCAAAAATAGTTCAAACTTATCCACCGAGTTAGCTCCTATATCTTCTCAATAAAAAAATACTTATCTTTGAAAAATAAAACTGACGTTTGTTGCAAAACATTTTTCTCGGTCAAATCACTTTCTTGTATTTCTCGATCAAAAACTTCTTGTTATTTTAAATTGGCTGTTGCAACTTTTGTGGGAAGTTTAAAATGGGCAGTTGCAACTTTCATGTGTGGAATGAGTCCACTACTTATCTTCCAAGGCTTTGTGTGCCTATATATTGGGATATATATTTTCATGAACAGAGACATAGAAAGCACGACATCAGTTTACCTTTTCTTTATAATATTGCTGGGCTTAATATTTTGTTTGCTCCTGATCTTAGTTTACACTAGAAAACTTGTTGAATCCTGGGGGATTACGAGAGTAAATCCCTAAGGACAGTGCTACTGCATGCCTCAAGTGGTTTTCTTATTTTTTTGGTATTTATTTTTTCTAAGAGTTTATTTTATCCTACAGTTTTCCCCAATATTTCCAACAAAATGTACCCTTGTTAATTAATTTCCTGTTATAATTATGGATAATTAACGTTGGGTTAGCCTGGAATAAAATGTTTGAAGTCGGCTTTGTAGTATTAATTATCTATATGACTTTCCTGGCTTTTGTTGAGCTAGGTATTATTGATGATACATCAAATTAACATAGAATATCTATACTAATGCAGCGGTACTAATGTTATTAATGCATCTCATGAGCTTAAATTTATGTTCAAGATCGTTCGATATCTCTGTCGAAACGAGCTCAAATGAGTTTTTATTGAACAATCTCGAATCAAGTATCGAATAGCTTGATTTGATTTTCAGCCAGATTATTTTTTGATCGTCAATTTTTTTTTTCATAACATGGAGTACAAGGGGTACTTAAACCCGGATAATACAAGAAAAAATTACAAAAGCAAGAGTATCACCTGACCATCCTTCCGAACATCAAAGTACACCACAACACACTAATTGGTTTACCATCCACTCAGAAAAAGTAAAATTTCTAATACTCGGCACCTTTACTGAAAACCATAACCACAATCTAGCTTTAAGTTCAACAATCATCTTTTTCAAAACTGGGGAAGTCTCATTAAAGATAATTAGCTCGTTCCTGCATTTTCTAATTGTCCATATCGTACCAATCCAAATAGTAGAAGCAATTTTTTTTTTTTCAGTTTACCTTTGCTACACATGTAAAGGAAGCTCGGAGTTGGTGAGCTGCTACCATCTGGCGTGCGATTCAGCCACCACCAAAATTACACGAGAAGAACAAGTGGTTGATATCCTCCGCCACTCCACAAAGAGAACACGACACATCTCCATCTTGGGCAATAATATTCCTGACCTTTAGCTGATCTTTTGTAGGTAATCTTTCCCTCAACACTTTCCAAACAATCGCTTGAACC
This sequence comes from Stenogyne calaminthoides, assembly GCA_037126765.1. Classification (NCBI taxonomy): domain Eukaryota; kingdom Viridiplantae; phylum Streptophyta; class Magnoliopsida; order Lamiales; family Lamiaceae; genus Stenogyne; species Stenogyne calaminthoides. The sequence goes on from JBBCBC010000009.1 coordinate 35,983,685, forward strand.
CGTCTTGGTGCATGGCTGTTCCAAAGCGTCTTGAAGGCTTTCTATCGGGCATGTCCCTGTCCATCAGTTGTAGTAGTACGCAAGGATCACGAATAAGCCACCTTTGTGGAAAAGCATCCATCTTTTGCGGGCGTCCAACTCCAAACATCTTCTCGATCTTGATATATATGATACATATTTAGACAATTAAGAAGTTCATTACAAAGTGACAAATCTCTCCCTCTCAATTCTCTCTTCCACGTCAAGTCTCATTCCCAAAATAACCTATTAAGGGCCCGCTTGGTACGACTAGGGAATGGTAATGGTAATGCGTATCAATGAAGGGATCAATCACTAAGAGTTATTGATTGCATTGTTGTTGCTTGGTATAACATCAATAATGGGTACCGTGTGAGGTAGGTGGAGTGAACAAGGGTAATCAATTGCTTCCTTCTATTCCCATTGATTGTGTATCAAGACTATCAAGCAACATCAATAGCAATAATTTTCATTACTCACTTCCATTACTCCCAACCAAGCGGGCCCTAAATTTTACTTTTAAGAACTCATCCCCTATCCACCAATTAATCCGCCCCAAAATCTATTTTTCCCCCATTCCCACCACTCTCAATAATTCATTTTGCATTCCCTCCCCCTCACTTCTTACGACAATTTTACAAATTTCTTGCCACCACCCAAATCTCATGCTCTCATTCTTTTTTCTCCTTCTCCTATCCTCACTACTTACCTCCCTCCCCACCCTCAATAGTTCAAGTCTCCCATACCTAGACCTAACCACCGTCACTCATAACGAATTCGGTTCGTTAACAAATCTACACACTCATTTACTAAGTAGAGCCAAATTAAAATTCCCCAAATCCCGAATCCCCCTTTCCCTTTTTCTTTACAAATATCGCCCACCTCACCCAAGGTATTTTCCCCTTGTTTTGACACCCCCAAAGGAAATTTCGTTGAAATGTGGTTATCTCACGGATAGTTTTTTTTTTTTGAGATTCGATAGAAGGATAGACAAGTAAGAAAAGAAAAACAGAAGAAAGAGTACTAAAAGGACAAACCCTTTTTTTTTCCCAAAGTGAAATGCCAAAACTCTTTTTTGCCAAATGTTTGTAAAACACTTTTTTTCCATTTTTATTATGATACATTTACCCTTATTAAATTAATTTTCATTCATCTCACAGTCGTGTGACTCATGTTCTATCCATGCGCGACCCACCCATGCATGACTTTTTTTATAGTAAGAGTAAATGTATCATAAAAGGGTAAAAATATTCTTTTGTAAAACCTAGGACAAAAAAGAGTGTGGTCATTCCATAATGAACATTTTTGCCAATTCTTCCAAGAATAAAACAAAATTGATAGCTGGCCATTTTCGCATTCAATCTCTTGGACGGAATCATATTTTTTTTCTTCATAGATCCAGTTATGAGCAAATCGATGAAGTAATCTTATTGGAAGCACAAATTTGTTGAATCGCATTAAGTATATACAATGTTCGTAAGGGGGATTTCCTGAATTCTCCGGTTGATCAAAGATGAATTTCATGATTTTCTTCCATTTTTTCTGCTGTGTCCTCTTGCTCTCTTTGTTTCATCTTTTTCTGTAACATGGATCCTTCATTTTCCTAAGCAAAAAGGGTTGGGCGAAGGCATGGGGCATTAGATTATTAAAAAAATGAAAGGCCACTAACATTTGAGGAGTTTGAATCACAAAGGGTCCCATAAGTTTAGCCTCAAATAGATTTAGTCCCATAAATTTTTTTATCATTGATTTAGTCCCAATAACTTTGACAATGCTCAATTTTAATACCAAATCGATCGAAAAACTCAAAACAACATCATTTTGTCGTTTTAATTTGTGGTTTTCCGGCGGGTGTTGTGACTGGACTGCCACGTGTATTTTTAAGTGTGTTTGACTAATTCTTGTAGTCAATTCTGGTTTAATTTTAAGTTTTTAAATTTTTTTTATTTTAATTATATGCCTGAAATTTTAGCTAGTAAAAAAAAATATATACACGTGGCAGGTCCAATCACAACATCCCTCGAAAAGCCCCCAATTAAAATAGTAAAACGACGTCATTTTTAGTTTTCCAACCGAAATTGGGACTAAAATTGGACATTGTCAAAGTTATTGGGACTAAATCGATGATAAAAAAATTTATGGGACTAAATCTATTTAAGATCAAACTTATGGAACCAATTGTGATTCAAACTCAATATTTGAGAGACCCTTGGCAATTTTCAAGTAAAAGAATAAATTTGGTGTTTTCTATATAAATGACAATTAGAAAAAAAAAATTCTGATTGATGAAAAATTTAGATAAGGTGAAATTATGTAACAAATGATCTCGTACGGTATTATTGCATAAATTGGCGATAGTGAAATTCGTATATATGAACTCACCTTATGATAAAAGTAAAAACTCGTACAGTCTCATATCCAAAATTGATTATAAATTAACACAAATCATTATTCAGTACTCTTTTTAATAAATGAGTTAATTCTAAATAAATACACGATCTTTTGACCAAATATCAATTTAATCACGACCTTCAAGATTTTTGTATTAAAGCCCAACCTTTGATATTATTGCAAATTGATACACATTTTTTTTCTCCGGCAGGAAAAGGTGACGTGGCTCATCAAAGCTTGTATATACTTACCTCAGTTAAAATAATACATATTAAATAATACTTTTTAAATTACCCCACATAATATTACACATTTTTAAATAAATTAAAACAAAAAATAATAATTAAAAGAAGTTAAAATCTAAAAAAAGACAATTAAAATATAAACAAAAAATAAATTTTATATCCATTTTAAAAAATTAATCGAATCTCAATAAATAATTAACAAATTTAGTTTAAGGAGGTCGACTGTAATAAGATCAACAAGTGAGGGGTTGGGGGAGTGACAATAGATAATGGATGAATTGAACGCCTGTCACTAAACAAATTAAATTTAAGCCTCAGTCGTACCTTAAATGGTTATTTAGAATGGGTATTGGTACCATTTCTTTGGCTTTTTTCTTTATTAATATAGAGAAGGACATGTTTTGTCCAGACAATTAAGTCAAAGAAGTTATAAGAACATGAGTTTCCAGTCGTTATCTCCTCTTCCATCACGTGTTCTTCAATCAGCACAAATGACAGACGAATTTACAGTTCTGTCCCTCGTAGTGCCCCTTTGCCGCAAAAAAGAGTTCTCAGTACGCAGATTGCACGTACAATTCAATTATATTTTAAACATATACAATTTTTTAATTAAAATATTCAATTTATTTATTTAAAATGGGCTATACATTTTTTGTGTAAATAAATTACACGTTTCAAAAATACAATTAAATTACACAGTGCACCTGTTGTGTACAAAATCATTCCTATATAAAAACATCAAAACTTGTGAGACCAAGTAAACTTAATACCCTGATTATTTTGATGTGATATATTTTTCTAATATGTGCACCTTGCCGCTCAATGTATTTCTGAACATCATGTAACTTTGTTTTATCAAAATATTTAATTTATTTATACTGAAATACTCAGTTTATTTTAATAAAAAAATTAAATATTTCGGTATAAATAAATGGAATGTTTCAGTGAACTGAAGTAAAGGTTGCATCTAGTACAATACAATTTGCCTTTTTAGAAAGAAAGTGAGTGGAAGTGGAACTCGTTGATTTCATTTCCAACTATTTCATAATCAATTAATATAAACGATTAAGATAATATACTTTATACCGAAACATTAAGATAGATGCACATGATGCCTATAAAATGTGACACAACTCCCTTACTAAAACACACAAACACAAATCCCACAAAAATGGCATCCCATTCCCATTCTCTATCATCCTATCCCTTTCCCTCTTCATCCCCTCCTCAGAAGCCTGCGGCATCAACGTCTACTGGGGCCAAAACGGCTTCGAAAGGACCCTCAAAGAAGCATGCGACACCGGCTAGCTACTACAAATACGTAAGCCTCGCTTTCTTAATCTATTTCGGCTGCGACCGTCCCCCCATCCTAAATCCTCCGGCACCTGCACATCCTTAGCCTCCGAAGTCGCCTACTGCCAGAGCAAGGGCATCGAAGTCTTTTTATCACTCGGGGGCTCCGCTGGCACGCACAACATCTGTTCCCCACAAGATGCTACGAAAGTGGCCGACTATCTGTGGGCCACTTTCCTAGCAGGCCCTGTGTTGAGATTGTTGGAGCCTGAGTGAACGAGGAAGTCAGAAGACCTGGAGGCAGACCGCGGGAGGCGCTCGACCAAGCCAGTGGTCGAGCACCTATGCTCGATCGAGCGGTCCCCTATTCCAGAGCCGAGCAGGCGCTCGAGCAAGTCACATGATCGAGCGGAACCGCTCGACCAAGGCCCGTGGTCGAGCGGGTTTCCCAGCCAGTTCGCGAGATTAGGGCTTCAGCCCATATCTTTGTTTAAATACCTTGACTCATTGTATTTGCCTCTCTTGTACCGTACGAAAAACACACGAAAATAGTGAATCTCCTGGCTTGGTAGTGCCCCTAGACGTAGTCATTCCTGACGAACTGGGTAACCAAATTGTTGTTCCTTAATTCGTTGTTCCATTATTTTCTCCTATAATTGCTTTAATTCCTAACAACTGGTATAAAGAGCATCGGGTTAAATGGATCTGTGGAGAGCAATTATGATGGCTGAAGGAAAATCGCATGTTGAGAAGTTTGATGAAACGAATTTTGGATTCTGGAAATTGCAGATCGAAGATTACCTGTACGGTAAAGATCTGTATCAACCGTTGGGTGAAAAACCTGAAGAGATGAAGGACGACGAGTGGAAGTTGCTGGATAGGAAGGCGATGAGTGTGGTTCGTCTGTCGTTATCCAGGAACGTCGCCCTACATACGGTGAAAGCAAAAACCACAAAGGAGATGCTGGAGATATTGACTGAGATGTATGAAAAACCGTCTGCAGCGAACAAGGTTCATCTGATGCGAAGGTTATTCAACCTGAGGATGGCGGAGGATACTGTGGTAGCCAACCATCTCAACGAGTTCAATATGATCATAGCCTAATTGAGCTCGGTTGAGATTGATTTTGATGATGAGGTTCAAGCCCTTATTTTGTTGTCTTCTTTACCAGAAAGTTGGAGTGGGACAGTAACGACTGTTAGTGCTTCAGCAGGTAAAGTGAAACTGAAATTTGATGAGGTTAGGGATCTATTCATGAGCGAAGAAATTCGCAGGAAAGAGTTGGGTGTGGCCACAGGATCTGCTTTGAGTGAGGGAAGCAGAGGCAGATCTGAATCCAAGGGGAAGCCAAATCGGGGTAGATCGAAGTCAAGGGGCAAAGATAAGCCCAAGAAGGATAAGAGTAAAGTTGAGTGTTATAAATGTCATGAACTTGGTCATTACAAAAGTGAGTGCAAGGCACAAGGGAATGAACCAAAGAAGAATGACAACTCAGCCAATGTTGCCACTGATGAGGACTCAGATGCATTGATTCTGAGTGTAAGCAGTCCATTGGAGTCGTGGGTGTTAGATTTTGGAGCATCGTTTCATTCGTGCAGCAGTGCTGACGTAATGGAAAAGTACACTTCCAGGAACTTTGGGAAGGTTTATCTAGCCGATGATGAGCCTCTGGAAATCAAAGGGAAGGGGGATGTTCGGATTAAGACACCAAATGGGACTGTGTTACAATTGAAAGATGTGAGACATATTCCTAAGTTGAAGAGGAATTTGATTTCAGTTTGGCAACTTGATGACGAGGGCTACAAGGTGACCTTTGGGTGTAACTCGTGGAAGATATCCAAAAGTGTCATGGTAGTGGCTCGTGGAAATAAAGAAGGGAAGTTGTATGCGACAGGCAACACCCGGGATAACATTGCTCTTGCAAGTGAAAAAGAGAATGTAAATCTGTGGCATTGTCGTCTTGGCCACATGAGTGAAAAGGAGATGAAAGTTATGTGCTCGAAGGGTAAACTGTCAGACCTCAAGACAGTTGACACTGGTTTATGTGAGGACTGTGTATTCGAAAAACAGAAAAGAGTGAGTTTTTCGAAGGGTAGCAGAACGTTGAAGAAACAGAAACTGGAGTTAGTCCACAACGACTTGTGGGGTCCAGCACCAGTGACATCCATTGGTGGAGCATCATATTATATAACTTTCACTGACGACTCTACAAGGAAGGTATGAGTTTATTTCTTGAAAAATAAGTCTGATGTCTTTAATGCTTTCAGGAAGTGGAAGGTCCTTGTAGAAACTGAGACAGGTCTCAAGGTGAAGTGTTTGAGATCTGATAATGGTGGAGAGTACGAGCTCCGAGAGTTCAAGGAATTCTGTGAGGCGAATGGAATTCGGATGGAGAAAACCGTGAGAGGAACCCCACAGTAGAATGGCGTGGCAGAACGTATGAACAGGACCCTATGTGAACGTGCTATAAGCATGAGATTGAAGTGTGGGCTGCCAAAGATGTTTTGGGCAGAGGCAGTTAACACAACAACTTACTTGATAAACAGAGGACCCTCAACTCCTTTGAAAAATGGCATACCGGAGGAGGCCAGGTCGGGAAAGGAGGTAAATCTGCCGTTTCTTCGAGTATTTGGGTGTGTTGCATATGTTCATGTTGATGCTACGAGTAGAAGCAAGTTGGATGCTAAATCTGTTAAGTGTACGTTTATTGGATATGGCGGTGATGAATTTGGGTATCGATTTTGGGATGAGCAGAATCGAAAAATAATTCATAGTCGAGATGTCATATTTAATGAGCAGGTGTTGTACAAGGACAGGTTGGGGATATCCAAAGCAGGTGGTTCTGAGAAACAGGTTGTTGAGTTAGACATTTCGAACTCGGGTGGGAGCAAAGGAGTTCTAGATGATCAGGTGATTGTTGAGGAAGAACCAAGTACACTACCACCAACAATTCCGCTGCGGAGATCAACGAGAGAACGGAGATCTTCTGATAGGTATTCACCCTCTCTTCATTATATATTGTTCACTGATGGTGGTGAGCCCGAATGTTATGCAGAGACTACACATAGTGAGCAGGTGACCAAGTGGAAACTTGGGATGGAAGATGAGATGAAGAACTGAGGAAGTGAGAATTCCACTGACATGTTGAGTAAGGTTGTGACCTTAGAGAAGTTGAAGTCATGCATGACTTCAACTGGCCTTGGAAACTGAGGATAAGGCCCGACACTACTACCATGGAGAGAAACTGTTGGACCGGGGGAGACAAGTTACAGTTGGAGTCAGTCTCCAGGTGGGAGATTGTTGGGATTGTTGGAGCTTGAGTGAACGGGGAAGTCAGAAGACCTAGAGGCAGACCGCGGGAGGTTCTCGACCAAGCCAGTGGTCGAGCACCTATGCTCGATCGAGCGGCCCCCTATTCTAGAGCCGAGCAGGCGCTCTAGCAAGTCACATGATCGAGCGGAACCGCTCGACCAAGGCCCGTGGTCGAGCGGGTTCCGCAGCCAGTTCGCGGGATTAGGGCTTCGGCCCATATCTTTGTTTAAATACCTTGACTCATTGTATTTGCCTCTCTTGTACCGTACGAAAAACACACGAAAATAGTGAATCTCCTGTGATAGGGGCCTTCATAATAAAATATCTGAAACAATAATCGGTCAATGGGCCTTATTTGAGAGAGTTTGCGGCCCAACCAAGAGCTTAGCAACCTTCAGGCCCTGATCCTTAAAGAAAATTGCATGTTTATGGTTCAAAACAGGGCAGTTGAGGCGATTGACTTCTTGAATACATGTTTTTAATAGCTTCGGCATAGCTAACATTATAAAAAAAATAAAAATAATGCAGGTCTGAGCTGACATTAATTGGATGATTTTTGTCTTGGAACAAGTTTGACAAAATCCCTCTCAAACCTTGGTAAAGTAACTCGAAGCTTGTATAATCCAATTCAGATGCTATCAACGAGTAAATATCATTTTAGTCCTGTAACTTTGGTCGATTCCATTTTTAGTCCTATAACTTTTTATTTTTTCAATTTTAATCCTGAATGTGTCAATTTCAATCCTTTTTGCTTTAAAAATTTAAAATCTCGCCGGAAAAATACACGTCACCTTATGTAATTGGGATTTTTGACACGTAACCAAAAAATAAATACACGTCACCTGCGCGACCCAATTAAATGTTCACCAACTTAAACCCAAAGTCCTTCTTTAGTATTCCTATGTCCTTGTCCAACAATCCGGTGGTAGGATGCTCGCGAACAATTAATAAAAGGGAAAAAGAAAAATATGTTGCACCAACTTTGTGGATTTCTAATTTTTTCAACACATGGAATTATTTTGGGGATGAAAAATGCATTCCCTATATATAGGGGGAGGGGTTATGAAATTTCTTTGTATCTTCCCAATATACAATCTTGAATATATCTAATATATTCTATTTCCATAATATTCACGAAATATATTTTCTTCCCCATCTATATAGAATTTTCGAAAAAAAACAATAAATAAAGAAAGGAAAAAAATCTTTGACTTTTCTTGAATTTATGGGATAAACTTGTACTCCAAGAATACTTTATTCCATAAAATATTTCCAAGAAAATATTTTCTCTCTCCTACCCATAATTTTTGAAAATCAAGGAAGAATAAGCCAACAATATTTCTTTTATTTTAAACACATTTTTCAGTTATTGAACTTTATCTTTGGGCTACTAAAGGGGCATTTAGGAGAATTAAGATTGAACCTTCCAATGGACCTTGAATTATCAATATTGAGCCACAATATTATTCAGGCCCATAAATATTAATTAATCCCGTTACATAATTAATATTGCACTATCCATCTTAATCCATATTACTGTAATATGACTCCCGGTTATTATTTCCTGTGTTTAAGAGTATTCAGTCAATTAATTAATGCAAGCCACTAAAAAAAATTATATTAATTAATATCTTTTTCCTTGGAATAAGAACAACTCAACATTATTATCCATACCGGAAACTAATTCCACTTGCAAGATTTGGTATGATAAAACTTCTGAGCCCACCAAGGGGACAAATCACGCAAGACTCTCCAAGCACATGATTCTCTGTATTTATTTAGCAGTCGTCATGTAATTAATATTATTGCCCAAGATATAAGGTATCGAAGTCGCAATGATTCTCTTCCCAGCATAAGTCAAAGCTGTTGGTCCCGGTGTAAACGAGTCTTACACGTGTATGGGGGGGGGAATACACGTGTTCAGTGTTTTTAAAACTTTTACTTACTGAGGTCAGCTTGGGTCAGATAATCCTGAAGATTAGGTTCTGAGAAGACAGATCGCTCCGAGTCAAAATCTCATCGAGGCAGTGATCCCGAGAATCGCTTGCCAGATACCTCGAGATAATCCCAACCGAGTCTCGAGTGTCGAGATCCCGAGTTTGCTTGGATCGATAACTAACTTATTGAATCCTCGAAGAGAGTTCGGGTTTGATAACTATCTGTTCTAGCTACTCAGTCGTGCGGAATGGTTGGCCCTTTAGATTATACTCGTTTTAAGCTTTGCTGAAAACCTTCCCTTTATGAAATAGTGATTAGGCTGTGATTCACTTATGCAACTTCAGTGGATTGATTCCAACTGAATATCGATTGAAAAGTATGCTTTCAAAACAAATCAATGCAATGATTAATCTGAGATAAGGAAAGCAATAAAGAACACAGCAATTATAGTGGTTCAGAGACTCAAGCTCCTACGTCCACTCTCCCTGACTCTTCAGAGAAATTCACTATCAACTTCTGAGCTTTCTGACTACCTCGTAGTTTACTTACTCAACTTCGTACGAGTTTTTTCGACTACTCCCGTAGTTTACTTACTCAACCCGACCTTGAGCTTTCGACTACCTCCGTAGTTTACTTACTCAATCACACACAAGCCTTCGGACTACCCCCAGAGCTTACTAACTTCTCCTCTAGAGTTTTTTCGACTACTCGCGTAGTTTACTAACTCTTTACAACTTTTCTCACCAACAAACACACTCCAACTACCTTCTCAAGGGTTTTGGGGTTTTCATTTGGTTTCCAACTAGGATGAGATATCCTTTACAATGAAGCACAATGCAAAGGGTTAGGATATCTCGACTAAGCTTTGGATATGACTATCAAGCTAGGCTTAGTTTAATGAGCTCTCTTCAATATTGAAGCACTTGGGAAATTCTAAGTTTTTCGAGTGCTTTTAACTTTTACAAGAATAAGCTTGAGCTCTTAAGTTTGTGATAAATTTCCCGTCACCTTACAATGTAGAGGGTCACCAGTATTTATAGGCATACACCAAGGTCACTTTTGAAAACTATCCGTTGGAGAGACAGCTTCGTGAGTTCCCTCTTGTGGTGTGTGAAACGGCTATATTTAGGGTTTGAAACTCCCTAACACTTTCTAGGCAATAGCCTTTCATGTAGCCGGTCTTCACTTTTTGCAGTCTGGAACTTTTGTACATCTGACATCCTTTTCAGAGACCTGTCACTGTCAGTGTCAGTATGGTACAGTGTTGTCTTCCTCTTTTTGACTTTTATCTCCAGTTAAAGGTATACACCTTCAACGGCTCTTTTTGGTTACAAACTCTGAGTTTGATACAACCTTAACAACACTTCTGACTTAGTTCCTTTTGTCTGCATTTGAATGTCTTGGCAAATATCTATTTTATAAGGAATTGCGATCTTCTCAGTATTGCATCCTTCAGATAGATATACTCAGTGCCTCGGAACATTCAGGTTCATACTGAGCATTCATGCCTTATCGAAGTCTTGATAATCATCGTGCCTTCAGTATTCTTGATCTTTAGTTTCTCAGTCTTCAGTCTTTGTGTCTTTCGGAGTCTTCTGAGTCTTCAGGGTCTTCTGAGTCTTCAGAGTCTTCTGAATCTTTGTAGTTTATCTTCGACCGATGTCTTTGATTCTTCTCATTGAGTCTTGATTTACTCAAGTACCCTCTTGAGTCTTCAGTAACTATCCTAAACTATATCTGCTGACTATACATTCTGCAGATAACATCCTGATAATTCTAAAACTGAATCCTGACTCAACTATCAAGAACATTCTGAACATGTCATACTCAGGGGTTTTGGGATCTAAACAAAATCATAAACCTTTATTTAAAATTCATCTCCCAACAAAAGCAATAATTATTAATAGCACACAATCCTTATTAAGTGACAGAGATTAAGAAATAACGAACCACTGATGTCTAATTCTTCTATATTCATTACTGAAGAATTTATCCTCCTGTAGGTCCTATTCAGCGCATCATAATGCACTAGTGTAATCTCTTGGTCAAGACAAGTCAATCTGAGCCTTACATTTCAACCTTTCACGATGGATTGTTTGCTTCCATCTGGGTTGTGAATTTGTACTTTTTTACAAGGAATTGTTAACGTGATCTTCTGTATTCTGGTATCACCACATTAATTACAATGTAACACGTACTATTTATGGAACAATTATGCAGTAAATATATATAACATTCAATCATATTTAAAGCAACAATGATATATAATTTAATTTCAGTAAATAAGACAGAAATTCAGTTTGGTTATACAAAGTAAAATCATATTTTCCAGTATAACCCCAACAATCTCCCACTTATACTCAACATTTGCTTTTAAGTATACTACAACACGTCTCGTGTTCTTCGTGACATCTAATGTCACCTACACGAACCTAATAACATTTCTCCCACTTATACTCAAAGCAGATTGACAACGCTCTAGACACCCATTCCTTCCACATGTCTCTCGAATGTATTCTGAGGCAGACCCTTTGTGAATGGATCTGCTAGGTTGTCCTTTGACGCGATCTTTGCCACCTCTATGTCTCCTCTTTTAACGATTTCTCGTATAAGATGATATTTTCTTTCAATGTGTTTGCTGGCCTCGTGGGCTCTTGGTTTCCTTGAATTTGCAACTGCTCTGGCATTATCACAGTAGACCGTGATGGTGCTGGGCAAATTTGAAACTACGTCCAAGTCCACTAAGAAGTTCTTGAGCCAAACCGCTTCTTTCGCTGCTTCACAAGCAGCTACGTATTCGGCTTCCATGGTAGAATTTGCTATGCATTTATGTTTAACGCTTCTCTATGTCATGGATTCTCCTCCCATGTAAAACACACTACCCGAGGTAAACTTTCTGGAATCTAAGTCTTATTGGAAATCTGAGTCCGTGTAACCGACGGGGATTAGTGTTGAGAAATTTAGAGTTTTGATGAAAGTTTCGAAACACATGTAATAGGACCAGTCAGACCTGTTAGCTGACTGATGTTTTTAAATACCAGTTATAAGATGACCAGTTGATAATTATTGTATAGAACAACTGATGTATAAGATAGGTCACATATTGAGGGGGAACTCAATATGTATAGGTCAGGTTTGGAGATCAGAAGACTGGAATGGGTCTGAAGATCAGACGAGCAGATAGTCAGATGATCAGGTGAAGACAATGAAGATCAAGTAATGAAGACCTGAAGATCAGATGACTACCAGAAGATCAGAAGAACTGAGGACCAGAAGAGCAGAAGACCTACATCAGCCGAGTTTGCTAGTTGAGATAAGACAACTGGCACCAGAAGACTCAATCAGGTAGACTGATCAGTTTTATCTGACCAAGTCAGCTTGCATCAGGTATCAACTGATGTCTTACAAGTCATACGTTGTTAATCTGGACAAGAAGAATGTCAAACTTTAGTTGGTGAACAAACACTGAAATGTTGTACTTGTTAACCAATGAAAGCAAGACACGTATGAACGGAGCTAACAATATGGGATTTGGTGCTGCTTAGTCAAACGGCTAGAAGATCTCAACTATTCACACTTTCGGCCATGCCGTCCCTGAAGCACGTCACATCAAATCCTGCATATCTACCAAATGTAGCAGGAAATTCAAATTGCTCTCCAACGACTCTTTGATTTCAAGGTCAATAAAAATGGGATTACTCTTCAGAGTGAAGACACGGAAATTATCAAGAAGCTCATACTATAGCAAAGTTTCCGCACAAGAACACAACCTTGAAGATTATTTTCTAAGTGTTCATCCCATTTGTTTCTTAGCATAGAAATCTTAATCCTTTAGCTTTAGGCTACACAAATACTAGAATAGATTTCCAGTTGGAACAAACAACAAATCTTTACCAAAACCCACCAGTTAGGTTAAGTTTGTTTTGCAAGATTTCAAACTAGGGTTTCAGTTCTGATTTCTGGGATCGTTGAGTGAGAACTCTATAAATATCTGTTGGTGTACTGTGTTGGACTAACACAAAAATCTAAGTCCAAGTTGGTTAAGTTGGTGCCCCTTGTGATAGGGAAGAGTGGACGTAGGACTGTTGTCCGAACCACTATAAATCTTGTGTTCATTTATCTGCTTTCACCTGCTTTACACTATCGCACACGACCTTGTTTAAAATCTGCATACATATTCTGAGTTAGGATCAGTTTGCACCAAGCAACTGATCTGATCAGTTTGATATTTTGGTCAGCTGATTAAAACAGACATCGGAATCTGATTTGTTATAAACTGGTTTTTCACACGGGTATGAAATTGTTCAATGATTTTATCTCTTAAACTAGAATCTTTTATATGTTTAAGAAATTCTAAAATATTATTATTAGTTAAGACAATAATATTCATATCTTGAAATTGACTCATGAGTTTATAAAACTCATTATCAATATTATTAATATTATCAGTATTACTGATACAATTAAGACAAGGTTTTACAAGTACACATTCATTGCACTTTTCTTTATCTGATTTAACAGAATTATCATCATCCGAAGAGGATTCAACAGAAAAACAGTCATTATAAGACTTTTCTGATTCTGTATCAATATTAGGACTCATAACAATTTTAAAAAGAGTTTCTTTTAGCTCTTCATCAATATCAAGATTTTTAATCTTGTCTTTTGCATAACACTGATTAGCATAATGACCAGGCCTATTACATTTTTTTTACAAATAATTGTATCATATCTTCTTTTTTTTAAAAGATTTTCTTTTACTTTTATCATTTTCATGATCTTTTTCTTTTTGTTTTGAAGAATTATGTTTTCTTCTTTTATAAGTAGATTTACTTTTATAATCTCTCTTATTATTTTTAGTCAAATTATTTTTATTTTTAGAATTAAGATTATCTAATCCAAATTGATCACAAAATTGACCTAATTGTTTTCTTTCCATAAGATTATCCTTTTTAATTTGATTTTTTAATTTGAGTTCATTACAAAGATTTAATCCTTCCTGAACACAAACACTAATGATTTGACCAAAAGTATAAGACCCATAATGGATTGAATCAGAATCCTTTCTAAGAGTTTTCTTAACTCTTTCAGCAAATAGATTAGGAAGACCATCTACAAATTTATTCTTCCAAATATCCTGATTACAATCAGGAATCTCATAAATACGAGACAAAAAAGTATCTTTGTACCATCTGAAATCAGTAAGAGTTTTACACTTCATATTTAAAAGAAGAGTTCTGGTATTTTCATATTTATTGGTATATTGACCAATAAAATGATCAAAAATAGTAAGAATCAAAGAGTAAACCACATTGGTTTTAGTCTTACCATTTTCAATTTTAATAGAATTAAAAATTTCCATTCTATTTTGGGGAGTCAAATAATTATCCCACCAACCTTTAAGTTGACCAATAAAACCAAAGAATAATAGCATGCGATCTTACTAATATCACTATTACCACAAGTTTGACAAGCGGAACTATACATAAGCATGCAATGACATTGAGTGAAAATATGATTATCACTTCCACCATCAATATTCCATTCATAAATACCTTTTCCAGAATAAGAATTATTGAAAAAGTTTTTATGTTCTTCATTAAGAACATCCATAGGAGTGGGTCTCTTATAATAATAAGTAGACATGGTAGGTCTATCAGCCCATTTCATTTTATTAATGCTATCAGTATTACTAGGACTACCAATATTATTGGGTTGAATAGCATGATTATCATCTAAGTCATCATCTAAAGCTGAAATATTCCGATTACTAAATTTATCATTAATAATCTTTTCAAGATCAGAAATAGAGGCTTCAGATTTAAAATCTTTTATCTCAATAGGAGATTGAATAGATTAAGTTGTTTTAATAATAACATTATTATTTTTATTATCATAATCTTCAGATTTATTCTGAAAATTAATTTTAGAGATTATTTTATCAACTTTATCATGTAAAGAAATAATTTCTTCTCCAAGGATAGAAAGATAAAGATTACAAAAATTATTTTGCTCAATCATTTGATTGACATGTTTAACAGTAATTTGTAAAACGTCATTTTCTATGATTTTGGAGATTGGAAGAAAACTAAATATCTTCCCATTTTTCTCGATTTGAAAAGGAACATGAGGATGGTAAACAGATTTTTGTATTCCTCCAGAAATTATTTTATAATCACGTTCAATTACTGAAATATAATCAATATAAAAGGTTTTAATAAACCAAGGAACATAATAAGTAATTTCATTATGTTTTTCACAGAATTTATAAAAACTGTCAACAAAGTAGTCTAAATCATCTTTTGAGAATGATTTAAAATACCAAACTCTAAACTTATCCCATTTAGGATTATTAAACTCATCATTAATATGAGCTCTAGTAGAAGAACCTTTAGAAAAATCTAAAAAGTTTGTAAAATCCATAAAATTATATTTTAAAGTTACAATCCGAAATTATTTCGGGATCAAATCCATCTTTATGGATAATATTGTTTTCATTAATAATAATTTTCTCATTGTTATTATTAATTTTACAATAAGAATTTTCTCTATAAGAGGAAGAAGAAGCTCTATATTCAAAAGGTAATTCTACCTCATAATCCAGAGGAGATATAAGAGAATGATTAGACATTGATCTAGAATAAGAAATCGAATGTCTTCTTTGATTATTTTGAAAACCAATATTAATTATACCATCATTACTTTGAGTAATAAGTTTAAAATCACTATTTATAATAGGATTTTTAGGAACAGATTGTTCTATTATCCAATTTTCAGGAAAAATAATTTCTTCCCACTTAATGGATCTTCTGGTAGTAATATTTGATTTACCAAAATTAGTTTCTATAAGAATAGTTTAATTATTATCTTTCTCAATTCTTTTACACATAGGATTGAGTGTAAATAAAGGCTTATAATAAATACGATAATGAGATACACATAACCCTCTGACGGTATGTAATTATAACCATGAGTTTTAACAATTAATGTTAAAGCTTCAAGAATATTACTATCAGATAAAGATAGAGATAAATTAGGATATGCGTCAAAATAGACAGGTCCTAAAGCCAAACTAGACTCTATAATTCCCATTAAGGATTGTGTCCAATTAAGATTTCTACCATCCCTAAGAGAAGCTAGAAAGCTTTCTGGTAAACCATTTAAAGTAAGCGGTCTAAAAGCGACCTGAACACAACCAATATGTAAGAACTTATGAGTTCTTTTGTAAGGTAAAATATCATTTTTACTAAGCAATTTAATAACCATCTCTTCTTCATGAAGAGGTATAGAGGATTCAGTAGTTTTAACAATTTGTTTAAAACCTATTTTTTCAAAAGCTCCTAATTTATAAACCATTTTAGGTTCAATTTTAGGAATAGTCCATTTATTCAATAAATCAAGATTTTCAGGAATATCATATTCCTGAGTCATACTGTTCTTAACAGTATCCTTTAATCGGAACAGATTCATTAGAATCAAGATGTATTGAATCATGAAACCATATAACTTATATATACCCTACTTCTCATGGCTCTGATACCATATTAACATAAGGATCGTGCAAAGATCTATATCAATAGTATCCTGTGGATATTTTACAAACACGGATAGGAAATTACTGAGAAATTCCATAGTCCATGAGTTAACCTGAAAAAAGCTTTTACACCCAAAAATGCCTGCGCCTATTCATCGGCAAAACGGCAAAAAGGGTTAGCCCACATGGTTAACTCATGAATATCACTGGAAAGCTCAAACCTACCGGTTAAACCAACTCTACCTTTGATATATCAAATTACAGATAAATATAGGAATATAATTCCAAATGCACATGATAGTAGAGTATAGTTAAGTCATGTCATGATTCAATACAAGTAATTTAGCCGACCATTGAATTTTTAATCATCGAAATAAAAATTTAAAATACGTAATTTAAATAACAATATACCTTTAAAAAGCCACAAGCAAAAAAAACCGGTTTATGAACAATAATATTACAAGGTTACAAGGTTGCACACAAGAGAGGATTTAGGGAGAAAGAGGGGCGTAGTCTAAACTCGGCGTGCCTCTGAAAAAAAAAAAATACAAGTCTATTTATAGATGAAAGATGGGACATCAAACCGATTTCAAAATAAAAAAAAAATAGAGGCGAGAAAAAGACAAAGCCACAAAAAGACAAATTTTTTTTGAATAGTAATTCTTTGTCATGAAGTCGTTTTAGTTGATGAATATTATGTGGCTAATTTGGTAACAACTTCATAAAACAAAACATATATCGTGTAAAATAAGCGGTAAATAAGATGAATTTGTTGACCCGGTTAAATCGAGAAATGACTACTCTGGGGCATACCAAGCGGGATATTGTATTACGAGCTTCACACGTGCAGTTCTTGATACATCTTATGAAGATGAATCGATGCGAGATAAAGATAATTTTTTCTGTTAGCAAAATGAGTGCTAGGGTTTTGTATATGTGGATGATCACTCGAATTTTTTAGTTCCTCTCCTCTCTGGGGATTTTTGTAGGCTATTTTTCTGAACCCTCTCTTCTTCTTTTTTCTTCCTTTTATAGCACTCCATTAAGCATGAAATTTGGATTGGTATAGCATGAGTGGAATCTTTAGATCATGCAAGAACCCGATGGTGTTGCCATGTTTCGGCCGTCTTCTAGATTGATCTTCGTCTTAGCTTTATGCATAGGATGCTCTTTTGATCGTCCAAATAAATCTCTTGTTCGGTTGGATGTTTTGTTCGCCTCTTCGAGCACACTGAGCCCTCAGGATATTTGGGGTCTTCGGGATATTTGAGTGTCGAGCACTCTGACCCTTCAGGATTTCCGAGTATTTTGGCACTTTGAATCCTCGGTTTTGCTTATGGCCTTCTCGGTTTAGCTTATCTAATTCCTTCTTTCCTGACCTGAGTAGCGGATACGTTTGTTCGGTAGGCTGGTCGAGCAATTATGATCGGTTGGCGAACAAAAAGTAACTTATCCACCAGGCATGATTATTTTGTTGAATATTACGTGTCGCTCTTTGATGTTCGATTAATCGATTTATTATATCGAACACAACAATACCCCCGGTAAGGTCGCTTCGTATTCTACAGACGCGGTTTGTTAAACTCGATTGGGCCATATTTGGTATAAACAGATTATTCCATGTTGTATTTTTGAATTTGTATCGATGTTTATATAAATCATACTTCTCGCTTTAACCCTTTTCTCTTTTCTCCTCTGTTTTTTAATTGTCTCTGCGTTGAAAGTTTCGGTGAGGGCCTCTATCGTTCGTGAAGAAATTTATTGTGTAAACGCTGCATTCTTCTTCTATTACGTAATTATGGCATCTTGTTCGAACTCCTCGTTCAATCCGACCATCATAGTTCCTTCTCCTTCCCCTATCGGTAGAATCCCCGTAGTAATGTAAATCGTCGGAGACAAATGTCTCGAATTCGGGATTTCGTTGGCAATTTCGGCAACCATTTGCCGTTCTTTCCTCCGATTCCAATGAAGCCCTAGCGGAGTCGGATAGGGACTTGGCCCGTAATGACCTGTCGGACGACTCTGATTATGATTCTTCGCCCCAAATTCAGATTAGGTCTAGGGCTGTTGATAATGTTAAT
This sequence comes from Stenogyne calaminthoides, assembly GCA_037126765.1. Classification (NCBI taxonomy): domain Eukaryota; kingdom Viridiplantae; phylum Streptophyta; class Magnoliopsida; order Lamiales; family Lamiaceae; genus Stenogyne; species Stenogyne calaminthoides. Next base: position 36,002,497 of record JBBCBC010000009.1, read on the forward strand.
GTAGATAGAAATGACAATGTTGTGAGGGGGGAAATTTTGGCGGCTGTGAATTTAACCGGATCGAACATAGGAGTAGATGGTGAGCAAAGCTTTGAACTTGATATACCTATTGGTGTCCCTCATAGTCCAACATATAGCGATTATAATGCTCGTTATAGTTTCGATTTGCCGAAAGCAACCTCATAGGAATAGGGTAGAGAACAAGTACCCAATGAGCAAAAATAGCAAGCATAATTGATGAAGATATGCTCGCCAATTGCATAAAATTTATGAAACCCCAAAGATGTTTTTTTCGGGCAAGGGTCCCGATGGCGGGTGATCAACCTCCTAAAGGTTGTGTCGCAGTGAATTTGGACACCATGGAAGCTGGCCTCCGATTTCCTCTTCATCCGGCTATCACCCGTTTGCTTGTTGAATGGAACATTACCATTACTCAGCTCAAACCGAATGGATGGCATATGATTATGAGTTTCTTGACCTTGTTTGGTAAAATGAAACCAAGATATTATCCTTTGCAATTGAACTTGCTCGATTGGTGCACTTGACTCGTCCGGGGGTGAACACGGATGGTTGTTTATGCGAGCCAATCTTAAGTGCAAAATCATTGAAGATGTGCGAACAAAATTAGTGATTGGAAAGAAAAATTACGGTTCGTGAGGGTATTTGGAAAAGCCCGGCCCTGAAGAAGCGAACCAAATGCTCGTTTAGACATCCCCACCGACTTCGGAGTGTCATCAAGTAAGTGATTTTGTATCTTTCATTCTTCAATTTGAACCGATTTTTAACTCACTTTTTATTTGAGGATTCTAAGAAGCGGACAAGGAGACAAACGATGGTTATTTCAAAGGCGTTTGCAAATTGATCTCGGAATCTCGTTGAGCGATCTGTGATAACTCGAAATCTTGCTAATCGAGAGAAAGAAAAGAGGTTTGTTCGTGCCTCCTCATCATCTTGTTCTTTGTTAATCCTCTTGGTAAGGATTGTCTTTTTGCTTTTGTATGTCTTGTGCCTTTTTGTTATTTGTTTTCCTTTGGTTCTCATTGAATCATTTTATTTCTGACTTTCCCATTGTGACCATTCTTTGTGAGTACATCCGAACACTTTGAGATGGCTCGGAGAAAAAAGGCCACTGAGGGAGCTTCTTTCGGATTTAAGCCGGCGGAGAAGCTCAAACAAGCAGGTAGAGGGGAGGCGAAAGCAGGCTAAACGACCCTCATCCGTCTGGAGAATCAAGTCGAGCCTGAGAGGGGCTCCCGTTATTCGGTGAACATGGGGTTGGCGAACAAGCTCCACCACGAAAAAAGACCAAGGGTGGAGATCGTGAGCAGGGGGGCGAGCGAGCAGGGGCCGCGAGCAGGGGGCGAGCGAGCAAGCCTCAGGCGAGCGATCTTGGTCCAGGTCGACTCGGACCCTCTTGTCGAGGCGATCAGGCGGCGCCTCTGTTGTCGGTCCCATTTCGCAGATTGTTGAAATGGAAGTTGGCACATCTTCTCCACCTCAATTTGGACCCCGATCATGGACTCCATTAGATCCCGAGCTCCGGTCTCTCCGAAGATAAATCATTCACAGGATGGGATCCATTTCGGCGTGGGCGGTATATTTTGCTCGCTTTCTGTTCTTTGCTTTGGTTTACGGTCGATATCTCTATACTCACTTGGAATATAATATATATATTGTAGGTTGAAGCGGGTTGTGCCCTTAATGCCCAACACGAAGAATTACTTTTGCTCGCGAAAGTGTTCGCAAAAGTTCGGCGTTAGGGGCATGGAAAAAACGCGGACTCACTCATTCGGCGTGGACTCGATCCGGAGGAGTCCACTACGGGTCCCACCCCTTGGAAATTACTGGCGTCGTCGGAAATTTGGTGCTTGAGGGGCCAATCTATGGTCATTTCTTGAGAAAGTTTTATGCTCAATCCGGCTAACCTCCAAGCCAATTATTTGGCTTTGATTAGAACTTTGAAGATAAGGTGGTCGAAGTTTAAGCAGGTCCAGGATGAATCGAGATCGCTCAGAGCAAACTGTTTAAGAAAGTTCGGGCGCCCATCAGGCTCGAGAGGATGCCCGCCCGATTTCGGAGAATGCTCGGCGCTCAAGAAGATGCTTTCGTCAAACAAGAGAGGTAATCGATTCGGGCCTCGGGAGAGGTGATCAATATCTGAAGAGCTCGGGAAGAAATGAATGTTGAGCCAGAACTCCGAGCCGGTGTTGAAAAAAATGGAAAGTGAGAGGGGACTTTTCGGCCAACAAGCTCATCATTGCCGAGGAGACTAATACTCGTTTAGGTCTCAAAACTCAAAATCGCGACGATGATGAGTATGTCGACTCTATGTCGAACTTTCAGATATTTGCGCTTTGCCGATCTTTTTCGACCGCTCGCCCGGACACTCAACGGCCGAACAAATTTCTCCTCTCATATCCAAATTTTCAGTGAAGCACGATTGATAACCCTCGGGATCGCAACCTTCCAATGTCAGATTTAAATGATCTGTGCGATTTCTCCGTTCTTCCTGAAGGGATCAAAGTTAATGATCCAACTCTAGATGAGGAAGAGGGCTTAGACATGAATATCGCTGAGGTTGCTGGCCAAAATCTTCAAACCGAGTTTGGGACCGATCGGTCTTCTTTGATAAAGCAAAGGGACCTCTGAAAGCGAATACACCACCGACGAGCATTTGGTAACTGACCATATCGAAGGAGTTGGTGTTGAGGGGGCTGAGCACAATTCATTCGATGTTTCTCTCCCGTTTACCCCCAATTTTGACTTTGTTCCTTGATGTTTATTTTTTCTTTGTCGAACATGCGTTATGTAATTTTTTGGTCTTCTTCACTCTTTTGTTCGAACAACATCTTTAACACTTTTGATTTCTTGTCTTTTGTTCGAACATATTTACAATTGGACGAATGGATTACATCTCTATTTTTTTTCTCTAACCTTTTGTTTTTGTTGAGGATGAATGTTGATACTTGTGTTGCTTGATGTTTGCTTTGTTGCTTTGCGTTCGCTTTATTGCTTTCAATTTTTGCCACTTTTCTTCTGAATGAATTCGAACATTGGGTTTCTTTTATGCCGCTCGACTTCTTTTCGTTTTTTGATTGTCTTATTGGCGTTGCAATCGGTTGATCGTCTTATTTAGGGTGCGACCCGGATGGGTTACTTTATGTACCCCCTTTCTTAGTCTTTGATCGTCTTATTTAGGTGCGATCACTTCGTCTTAGGGCCGTCTTATTTAGTCTGCGACCCGCGCTCGTCACCGAAACTTGTCTTCTGGTATATCTGTAAAGTACTAGTCGTCTTATGCGACTGCGTACCCATTACTCGCTTTTTGCTGCGGGAATCAGAGTACGAACTCGTTCGTCAGGTGAACATAGACCTGGGCTCGTTCGTCTTTGTTCGGGTCGTCCGGCTTAGGTGCGACCTCAAAATAGGCTTAACTAGAAAATCTTAGCGAACAAAAGTACATATATCTTTCTTTTTCTTTTTGCAACACTTTGTATTCTATTACATCCTTCATATCTGAAGAAGACTATCTATTACACAACGTATTGTCATCAGACTTGGGTTTTGAATTTAAACCTTGTCTTGAGTAGACACGAACTGGCCTCACCTTGTCCGCAGAATTGATGTTGACAAGGATGTGGCACATCATCCTGTCTACCCTTCTTTCTTTTGTAACATGCTCAGGCAGCAGCAGCATAAACTTTTGTCCCTCCTGGACAAGCTGTGGTTATGCGGGCGGCTGCGGGCATGAGCATGTGGCGCGCATTCTGCTTTCGCCTAAAAATAGGTGAAGACAAAACTTTTTCGCCGCATCATTCTCATCCCCTCCGGTAGATGCGAGCATCGGCATCCGCGATCTTGTTTTTGGCGGACACTATGACATCCCTCCGCCCGGAGGAGATTTTGGGGATCATGGGGACTCATGGCTTGTCTAGCGTGAAGCGATGAGTAACGGAGTGGCAACCATGACTCTGCCGAGCATCTTGAGTCCGCGAACGAGCTTCAACTGTGCTTTCGCAAAGTCATACCAGGAGGTAAAAGACTCAGTATAAGAGTGAATGACTTGATTCAAATTTGAATGATTGTTGAATCGAGAGCTGAATTCTTCTACGTCTGGGGACATACTAAACCGACTTCCTTCTGAGAATCGCAGTATTTTTCCTTTTTTCTTCTTCATTTTTTTTTCCTCTGCTTTTTCCAGCTATCAGTATGCCCCTATTTATAGAACTATCCCAAGCTAGTGCTGGTACAGGTAGCTGGTGCTAGCTCTCTTATTTTTGTTCGCCCTTTTGACATCTGTCCGGATTTTTGACAGCTCTTGCTCAAAAAATTAACTCATCCCTGCACGGCTGCCACCACTTGTCAACTCGTTCCGACATGTATCTTCCGCTGACAACCCGTTTTGACACGTATCTTCTGTCTAACGATAGTGTTGTCCAGCATCTTTATTGAAGATATGCATCGAAAATGATATACTCTTCTTTTATGGTCGTCCTACTCGTTTGAACTGAATGGCTGATTGTGTTCAGCCCTTTGTATTCGTTTCAGCTATATAGAACATTATGTTCGGCCAACAATATGCTCGCTTTAGCTGTTTTAACTTTGTTCGGCCGATACTATGCTCGCCTTTATTGATAGTATTTTTTCAAATTTGACGCGTTCCACGAGTAAGACAATGGGACTCCATTCAGGTCCTCCAAGTCATATGCCCCGTTTAGCAAACGTTCTGTGACTCTGAAAGGACCTTCCCATGCTCGACCGAATACACCACTTGGTACCCCCATTGATCGCCTTAAAACCAACTCGCCCACATTGAACCTGCGCGTTCGGACTTTAGAATTGTAAAACTTTTCTGATCTCTTTTTGTACATAGCATTCTTGAAATCAGCCTCCGTCCTTCTTTCTTCCAACAGGTCGTATTCCAGGGCGGCGCCCTGGTCATTAATATGCTCTCCGAAAGTCATTGTTCGATGACTTGGAATCTTGATTTCTGCGGGTATAACAACTTTCCGACCAAATCTTAAAGCAAACGGGGTCTCCGCAGCTTGATGTTCGAAAGTTGTACGATAAGCCCATAATATTTCAGGCAACTCTTCAGCCCATCCCCCCCCCTTGGAATTATCAAGTCTTGCCTTGAGGGTATGCTTGATAATTTTATTAACGGCTTCAACTTGACCGTTTGACTGGGGATAATATGGAGTCGAGTAGTGCTTTTTTATGCCCAAATGAGCACAATTTTGTGCAATTCACTTCCATCGAATTGTTTGCCGTTATCGATGACCAATGATTGGGGAAGCCCAAATCGACAGATGATACTTTTCCAAACAAAGTTCCACATCCTTTGTTCGGTGATCTTGACAATGGCGCAAAACACGCCCATTTAGTATAATGATCAACGGCCACCACAAAGATATCTAACTCCCCGTGCAAAGCCAAGGAAATGGGCGATCAAATCGATCCCCCATTCGGCAAAAAGGCCATGGGCTATAAACCCGACACCAATTCTTGGTGGGCTATGAATAAGCGGAGCATGTACCGGCATCGATGACACGCGCGAGCATATGCGAGCGAATCCTTTTTGAGGGTTGGCCAATAATAACCTTGCCTGATTATTTTATGTGCCAGGACGAGCCCACCTGTATGATTTCCGCATACTCCATCATGGATTTGTTGCAGAAGTACATGTCCTTCTTCAGGAGTAATACACTTCAGAAGTGGAAGTGAGAAGCTTCTTTTGTACAAATGCTCGTCTATAATAGTATATCGAAAGCGGATCAGAACTCGGCATGGCGATTTTGTGCCCTATTTTCAGGGAGAAGTCCCTTTTGTAAGTAACTCATTATTGGAGTCATCCAAGTTTCTTGTTCGCTTGTTATTTGGGCGATCATAATTCTGGGAACTGATGGCGATGCCGTGATTGTGGCGACCACAATGTTCGTTGTTGTTCGTTCACTCCTCCTTTCTTGTTGCGGCGTACAAAGCGTCAAAGAAAAGAATTATCCAATCGTGGTAATTGTTCGATAAAAACTTGTTCAAAATGCTCGAGCAATTCTTTTTGCTATTTCTGTTGATATTGTGCCATCGTTTCGTATAAGACCTTCAGATTCTTTGTTACTTGATAAACAATTATCTCGTGAATCATTTATAGATCATCGACCTCTTGATTCCCATTTTCATTGCCATCGTAGTCCAAATGATCAATGCTTCATATTCAGCTTCATTATTTGTAGTGGGAAATCAAATCGGATGGTTTGTTGTAAATGTTTGTTTGGTTGGTTGATGAGAACTACGCTGCTTTCTCGACTCTTGAACTTGTTGATGAACCATCAACATACATGTGCCATGGTTGATCGACAACTTTTTTTAGAATTTGTGGATATGTCAATTCAACCATGAAATCGGCCATAGCTTGGCCCTCATTCTTTGTTCGTGGGAGTATTTAACGTAATGCCGAATTGTCCTAACTCCACCGCCCATTTGAGAAACCGCCGAACCAAGTATCCGGTTGGAGGACTTGGCGCAATGGAAATGCGGTCAATACCTCAACCGAAAGTGGTCGAAAAAATATGGTCGCAATTTTCGCGACACTCATTATTCTGGCGTATCCTAATTTTTCCAATGGAGGATCTGGGAGTTTCGCCTCTTTTAAAGACTTTGGCTAACATAGTAAGCGGGCAAATGTGTGGTCTCTTCGCCCGCATTGAGCACAAAGATCGATTGCATGTTCGGACGCAAAGAAGATGAGATAGAGTTGTTACTTTGGGATAAAGCTTAGACAAAGGTCCGAAAGTATCTGCGAAGTGTATCGCTTCAATGATTCAAATGCATTTTGGCAATGCTCGGTCCATGAAATTTCCCCTTCTTTAATGCATCAAAGAAAGGTTTACATTTGTCCCGATTAAGTGATATAAACCGGCTCCACGGAGGCTAATCGTCCGGTTAACTTTTGGACCTCTTTCAAATTTCGGGGGCTTGCATATCGAGCATGGCTTGAATCTTTGTGGTTTGCTTCAATCCCCGTTGACTAACCATATGTCAGGAATTTCCTGAGTGAATCCCAAAGCTACATTTCTTGGGATTTAACTTCATATTGTATATTTCTGAGTATATCGAACGTTTTGTGAGGTGGATGATGTGGTCTTCCTTATGTTAGCTCTTTACCACAATATCGTCAATGTAAACTTCAATTGTCCGCCCGATGTATTCGTCCGAACATTTTGTTCACCAAACGTTGATATGTTGCTCGGCATTCTTTAGTCCAAGAAAGGCATCGTTGCCAGCAGTACATATTCTTTTCGCTGCAGAATGCCGTATCCTTTTGATCGTCAGGATGCATGGGTATTTGGTGATAACCAGCAAATGCATCCATGAATGTCATGAGTTCATGGCCCGCTATATTATCAACCAAATAATCAATGTGCGGCATCGGAAAATTATCTTTTGGACATGCCTTATTCAAATCAGTGAAATCAATACACAGTCTCCAAGATCCATTGGATTTGTGAACGAGCACAGGGTTCGCAAGCCATCTTGGGCATTTTACCTCGGATCAGTTTGTTGTCAAGCAGCTTTTTGATTTCATTATTCATCGCCGCATATTTTTCTGGACTAAACTTTCTGCGTTTTTGGACAACTGGAGCTTGTATTGGATCAAGGTTGAGGGAGTGGCAGGCATGCTCTGGATTTATTCCAACCATGTCCTCGTGTGACCATGCGAACACATCTAAGTTTGCTTGAAGGTAAGCAATCATTTCTGTTCGGATTGGTTCAGGTAATTCTGAGCCAACGAACACTTCTAACTCGGGTCTGTTCGGGTCAATACTGATTGGCTCCAGTTGCTCAACAGGGGTTGCCTGCTTTCTTTTTTGCTTCCACCGAGGATCTTGGATGGACCCCCGGTGGTCGTCATCAACCTCCATGGGTTCAAAACCTATGCGAGGCTCTAGGTCCGTTTGCTCGTTCGGCAGATCGATATTCATTTGATCTAGGAGATCTGGGGAACTAGTTGCTAACCCGGAATCTGTGTTCGCATATTCTGTGCTCGGGCGAGAAGCTATGCCCGTCGAACTTATGTTCGTCGGAAAATGTTTAGGCGGGATTTTTGCTCGCTGGCTTGACTCACCAATCTCCCCTGTTTGTTCCATCATGTTAACAATATTTTGTTTTTCTGGTACACATGATAGCAAACAATCTCGAGCTTTCTTTTGATCTCCTTTTACACTCCCCGTTCCATCTTGTGTCGGAAATTTAACACAATAGTAATACGTGGAAAAGGCCGCTTTGAATTCTTGAATAAACGGGCGACCTAAACCCGTTATAAGTAGACTGAACATCGACGATTACAAAATCTAACATCCTAGTTCGTCGAATGTCCAAATTCAAAGTGGATTCTAGCTCGACTCCTAACCTAATCATGCCATAGGGTCGGGTTATAGATTCCCCAAAACCCATTATAGTATGATTACATGGTTCAATATAACTGCTCAAATCCCCAACTTGTTTTTCCATCTGGCGAAGGGTATTGACGAACAAAATGTTCTCATAAGCTCCACTATCGACTAAGAGGCGATGTACCTTCAACCCAAGGAGACGAGCACTGATGGTTAAGGAGTCGTTGTGGGGAGTTATAATTCCGTCGAGATCGTCCTCACGAAAAAAATGATTTGGTGTGTAGGTGGGGAACTAGATGATCTTTCGCCACCTTCACGATGGATGTCTGCATGGCACATCTCCATCTTTTTGCGTCTGTTAGATAACGTTGGTGCGGGTAACATCCACCCGGGACCATATTCGGGGGGCGTATCATGTGGATTTCTTGGCTTTCTCGACCTCTTCCCTCTGAGAGGAGGCCCTCATTTTGGGCGTTTCAGATCTCTACGTGATTCTTCGGGATCACTATCGGATGTTTGTTGGCCTTTCGCTTTCCGCCCGGTCTTCTATTTTTTTACGTTCGCGAATCCCGTTCACATTGGCTTTTTTTAAGAACCGGGAAAGCGATTTTCTTCATATAGCTTCAAAGTTGGCGGAGTAAATCGCGGCAATTTTACGTATTGTGCCCGATGTACTCGTGATAATTACGATATTTGGAAGCGTTAAGTCGACGCTTATCCATTACAATTCTTCTTGGTACGTCCAACATGTCCCGATCTTTAATTTGGTTAAAGATAGTTTTTATTTAAAAGCCCAAGAGACTCCGTAGAGGCGTTTGCTTCCATTTTCTCCTCAAAAAGGTTTGAAAGAGCACGGGGTCATGCCCCCCCTTCATTAAATCGTTTTCTTTCGAAAACTTTCCTAGCGATAGGCTCTGTCTTAATTGTGATTGTGCGAGCAAATCTTGCATGGCTATGATTTTTTAGCCGCATTTCTCGAAACTCTGAATATGAGTTGACCAATCTTGATGCATGGCCTTCCACATATCTCAGTATTTAAAGTCGCCTCCACCAGCCACGCGAGGATCTTAGCGCCCTCTTCAAGCTGGGGGCTCCATCATACAAACATTTATCAAATCTTTCTATGTATGCTCGTCGACTCACCTTTTTAGTTGGGAAAAATGTGCCAACCTTTGTTTTGCCAAGCAGGCGAGCAGTACACATGGATGAAAAGTGGGACAAAATTGCCGCCCCATTTGTGCGAAAAGATGTGATGGACGCAGCGGGTAAAGTAGAAAACCATCTATGTGCCCGATCACCCAAAGTCATGGGGAATGATCAATCGACTGGTCGCGTCTGTAGCCCCATCGCGATCATCATAAAGTTGAATATTTCTTTGAGATGGACATGAGGATCCGACTTCAAAGATCGAAAATGGGAATTGGCGGTCGGGTCTTTGCGACTTTCTCTTGTACTTCGGCCGCCATGATCGCTGGTGATAATGGCGAGCAGGGTACGGTGCTCGTTCGAGGGTGGCTCTTAGTCGCGGCCAGATCGGCCTGTAATCCCTCGATGGCTTTTTGCATTTCCGCAAATTTTGTGGGATTGATAGACTTAGATAGGGGCTGTTTCCCATCATGAGGATCCGTGGATCATGCTTTCGTGATGGCGATCCCCCTCTCCAAGTTTGTGCTTGACTACCCAATCGGTGATGGATAGACAACTTTGTTCCCGCCGATTTTTGTTCGGCATGCGGATGCTTATGAAGATCTGAATGTGCGGGCATCTCTATTGGATGTCCCTTTCCTGGATCCTGTCGCCTATTATTGCCGATTCGGTCTTTGGCGGAGAGCCTTAAACGTCAAACGCGATGATGGTCTAGACCGCTTGAGGTCATTTCATCATCCGGCGTATCATCGGCTTTTTCTTGGCCGCTTTTGCGGTTTTCTTTTAACTTGCTCCACCGGCGGGTGTATCGAGTGTTGCTCTTCATGCTTTTGAGCTTCTAACTTTGCCAATTCTTTTTCGGCCCTCTCTTTACGTGCTCGCAACAAAGTGATGGCTTTTTGATGGGCCACGGATCATTGGCTATATCCTCAAGATTGATAGTCTCCTTTGCCGATCTTTATGAGGTTGATCTTTGGGTCTCTTTTGACGGTCATGTGGTCGGCTTTGTTCGACCTCTCCGTTTTGTGTGTTCCTAGATTGAGGCATTCTATTTCTTTTTACGCCTCGGCTAACTAGGGGTTCGTGTATGGGTTGGTTTTTTTATATCCCCTTCCTCTGCGCGCCAATTATCGCGAAGTCATTTTAGTTGATGAATATTATGTGGCTAATTTGGTAACAACTTCATAAAAACAAAACATATCGTGTAAAATAAGCGGTAAATAAGATGAATTTGTTGACCCGGTTAAATCAAGAAATGACTACTACGAGGGGCATACCAAGCGGGATATTGTATTACGAGCTTCACACGTCACGAGTTCTTGATACATCTTATGAAGATGAATCGATGCGAGATAAAGATAATTTTTTACATTAGCAAAATGAGTGCTAGGGTTTTTGTATATGTGGATGATCTTTCGAATTTTTAGTTCTCTCCTCTCTCGGGATTTTTTTGTAGGCTATTTTTACGAACCCTCTCTTCTTTTTTTTTCTTCCTTTTTATAGCACTCCGTAAGCATGAAATTTGGATTGGTATAGCATAATTTGGAATCTTTAGATCATGCAAGAACCCCGGTGGTGTTGCCGTGTTTCGGCCGTCTTCTAGATTGATCTTAGCTTTAGCTTTTATGCGTAGGATGCTCAAATTTTTGATCGTCCAAATAAATCTCTTGTTAGGTTGGATGTTTTGTTCGCCTCTTGAGCAACAATTGAGCCCTCGGGATATTTGGGGTCTTCGGGATATTTGAGTGTCGAGCACTCGACCCTTGAGATTTCAAAGTATTTTGGCGCTTTGAATCCTCGTTTTGCTTATGGCCTTCTCGGTTTAGCTTATCTAATTCCTTCTTTCTCGACTGGCGAGTAGCGGATCGTTTGTTCGGTAAGGGTGGTCGAGAATTATGATCGGTTGGCGAACAAAAGTAACTTATCCACGGGCATGATTATTTTGTTGAATATTACGCGCGTGTCGCTCTTTGATGTTCGATTAATCGATTTATTATATCGAACACAACAATACCCCCAGTAAAGAATTAACTTCAGTATTCTACGGGGCACTATTACATTAAACTCGATTGGGCCATATTTGGTATAAACCCGTGATTCATCTTTGTATTTTTCAAATTTGTATCGATGTTTATATAAATCATACTTCTCGCTTTTAACCCCTTTCTCTCTTTTCTCCTCTGTTTTTTAATTGTCTCTGCGTTAAAAAAGTTTCGGTGAGGGCCTCATCGTTCGTGAAGAAATTTATTGAATGTAACATTTGCATTCTTCTTCTATTACGTAATTATGGCCTCTTGTTCGAACTCCTCCATTTCAATCCGACCATCATAGTTCCCCTTCTCCTTCCCCTATCGGTAGAATCCCGTAGTAATGTAAATCGTGGGAGACAAATGTCTCGAATTCGGGATTTCGTTGGCAATTTCGGCAACCATTTGCCGTTCTTTCCTTCGATTCAATGAAGCCCTAAGCGAGTCGGATAGGGACTTGGCCCGTAATGACTGTCGGACGACTCGATTATGATTCTTCGCCCCAAAATTGATTAGGTCTAGAAATTTTGTTGATAATGTTAATGTAGATAGAAATGACAATGTTGTGAGGGGGAAATTTTGGTAATTTGTGAATTTCTTAGGATCGAACATAGGAGTAGATGGTGAGCAAAGCTTTGAACTTGATATACCTATTGGTGTCCTCATAGTCAACATATAGCGATTATAATGCTCGTTATAGTTTGATTTGCCCGAAAGCAACCTCATAGGAATAGGGTAGAGAACAAGTACCCAATGAGCAAAATAGCGAGCATAATTGATGAAGATATGCTCATTTCATTTGCATAAAATTTATGAAACCCCCAAGGATGTTTTTTAAGGGGCACCGGGTCACGATGGCGGGTGATCAACAACCTCACAAAGGTTGTGTCGCGATGAATTTGGACACCATGGAAGCGGCCTCCGATTTCCTCTTCATCCGGCTATCACCCGTTTGCTTGTTGAATGGAACATTACCATTACTCATCTCAAACCGAATGGATGGCATATGATTATGAGTTTCTTGACCTTGTTTGGTAAAATGAAACCAAGATATTATCCTTGGCGGTGAACTTGCTTTCGATTGTTGCACTTGACTCGTCCGAGGGGTGAACACGGATGGTTGTTTATGCGAGGCCAATGCTAAGTGCAAAATCATTGAAGATGTGCGAACAAAATTAGTGATTGGAAAGAAAAAATTACGGTTCGTGAGGGGCGATTGGAAAAGCCCGGCCTCGGAAAAGCGAACCAAATGCTCGTTTAGACATCCCTGACTTGGTGTGTGCAAGTAAGTGATTTTGTATCTTTCATTCTTCAATTTGAACCGATTTTAACTCACTTTTTATTTGGGGATTCTAATTAGAAGAACGGACAAGGAGACAAAGCGATGGCTATTTATTTGGTGTTTGGCAAATTGATCTGGAATCTCGTTCGGAGCGATCTGTGATAACTTTGAATCTTCTAATCGAGAGAAAAAGGAGGTTTGTTTCGTGCCTCCTCATCATCTTTGTTTTGTTAATCCCTTTTGGTAAGGATTGTCTTTTGCTTTTGTATGTCTTGTGCCTTTTTTTTCATTTGTTTTCCTTTGGTTCTCATTGAATCATTTTATTCTGACTTTCCCATTGTGACCATTCTTTGTGAGTACATCCGAACACCTTGAGATGGCTCGGAGAAAAAGGCCCACGAGAGCTTGCTTTCGGATTTAATTTGGCGAGAAGCTCAACAAAGCGAAGTAGGGGGAGGCGGCGGGGCTAAACGACCCTCATCTGGTCTGGAGAATCAAGTCGAGCCTGGAGGGGCTCCGTTAAATTTGAACATGGGGTTGGCGAACAAGCTCCACCGAAAAAAAGACCAAGGGTGGAGATCGGCGAGCAGGGGGCGAGGGGCAGGGGCCCGAGCGAGGGGCGGGGCGAGCGAGCAAACTCGGGCGAGCACCGATGCCGTCGGGTCGACTCGGACCCCTCTTGTCGAGGCGATCGAGGCGGCCGCCTCTGTTGTCGGTCCCATTTCGCGGATTGTTGAAATGGAAGTTGGCACATCTTCTCCACCTCAATTTGGACCCGATCATGGACTCCATTAAATCCGAGCTCCGGTCTCACGAAGATAAATCATTCTGGGGATGGGATCCATTTCGCGTGGGCGGGTATATTTTGCTCGCTCTGTTCTTTGCTTTTGGTTTACGGCCGATATCTCTATACTCACTTGGTCGAATAATATATATATTGTAGGTTGAAGCGGGGTTGTCGCCCTTAATGCCCAACACGAAGAATTACTTTTTGCTTTCCGTGAGTGTTCTTAAAGTTCAGTCGTTAGGGCATGTGGAAAAAGCTTGCGGACTCGCTTGTTCGGCGTGGACTCTCGATCTGGAGGAGTCCACTACGGGTCCCACCCCTTGGAAATGGCGTTGCAAATTTGGTGCTTGGGGCCAATCTATGGTCGCTCTTGAGAAAGCTTATGCTCAATCCGCTAACCTCCAAGCCAATTATTTGGCTTTGATTAGGAACTTTGAAGATAAGTTGGTCGAAATTTGACAGGGGTCAGGATGAGCCGAGATTGGCTTAGAGAAGCAATGTTTTCGGCCAAGTTGGCGCCCATCGGGCTCGGGAGGATGCCCGTCGATTTCGGGAGAATGCTACTTTGGCTCAAAGATGCTTTCGTCAAACAAAGAGAGGCCTTGATTCGGTCTCGGGAGGAGGTGATCAATATCTGAAAGAGCTCGGGGAAGAAATGAATGTTGAGCCGTAAACTCCGAAAGTGTTGAAAAAATGGAAAGTGAGAGGGGCCTTTTCGACGACGGCTCATCATTCTTTGAGGAGACTAATACTCGTTTAGGTCTCGAAAACTCAAAAGCGCGATGATGAGTATATCGACTCTATGTCGAACTTCTCGTATATTTCGCCGATGGCCGTCTTTATTTGTTCGCGAACAAATTTCTCCTCTCATATCCGACATGCACGATTGATAACCCTCGGGATCGCAACCTTCCAATGTCAAATTTAAATGATCTATGCGATTTCTCCGTTCTTCCTGAAGGGATCAAAGTTAATGATCCAATTCTAGATGAGGAAGAGGGCTCAGACATGAATATCGGCGAGGTTCTTTGGCCAAAATCTTCAAACCGAGCACAGGACCCGATCAGTCTTTGGGCGAGCAAAGGGGACCTCTGGGCGAATGCACCGGTGATGGCGTTTAATGGCCCGACCATATCGAAGGAGTTGGTGTTGAGGGGGCTTAGCACAATTCATTCGATGTTTCTCTCCTGTTTACCCCCAATTTTGACTTTGTTCCTTGATGTTTATTTTTTCTTTGTCGAACATCGTTATGTAATTTTTGGTCTTCTTCACTCTTTTGTTGAACAATGTCTTTAACACTTTTGATTTCTTGTCTTTTGTTGAATATATTTACAATTGGGCCGAATGGATTACATCTGCGAATTTCCTCTCTAACTTTGTTTGTTGAGGATGAATGTTGATACTTGTGTTGCTTGATGTTTGCTTTGTTGCTTTGCGTTCGCTTTATTGCTTTCCAATTTTTTGCCACTTTTCTTCTGAATGAATTCGAACATTGGGTTTGCCTATGCCCGCTCCTGACTTCTTTTCGTTTTTGATTGTCTTATTAGCGTTGCAATCGGTTGATCGTCTTATTTAGATGCGACGGATGGGTTACTTTATGAACCCCCTTTCTTGGTCTTTGATCGTCTTATTTAAGGTGCGATCACGCCGTCTTAGGGCCGTCTTATTTAGGCTGCGACCCCTTTTCGTCACCCTCTTATTCTTCTGGTGTCTCTGTAAGTACTAGTCATCTTATCGCATTGCGTACCCATTACTCGCTTTTCTTTGCGGGAATCAATCTGAACTTCGTTAAATCGGTGAACATAGACACAGGCTCGTTCGTCTTTGTTAAGGTCATCCGGCTTTTAGTGCGACCTCAAAATAAGGCTTAACTAGAAAATCTTAGCGAACAAAAGTACATATATCTTTCTTTTTCTTTTTGCAACACTTTGTATTCTATTACATCCTTCATATCTGAAGAAGACTATCTATTACACAACGTATTGTCATCAGACTTGGGTTTTGAATTTAAACCTTGTCTTGAGTAGACACGAACTGGCCTCACCTTGTCCTTGAGAATTGATGTTGACAAGGATGTGGCACATCATCTGTCTACCCTTCTTTCTTTTTGTAACATGCTCAAAGAAGAAGATAAACTTTTGTCCCTCCTGGACAAGTTGTGGTTATGCGGGCGGCTGCGGGCATGAGCATGTGGCGCGCATTCCTGCTCGCCTAAAATAGGTGCGAGCAAAACTTTCAGCTCGCACCATTCTGTCCCCTCCAGTAGATGCCTGAGCATCAGCATCCGCATCTTGTTTTTGAGGACACTATGACATCCCTCCGCCCGGAGGAGATTTTGGGGATGCATAGGGGACTCATGGCTTATTCATCTGCGTGGCGATGAGTGCGATGGAGTGGCAACCATGACTCTGCCGAGCATCTTGAGTCATAGCGAGCTTCAACTGTGCTCGAAAAGTCATCTGAGGGTAAAAGGCTTCGTATCGAGGCGAATGCTTGATTAATTTGAATGATTCTTTGAATCGAGAGCTCAATAATTCTTCTACATCGGGGGCATACTAAACCGACTTCCTTCTGAGAATCGCAGTATTTTTCCTTTTTTCTTCTTCATATTTTTTTTTCCTCTGCTTTTTTCAGCTATCAGTATGCCCCTATTTATAGAACTATCAAGCTAGTCTTTGCACAATGCAATTGTTGGTGCTAGCTCTCTATTTTTTGTTAAGCCCTTTTTGACATCTGTCCGACAATGGGCTTTTTGATGGCTCTTGCTCAAAAAATTAACTCATCCCTGCATTTGCCACCACTTGTCAACTCGTTCGACATGTATCTTCCGTGACGACAACTTTGTTTTGACACGTATCTTACGTCTAACGATAGTGTTGTCAAAGATCTTTCTTGAAGATATGCATCGAAAATGATATACTCTTCTTTTATGGTCATCCTACTCGTTTTTAGGAATGAATGGGTGATTGTGTTCGACCCTTTGTATTCGTTTTGACTATCTGAGAACATTGTGTTCGCCAACAATATGCTCGCTTTAACTTTTTGCTTTTTAACTTTGTTCGGCCGATACTATGCTCGCCTTTATTGATAGTATTTTTTCAAATTTGGACGCGTTCCAAAAGTAAAGACAATGGGACTCCATTCGAGTCCTCCAAGTCATATGCCCCGTTTAGCAAAGCGTTATGTGACTCTGAAAGGACCTTCCCATGCTCGACCGAATACACCACTTGGTACCCCATTGATCGCCTTAAAACCAACTTCGCCCACATTGAACTGCGGCGTTCGGACTTTAGAATTGTAAAACTTTTACGATCTCTTTTTGTACATAGCATTCTTGAAATCGACCTCCGTCCTTCTTTCTTCCAGCAGTGCGTATTCAGGCGGCGCTGGTCATTAATATGCTCTCCGAAAGTCATTGTTCGATGACTTGGAATCTTGATTCTCGGGTATAAAAACTTCGCGCACAAATGCTAAAGCAAAGCGGGGTCTCCTTGATTGATGTTCGAAAGTTGTACGATAAGCCCATAATATTTCGAGCAACTCTTGACCCATCCTCCCATCCTTGGAATTATCAAGTCTTGCCTTGAGGGTATCTTGATAATTTTTATTAAACTTCAACTTGACCGTTTGGTTGGGGATAATATGGAGTCGAGTAGTGCTTTTTATGCCAAATGAGCACAATTTTTGCGAATTCACTTCCATCGAATTATTTGCCGTTATCGGTGACCAATGATTGGGGAAGCCCAAATCGACAGATGATACTTTTTCAAACAAAGTTCCACATCCTTTGTTCGGTGATCTTGACAATGGCCTCGGCCTCACGCCCATTTAGTATAATGATCAATGGCCACCACATCATATCTAACTCCCGATGTGCGATGAGGAAATGGGCGATCAAATCGATCCCCATTTGGCAAAAGGCCATTGGCTATAAACCGACACAAATTCTTGGTGGGCTATGAATAAGCGGAGCATGTACCGCAATCGATGACACAGCGAGCATATCGCGGCGAATCCTTTTTGAGGGTTGACCAATAATAACCTTGCTCGATTATTTTATGTGCGGGGCGAGCCCTTTTGTATGATTTCGTGATACTCCATCATTGATTTGTTGCGAAGTACATGTCCTTCTCGGGGAGTAATACAACGAAGTGGAAGTGAGAAGCTTCTTTTGTACAAATGCTCGTCTATAATAGTATATCGAGCAGACTGTAACCTGAGGCGAGCAGCTTGTGCCCTATTTTCAGGGAGAAGTCCCTTTTGTAAGTAACTCATTATTGGAGTCATCCAAGTTTCTTGTTCGCTTGTTATTTGGGCGATCATAATTCTGGGAACTGATGGCGTATAGGCTGTGACGACCACAATGTCTGTTGTGTTCGTCACTCCTTCTGCTGTTGCCAGGCGTGCCAAAGCGTCAGCAAAAGAATTATCCAATCGTGGTAATTGTTCGATAAAAACTTGTTCAAAATGCTCGAGCAATTCTTTTGCTAGCTGTTGATATTGTGCCATCTGTTCGCCTCGGGCTTCGTATTCGCCTGTTACTTGATAAACAATTATCTGTGAATCGCTATAGATCATCAGCCTCTTGATTCCCATTGTCATTGCCATCTGTAGTCCAGCGATCAATGCTTCATATTCAGCTTCATTATTTGTAGCTGGGAAATCAAATCGGATGGCTGTTGTAAATGTTTGTTTGGTTGGGCTGATGAGAACTACGCCTGCTCCGGCTCTTGAACTTGTTGATGAACCATCAACATACATGTGCCATGGTTGATCGACAACTTTTTCAGGAATTTGTGGATATGTCAATTCAACCATGAAATCGGCCATAGCTTGGCCCTTCATTGCTGTTCGTGGAGCGAACGTAATGCCGAATTATCCTAACTCCACCGCCCATTTGAGCAACCTGCCCGAAGTATCTGGTCGGTGGAGGACTTGGCGCAATGGAAATGCGGTCAATACCTCAACTGAGTGGTCAAAAAAATATGGTCGCAATTTTCGCACACTCATTACGAGGGCGTATGCTAATTTTCTAGTGGAGGATACGGAGCTCGGCCTCTTTAGCACTTGGCTAACATAGTAAAAATGGGCAAATGTGTGGTCCTTCGCCTGCATTTGAAAGCACGATTGCATGTTCGGACGCAAACAAGATCTGAGATAGAGTTGTTCGCTTTGGGATAGCTTTATGCGGTGTCGAGTATCCGCAAATAACGCTTCAATGATTCAAATGCATTTTGGCAATGCTCGGTCCATGAAATTCCCCTTCTTTAATGCATCAAAGAAAGGTTTACATTTGTCCCGGTTAAGTGATATAAACCGGCTCACGGAGGCTAATCGTCCGGTTAACTTTTGGACCTCTTTCAAATTTACGGGGCTTGCTTGCATATCGAGCATGGCTTGAATCTTTTGACGGTTTGCTTCAATCCCCGTTGACTAACCATATGTCCGAGGAATTTCCTGAGTGAATCCCAAAGCTACATTTCTTGGGATTTAACTTCATATTGTATTTCACGAGTATATCGAGCGTTTGTGTGAGGTGGATGATGTGGTCTTCCTTATGTTCGCTCTTTACCACAATATCGTCAATGTAAACTTCAATTGTCCGCCGATGTATTCGTCAAACATTTTGTTCACCAAACGTTGATATGTTGCTCGGCATTCTTTAGTCCGAAAAGGCATCGTTGCAATGAAGACATATTCTTTTTTTTGCGAGAATGCCGTATCCTTTTGATCGTCGGGATGCATGGGTATTTGGTGATAACAAAGCAAATGCATCCATGAATGTCATGAGTTCATGGCCCATTATATTATCAACCAAATAATCAAATGCGGCATCGGAAAATTATCTTTTGGACATGCCTTATTCAAATCGGTGAAATCAATACCACGATCTCCAAGATCCATTGGATTTGTGAGCGAGAAATGGGGTTCTTAAAGCCATCTTGGGCATTTTACCTCTCGGATCGGTTTGTTGTCAAGCGAACTTTTTGATTTCATTATTCATCGCCCGCATATTTTTTACGGACTAAACTTTCTGCGTTTTTGGACAAGCTGGGCTTGTATTGGATCAAGGTTGAGGGAGTGGCATGCATGCTCTGGATTTATTCCAACCATGTCCTCGTGTGACCATGAGAACACATCTAAGTTTGCTTGAAGGTAAGCAATCATTTCTGTTCGGATTGGTTCAGGTAATTCTGAGCCAACGAACACTTCTAACTCGGGTCTGTTCGGGTCAATACTGATTGGCTCCAGTTGCTCAACAGGGGTTGCCTGCTTTCTTTTTTGCTTCCACCGAGGATCTTGGATGGACCCCCGGTGGTCGTCATCAACCTCCATGGGTTCAAAACCTATGCGAGGCTCTAGGTCCGTTTGCTCGTTCGGCAGATCGATATTCATTTGATCTAGGAGATCTGGGGAACTAGTTGCTAACCCGGAATCTGTGTTCGCATATTCTGTGCTCGGGCGAGAAGCTATGCCCGTCGAACTTATGTTCGTCGGAAAATGTTTAGGCGGGATTTTTGCTCGCTGGCTTGACTCACCAATCTCCCCTGTTTGTTCCATCATGTTAACAATATTTTGTTTTTCTGGTACACATGATAGCAAACAATCTCGAGCTTTCTTTTGATCTCCTTTTACACTCCCCGTTCCATCTTGTGTCGGAAATTTAACACAATAGTAATACGTGGAAAAGGCCGCTTTGAATTCTTGAATAAACGGGCGACCTAGAAACCCGTTATAAGTAGACTGAACATCGATGATTACAAAATCTAACATCCTAGTTCGTCGAATGTCCGAATTCAAAGTGGATTCTAGCTCGACTCCTAACCTAATCATGCCATAGGGTCGGGTTATAGATTCCCCAAAACCCATTATAGTATGATTACATGGTTCAATATAACTGCTCAAATCCCCAACTTGTTTTTCCATCTGGCGAAGGGTATTGACGAACAAAATGTTCGCATAAGCTCCACTATCGACTAAGAGGCGATGTACCTTCAACCCAAGGAGATGAGCACTGATGGTTAAGGAGTCGTTGTGGGGAGTTATAATTCCGTCGAGATCGTCCTCTGAAAAAATGATTTGGTGTGTAGGTGGGGAACTAGATGATGCGCTCGCCACCTTTGACCGATGGATGTCTGCATGCACGCATCTCCATCTTTTTGCGTCTGTTAGATAACGTTGGTGCCAGGTAACATCCACCCACAGGACCATATTCAGGACGTATCATGTGGATTTCTTGGCTTTCTCGACCTCTTCCTCTGATGGGAGGCCCTCTTTTGGACGTTTCAGATCTCTTACGTGATTCTTGGGATCACTATCAGATGTTTGTTCGGCCTTTCGCTTTCCCGCCCGGTCTTCTATTTTTACGTTTTGCGAATCTGTTCACATTTGGCTTTTTAAGAAGCGGGAAAGGCGATTTTCTTCATATAGCCTCCAAAGTTGGCGGAGTAAATCGCGGCAATTTTACGTATTGTGCCCAATGTACTCGTGATAATTACGATATTTGGGCGTTAAGTCGACGCTTATCCATTACAATTCTTCTTGGTACGTCCAACATGTCCCGATCTTTAATTTGGTTAAAGATAGTTTTTATTTGAAAAGCCAAGAGACTCGTAGGGCGTTTCTACATTTTCTCCTCAAAAGGTTTAAAAAGAGCACGGGGTCTTTACCCCCTTCATTAAATCGTTTTTTCTTTCCGAAAACTTTCCTAGCGATAGGCTCTGTCTTAATTGTGATTGTGCGAGCAAATCTTGCATGGCTATGATTTTATTTGCTTTCGCTCTCGAAACTTCGAATATGAGTTCGGCCAATCTTGATGCATGGCCTTCCACATATCTGTATTTAAAGTCGGGGCCTCCGACCACCGCGAGGATCTTAGCGTCCTCTTTCCTGGGGCTCCATCATACAAACATTTATCAAATCTTTCTATGTATGCTCGATCGGACTCACCTTTTAGTTGGGAAAAATGTGCCAACCTTTGTTTTCGGTGAGGCGAGCACACATGGATGAAAAGTGGGACAAAATTGCCGCCCCATTTGTGCGAAAGATGTGATGGGCCGCGGGTAAAGTAGAAAAACCATCTATGTGCCCGATCACCCAAAGTCATGGGAATGATAAACCTTTGCGTCGCGTCTGTGCCCCATCGCGATCATAAAGTCCCGAATATTTCTTTGAGATGGACATGAGGATCCGACTTCGGCATCAAAAATGGGAATTGGCGGTCGGGTCTTTGCGACTTTCTCTTGTACTTCGCCGCCATGATCGCTGGTGATAATGGCGAAAGAGAATGCGGTGCTTTCGTTCGAGGTGGCTCTTAGTCGCGGCAGATCGGGCTGTAATCCTCGATGGCTTTTTGCATTTCCGCAAATTTTGTGGGATTGATAGACTTAGATAGAAATTTGTTTCCCATCATGAGGATCCCGTGGATCATGCTCGTGATGGGGCGATCCCCTCCAAGTTTGTGCTTGACTACCCAATCGGTGATGGATAGACAACTTTGTTCCGCCGATTTTTGTTCGGCGTGCGGATGCTTATGAAGATCCGAATGTGCGGGCATCTCTATTGGATGTCCCTTTCACGGATCTGTCGCCTATTATTGCCGATTCGGTCTTTGGCGGAGAGCCTTAAGCGTCAAACCGATGGTCTAGACCCTTGAGGCTGTTCGTCATCCGACGTATCATCGGCTTTTTTACTGGCCCGCTTTGCAGTTTTCTTTTTAACTTGCTCACTGTCGGGTGTATGCGAGTGTTGCTCTTCATGCTTTTGAGCTTCTAACTTTGCCAATTCTTTTTCGGCCCTCTCTTTCTGTGCTCGCAACAAGAAAGTGATGGCTTTTTGAACGTCACGGATCATTGGCTATATCCTCAAGATTGATAGTCTCCACTGCCTGATCTTTATGAGGTTGACGCTGGGTCTCTTTACGGTCATGTGGTCGGCTTTGTTCCGACCTCTCCGTTTGTGTGTTCCTAGATTGAGGCATTCTATTTCTTTTTTCTGCCTCGGCTAACTAGGGGTTCGTGTATGGGTTGGTTTTTTTATATCCCCTTCCTCTAGCGCCAATTATTGCGAGTCATTTTAGTTGATGAATATTATGTGGCTAATTTGGTAACAACTCGCAAACAAAACATATACGTGTAAAATAAATGGTAAATAAGATGAATTTGTTGACCCGGTTAACAAGAAATGACTACTCCGGGGCATACCAAGCCAGGATATTGTATTACGAGCTTCACGTCACAGATTCTTGATACATCTTATGAAGATGAATCGATGCGAGATAAAGATAATTTTTTACATTAGCAAAATGAGTGCTAGGGTTTTTGTATATGTGGATGATCACTTTCGAATTTTTTAGTTCCTCTCCTCTCTGGGGGATTTTTTGTAGGCTATTTTTACGAACCCTCTTTCTTCTTTTTTCTTCCTTTTATAGCACTCATTAAGCATGAAATTTGGATTGGTATAGCATGAGCTGGAATCTTTAGATCATGCAAGAACCCCGGTGGTGTTGCCATGTTTCCAGCTTCGTCTTCTAGATTGATCTTCGTACTAGCTTTGTCTGTAGGATGCTCTTTTGATCGTCCAAATAAATCTCTTGTTCGGTTGGATGTTTTGTTCGCCTTATCTTGGAAGATTGTCCTCTCACCTTGAGCCCTCAGGATATTTGGGGTCTTCGGGATATTTGAGTGTCGAGCACTCTGACCCTTCAGGATTTCCGAGTATTTTGGCCGCCTGAATCCTCAGTTTTGCTTATGGCCTTCTCGGTTTAGCTTATCTAATTCCTTCTTTCCTGACCTGAGTAGCGGATCGTTTGTTCGATTTAAATTGTTCGAAACAATTTCGATCGGTTGGCGAACAAAAAGTAACTTATCCACCAGGCATGATTATTTTGTTCGAATATTACACGTGTCGCTCTTTGATGTTCGATTAATCCTGATTTATTATATCGAACACAACAATTACTATTCATGAACAGTACTTTGTCTGCTGATGCAAGCAATGACGAAATTTGATTTTGTCTGATACTGTAGCCACATTTTGCTGGAATGTGCTAAATCAAAGTCTTCTCTAAATCGCCATTAGTGAAGCTTGTTTCTTCAGAAGAATTAGAGTCTTCTTAAATCCTTTTAAGGAATGAGGATAATGTCTTCCTTCATCATTATCATTCCTGTATCTCATTTTTTTTAGTACAGGAATACATATTTCAAGAATCTTAATTTTCTTCTTCAGAACTTTGAGATAATTTTTATCTCGGATTTCATTATTATTTTCATAAAAAATAACATGAAAAGGGACCTTCCAGATATTAGAAACTTGCATTAGTTTGGAGCTATTTAGATATAATCTCCAATCTTCCATTAACACTTTCTTTCTTTAAGTTTCTCTTTAAGAGAATTTCTCAAAAGATCAAAACTTTCTTGAAGAGAAAAGTCTTGATAGTCTTCATTTGGGTCCTGAGCATCTTGTAATTGTAACCTAAATCATACAGACATCTAATTTTGAATCAGAAAAATTAATATCATTGAATAAATCTTTCTTGATATGATCCATATAAAGATCCATAATTTTTTCCTTGGGAAATAAACCAACATATTTCTTAGAATATTCAGAAAATGAAGAAAGACTATTTGAAGTCTGTTGGGAGATGAATTTAATAAAGATATATGATTTTGATTAGATCCCAAAACCCCTGAGTATGACATGTTCAGAATGATCTTGATAGTTGAGTCAGGATTCAGTTTTAAAATATTGGTGGATGTTATCTGCGAGAATGTATAGTCGCCGAGATATAGTTCAGATAGGTTTTGAAGACTCAAATGTAAAAATCGAGATATCAAGACTTCGATGGGATATCGAGGCGTTCAAGACTCAAGATTAAGATTCTAAAGATATATAAAACAAAACAGACTAAAAATAAGATCCTAAAGACTCGTAAGACTCAAGACACAAGATCAAGATCAAGATTGAAGATCAAGAAGATCAAGGCACAAAATAATTCTTGAAGACTTATGAAGAAGGTCTTGAATAAAAGATAATTTTTTACATTATGAAAATGAATGTTCCGGTTTTTTGTTTGAATATATCTATCTCGAAGGATGCAACATCGAGAAAAACGCGATTCCTTAGAAAGTTAGATATTGCCAAGACATTCAAATGCGCATAAAAGGAACTAAGTCGGAAGTGTTGTTAAGGTTATATCAAACTCTTCGAGTTTGTAACCTAAAAGAGTGGTGTTGAAAATGTCTACCTTTCTTCGGAGACAAAAGTCAAAAAAGAGGAAGACGACATCTGTACCATCTCTCGGCAATCGACAAATGTAATCATTGTCGTAAAAGATGTCGGATGTACAAAAGTTCGATCGCAAAAAAGTGAAGACCGGCTACATGAAAGGCTATTGCCTAAAAAGTGTTAGGGAGTTTTCAAACCCTAAATATAGCCGTTTCTCACACACCATAAGAGGGAACTCACGAAGCTATCTCTCCAACGGATAGTTTTCAAAAGTGACCTTGGTGTTTGCCTATAAATACTGGTGACCCTCTACATTGTAAGGTTACGGGAAATTTATACGCAACTCAAGAGCTCAAGCTTATTCTTGTAAAAGTTAAAGCACTCGAAAAACTTAGAATTTCCCAAGTGCTTCTATATTGAAGAGAGCTCACTATACTAAGCCTAGCTTGATAAGAATTATCCAAAGCTTAGTCGAGATATCCTAACCCTTTGCATTGTGCTTCATTGTAAAGGATATCTCATCCTAGTTGGAAACCAACCGAGAAACCCCAAACCCTTGAGAAGGTAGTTGGAGTGTGTTTGTTGGTGAGAAAGAGTTGTAAAGAGTTAGTAAACTACGCGGAGTAGTCAGAAAACTCTAGAGAAGAAGTTAGTAAGCTCTGAGGGTAGTCTGAAAGCTTGTTTGTGTTTGAGTAAGTAAACTACGGAGGTAGTCAGAAAGCTCAAGGTCGGGTTGAGTAAGTAAACTACGTGGAGTAGTCAGAAAACTCAGGGCCGAGTTGAGTAAGTAAACTACGCGAGGTAGTCAGAAAGCTCAGAAGTTGATAGTGAATTTCTCTGAAGAGTCAGGGAGAGTGGACGTAGGAGCTTGATAGTGAATTTCTCTGAACCACTATAATTGCTGTGTTCTTTATTGCTTTCCTTATCTGTGCTTAACTGTTGCATCGACTTGTTTTTGAAAGCATACTTTTCATTGATATTCAGTTGGAATCAATCCACTGAAGTTGCATAAGTAAATCACAGCTTAATCACTATTTTCATAAAGGGAAGGTTTTAAACCAAAGCTTAAAACGAGTATAAACTAAGGCCAACCATTACGCAAGACGATCGAGTAAGCTAGAACAGATAGTTACCAAAACCGAACTCTCTTCCGAGGATTGATAAGATAGTTATCTTATCCAAGCAACTCGGGATCTCGACACTCGAGGACTCGGTTGGGATTATCTCGAGGTATCTGAAAGCAATTTCGGGATCATTTTGTCTCGATGAGACTTTGACTCAGAGAGGCGATTTGTGCTTCTCGTAACCTAAACTTCGAGGATTATCGACCCAAGTGACCTCGAAGAAAAAAAGTTTAAAAATTTTGAACACACGTGTATTCCCCCATACACGTGTAAGACTCATTTGCACCGGGACCAACAAGTGGTATCAAAGCAGTGGTTCAACTTGACCACCTGCTGTGTTGACCAAAGTTTTTATTTTCAAAAATACTTGTGGTCTATCCGAATCGATCTTATTCTTTGAAATCTTTTTTCTTTTCAAAAGATCGGAAAAATGTCTTCTAAAAACTTCCCATGTTCTCGGTGGAGAACTATGATCTATGGAGATCGAGAATGCAGGGCTCATATGTATTCCAAACATGAGCGTATGTGGAGAGTGGTCTCTCAAGGACCATTCCAATTTCTTTGTGGTGAATCGGAGGAGCGAAGATGAGAGAATTGATCCTAGAAAGCATAATTTCCTAAGTCGATGACCAACCGACTCAGAGGAGAGAAAGTTAGTCAATCTAGACTACATTGCAAAAAGACACACTATCTGATCTGATTGATGATGGTGTGATGGGAATGATCTCTCAACCGTAATCTTCGCTAAAGAGATTTGGGATACACTATTTGTTATGTGCCAAGGCACGAGATCATATAAAGAAAACAAACTTTCAAATTGGCAATTGGAAAGTTTGATAGTTTTGAAATGGATGATGGTGAATCAATAGACAAACTAGAAGTCGATTCACTAAGCATCATGAATGATCTAAATGCACTTGGAAAGAAATACCCCGCGAGAGAGAAGTTGCATTGAAAATTCTTAGAGGTGCATCTAAGAAATGGATATTCATGCGGTGGTGATTGAAAACACCAAGAATATTAACTCAATGCCTTACCAACAAGTCTTCTCCGAAATTTGAAGGCCTATGAATTTGTAATTGATAAGAAATCGAAAAAAAAATTTAACAAAGAAAGATGATTCTTCATCGAGTAAGAATGTGGCTTTAAAAAGCAAAGATAAAACTGTAAAACTAGAGAGTTCGAGAACCCCCGCCAAAAATCGGGATGAGCTTGAGGAAAAGCTAGCGATGGCAAGAAGGTTTGATAGACTTAATAGTAGATTTGGAAAATACAAAAATTATTACAGGGAACCACGGTACCGGAAGAAAACCCGAGGACGGATCAACCGAGAAGAAGAAGGACACGAAAATTTGAAGGATCTTCATCCAAGAGGAAAGACTCCAAGTCCAAAGAAGAAAATGATCGGGATGATGATACCAACAGATCTTTATAATTGCCAAAAGAAAGGTCACTTCCGGTATGATTGTCCAGATTTGAGTCTTAAGGAGAGAAGAGAAAGGCAAGCTAAAAGAGACCGAAGTTCTCTAAAAAAAGGCCATGGTTGCGAAGAAGAAGAAAACTCGAGGAAGGATCTAGCTCTTGGATGAGATATTCTCGGACAAATTGAAAGTGATGACATCATCGATGGCCATTGAGGAGGTAAACTCTTTTTCTCTCGTTGTTGCTCCTACACTAGCACAAGAGTTTTCAAGTTCCACCAAAAATGATCATTTTGACTGATGGATTCTTTTGAGAATCGATGAAGGACTATCTTTGTTTTGCAAGGACGCTAAATAGAACTCAAGAGAGAATAAGGAACCGAAAGTTTGAAAATCTAAAATGGAAAGACTCTAGCAATATTGAAATCACTTCTCAATTAATGGGAGCTCTTGATGAACTGGATGTTACGTAAGTACAACTCTCGAGAGAAAGAGAAGTTGATAATGTCCCTAACTAAAAAAGCTAGAGAAATCCAATGAAGAGATTCAAATTAATCGAATCGAAGTTCAATGACCTCTCGAGAAGCATAAAACTCTGAAGCTGTGAGGATAGTGCACAAAAAAGTTAACTCTATTGAATAATGCATCTAATGTAATAGATGAAATTGAGTTACCAGAGATCTGTGACTATAAAACTGGATTGGGATACATTCGGTGGGAACCTCACAAGGTCATCTAAATCTTTGCATCAAGTAGCAAGAAGACTATCTTTGTAAAACCAATTGGCACCTACACTTCAAAAATGAAGTAATGCCCAAGGTTGTAGACAAGGAAAATGACCTATGGTCTCAAAAAACCGAATGATCGGGTTAGAAAGCCCAAACCTTAGGTGAAGGCTAGAAAACTGAAAGCGATCGATTGGAAAGTTTCGAGCAAGTACTTCAAAAGCCTCGGGCTAAGAATGCAAACCCGAAAGGCTCCACATCGAACCATCGGAGGAATCCTCGGATGAGAAACACTTTCAAGAGAGCCATTCTCATTGAAGAGACCAAGTCCTCAATTAGATCTCGAAAAGACCAGATTTCGGTCTGAGACAACTTTGAACCCCACTTGCCTAAGGGTAAAGGTTATCCGAACCCGAAGTCAACAAAGATTTAGACGGGCAAAAGACAAAAGCCAAAGCAAATGAAGCGAAGGCTGAACCAAAGAAGAACTCAAAGGCACATGTTCATGCTAAAGCTAGCACACATATACAAAAAACTGCTAAGGCACCTAGAGTAGTGGATGTATATGTTGATGTTTATGGAAGACAAATTAGCCACTCTAAAGTGATTAGAGTTGTCAGGCAGATTTGAATTCCGAAAGGTACATCTAACCTTGTAGGACCCTACACAAACTGGGTACCTAAGAATTGATCTATTTTTCAGGAGAAAAACAAGGGCACTGAACTAACTAAAGATCACATGGCACTGATGAGCAGAGATGAAAAAGCTCATGATGTATGGTATCTTGACAGTGGATGCTCAAGACATATGACAAGATTCAAGAAGATGCTCAGTGACTATGTTGAACAAAGAGGCCCACAGATCACTTTTGGAGATAACTCCAAGGGACAGACTGAAGGATATGGAACTTTGGAAATCGACTCAGTTCATATCCATGGTGTTTCATATGTATCTGGATTGAAGCATAACTTGCTTTCAATTAGCCAATTCTGTGATAAGGGTTTCAATGTTGAGTTCTCCAAGAACTTATGTTTTGTGAAAGATGATACATCACAGAAAGTATTACTGACTGGTACAAGAAAAGGGAATGTGTATCTTGCTGATTGGAGTTCAACTCCTAAAGATACATGTTTAGTTGCTAAAAGTTCCACAGATACCAGTTGGTTATGGCATAAAAGAATGAATCACCTAAATTTCAAAACCCTGAACAAGCTTGCAAGATTAGCTCTTGTGAGAGGGTTCTCTAATGAAGTGTTGAGAAGAGAACACATTTGTGATGCGTTTAAAAAAGGAAAACAAGTTAAAGCATCCTTTAAAAGCAAAGTTGAAGTTTCTACTGAAAGAATACTTCAGTTACTGCATATGGATCTCTTTGGTCCTATAACACCTGTGAGCACTAATGGCAGGAAATACACATTGGTAGTAGTTGATGACTACTCAAGATATACTTGGGTCATATTCTTTTTCAAGAAGAAAAGACTCGAGATAAAATTTGCGAATTCGAAAAGGCTCAAGATTGAGAAAAAATGAGTGTGATCAAAATCGGATCGACAAAGGCGAGTTTATAAATCATATCATATCGACTATTGTGCGAGAGAATGGAATTTCACATGAAACATCACCGCAAGGACCCCTCAACAAAATGGTGTTCTTTGAAAGAAGGAACGAGGACTCTGAAAAAAAGAAGTTTTGCAAGGACAATGATTCTTTGAAGGTTGACATTCCTAAAAGGTTTTGAAATTTGAAAGTCATCAACCTTGCATGCTACTCTCAGAATAGATCCATGCTGACCAAGAGTCAAGGCAAAACACCTTATGAGCTTTGGAATGAAAGGAAGCCTCTTGTTTCTTTCTTTCGTGTGTTTGGTTGCAAGTGTTTCATACACAATAATGGTAAAAATCAGTTGAAAACATTTGATAGTAAAGCTGATGAAGGAATATTCTTAGGATATTCTGAAGTCAGTAAAGCTTTCAGAGTTTACAACTGTAGGACTCTTATTGTGGAGGAAACACCTCATGTTGTTTTTGATGAATCTACTTGTGTTCAGAAGAAACAGGAACATGATGCAAATGAACTGACTAAGAGGATCACCAGATTAAGCCTGAAACAGAAAGATAAATCATCCACTGAACCTGAAAAGAAGAAGTCAGTCACATCCTATGATTGGAGTGACTCAGACTCAGATAAAGAAGTTCAGGATGGAAATCAGGATGGTGAGACTCAGGAAAACCAACATTCCAAAGTTGACCAATCTGAACAGACACCAGTTCAGACTCAGGTATGTGATGCCAATGAAGATGTGGTCACAGCTGAGGCAAATTCTGAATCTATCAACCAAAGGGGAACAAATGTCTCTGACAATGTTCTGAATAGAATTTCCCCTGAGGTAGATGATTCCCTTTCTCCTGTTTTGTTGTTCCCTGAGTTTACTGATTTAACTGAACCTAACATTTCAAATGTTGAGGATACTATTGAAGGGGGAACATCAAGAAGGAAATGGTTAGATAGTCATCCTACAAGTCAGATTGTGGGTGATCTAACTGAAGGTGTTAAAACAAGAAGGTTCCATGGTGAGAGTGCACTATTCTGTTGCTTCCTATCAAAAAAAGAACCTACTGAGATTGGTGAAGCTCTACAAGATTCTCACTGGATTACTGCTATGCAAGATGAGCTGAATCAATTCTCAAGGAATGAAGTATGGGAGCTGGTAGATAGACCAGAAAGGCACAATGTCATTGGAACCAAGTGGGTTTTCAAGAACAAAAGAGATGAAAACAACAACATTGTAAGAAACAAGGGAAGGCTAGTTGCACAAGGTTATTCCCAAGAAGAAGGCTTGGATTATGATGAAACCTTTGCACCTGTTGCAAGACTAGAAGCCATCAGATTGTTTCTTGCATATGCTGCCCACATGAAGTTCACAGCCTATCAGATGGATGTGAAAAGTGCATTTCTGAACGGTGTGCTTAAAGAAGAGGTTTATGTGGAACAACCTCCTGGTTTCAAACAGAATGACCAAGTTTATAGGCTCAGAAAAGCTTTGTATGGTCTCAAACAAGCACCCAGAGCATGGTATGATACTCTTTCTCAGTTTCTTACTGACCATGGTTTTGTCAAAGGAACTGTTGATAGAACTCTGCTCAGAATAGAGGATGGGGAAGATATCTTACTAGTTCAGATATATGTTGATGACATCATTTTTGGATCTCCAAACCATCAGCTGTGTGAAAAGTTTTCAACACTAATGAAGGGCAAGTTTGAGATGTCAATGATGGGAGAGATGAATTTCTTTCTAGGTATTCAAGTGAAACAATCAAAGGAAGGAATATTCATCAACCAGGCAAAGTACACCAGAGATCTGATTGCCAAATATGGTGTACAAAATTGCAACGCAGTTAGGATTCCCATGAATACTAACTACAAAATGGATCCTGATTCTGAAGGCAAATCAGTAAGTCATACTGATTATAGAGGAATCATTGGATCATTGCTCTATCTCACAGCAAGTAGGCCGGATATAACATTTGCTGTAGGGATATGCTCAAGATACCAAGTTAATCCTAAGACTAGTCACATGGAGGCTGCAAAAAAGATACTGAAATATCTTAAAGGCACAGTGAATAGAGGATTATGGTATCCAGCTGATGATAACCTTGAGTTAAGTGGTAACTCAGATGCTGATTATGGAGGTTGCAGAATTGACAAGAAGTCCACTTCAGGAACTTGTCAATTTCTAGGAAGTAAGCTGATATCTTGGTTTTCGAAGAAACAGACCTCAGTAGCAACCAGTACTACTGAAGCTGAATACATGGCTGCAGGAAGCTGCTGTGCTCAGATTCTTTGGCTCAGACAACAATTAAGGAATTATAAAGTTGTAGCCAATGAAGTACCAATATTTTGTGATAATAATAGTGCCATTGCTATTTCACAAAATCCGGTATTGCACACCAGATGCAAGCATGTGGATATCAGACATCACTTCATCAGAGATCATGTCGAGAAGAAGGACATAAGGATGGAGAAAATTCATACTGATAAGCAGAGAGCTGATATCTTGACTAAACCTTTGGCTGAATCAAGATTTCAGGAACTTTCAGTTGAATTAGGGATGTTAGAACCAAGTGTATAGAGTAAAATCTGAAAAATTGAAGGTTTTCAGATGCATGAAGTTTTCTCAGAATTCTACTGAGAAGCTCAGGATAAAAGGGAAATACTGAATTGAGTCTCAGGCAAACTCAGAATTACTGAAGGTCAGTACTCAGTATTATACTGACATTTTATCAAGGTCAGTACTCAGTAAGACTGATAGAGGGAAATTAGTCTAAAGAAGTAATGACTCATGCGACTCATTTATTGCTTAAGTAAAGTTCAGTAATCATTCGCAATAAATACAAAACACCTGAAGAATGTTTTTGGGCGGGATCGTTTTAAATTCCGAAGAAGGTCAACAGTCATTTAATGCTCTGCTACATTAATGACCAATGAGGATGTTTTTGAGGCTTACTTTTCGGAGATCGTCGGTTCGTATACCCGATTAATTGGAAATTAATCTCAACCGTTGTTTTTCACCTAACCAACACGATTCCCCACGATCTCGAAGCTATTTATAAACACCAATATGCCATTCAAAGCCAAAATTTTATCAAACCCTTCGTTCCCAAATCCTCTGCAATTAAAAATCCTTTTGCCCAGAAATTTCCCAAAACCCTAAGCTTCACTTCTTCAATCAATCTCAAAAATGGCTCCAACCCTGTTTGAGAGATTAGCGAAAACCAACAAGCCGTGGTACGAGTTTGTTGTCTCACTCGAAAGCACAACCAACTCAAAGCCAGAAGAGGAGGCTCTGCATATGATTCGACTGGCTAAACTCACCCAACTAGTCGCAAACCGACCAGACCAGGAGTTTGCAAAAGAGGTAATCGAATTCATCTATAACTTGAAAATAGATGAAGAGGACTGTATGCATTCTATGATTACTGTATCACACTTAGAGCACTCGTCCAAATACATCGATTTTGAAAGGGATTTGTATATAGTTCCGAAAAATCTAAATGATGGTTTTGAGCTCTGTGATAGAGGAGAGGATCCTACGATGTATATGTCGGGTAGAGAGCAGGAGTACTTAGATAGGATTGCTGAGAATCCTGTTAAGTTTGAGGCGACATTGCATAAGAGGCACTTAAAGCCACAATATCATGTGTTGATGGATATTGTGAGTAAGTGCATCATGAGTCTTGCGGGGAGTTTTGAGCAGATCAGTACCCCGAAGCTCAGATTGATGGTGGCGATAGAGGCCTCACCCACCACTGACTTCAACTGGCTGAAATTTCTGATTCAGACGGTGAGTGAGCAGACCAAAGTTTTGAAGAAGGTTGACGGGGCAATCTCAATCAAAGGCAAGATCCACCATGCCACCAAAATTGCTTACATTTTTTAGATGTGCAGAGAGGAGGAGGATATCTTCGCCAATTCGACCCCATTCCCTAAATCCAAAATTCTCCTTAAACCCATTGCTGCAAAGAAGCAGGTCATCAGGGGGAAGAGAGAAAAGAAGGTTGAATCACCAGTTGCGGCTGAAAAAGAGACTCAACAAACCAGGGGGGAGGTTCTGTTGGAGGCAAAGATGGAGCAGGGTGCAAAAATAATGAAGCAGAAGAACCTTGCCCCAAAGCGCAGAAGATTGGTGGTTCTCACCGATGAAGATGGTAGTGATTCTGAGGAGATTCAACCTAAAGGTCAAACCGCTCAGAGTTCGCCATTGCAAGTTTTGGCACAGGTTATCTCCAAGACACAAGACCAAACTGAGGAACAGGTCTTCTCTGAGGTGCTTGAGACATCTCTAAGTTCAGACAAAATTTCTCAGGAAATTTTCAAAGGAACTCAGACCTCGGAGATTCCTCTTGAAAAAAGTCTTGGCTCGCATGCCAGAAGAGCCAACTCAGAACCAAATTGAGGAAGTGTCAGCTCAGGCTCCGAACCGCTCGGATCAACCGAGGACTGACCGAACAACCGAATCTTCTTGAGACTTCGGGAGGCGAGAATATTCTTGATGAGCTCTGAAAGTGATCTAATTCCCGATCCTCGCCAGGCTTCAAATGAACCGAGAGCCCGAGATGGAAGAAGGGAGAGGAAGAAGGTGAGTGGAGGAGCAAGGGGGGTTCATTCTTGACCGTACCGAAAGCTCGGCTCATACCCTCGATCTGCAAGATGTTTTCTTGATTAAGGACAACTGTGTTCATCTCAATCGGACTCTTCCCGAGATGCTTGACATTCTTTGCTTTTAGAGGGAAGACGGTGGAATGAGGAGATAGCCTTTTCGACCGACTTCTCGGGGTTCGAAGGACAAAGCTCGGGATGAAAAACTCCGATTTTGATGAGCTGGTTCAGAGGAAGTTAGCTGAAAGAAAAGCCACTGAAGTTGGTGCCCCAAGCAGCGGAGACAAATCTCAAGATGGAGATGGGGACCAACAGGGAGATGTTGAGAAGCAGTCTCAGATGGAAAAGGAGACTTCTGTTGCTGATCAACCTGGAATTGGTCAACCTCAGACTGAAGCTAGAACTCTTCAGGTACCTTTTGGCACTATCAACAATTATGCCAAAGTTACTGAAAGTCCTATCTTTAATTTCAATTGTCTCGATAAACAGATCGAGGCTCAATTGGAGACCGGAGCTCAGTTGAATGAAGCTCGAAGTGCAAAGCCTCAAGATTGTACGAACCACGGTGGTGATCGACAAAGACAAGAGATGCAGAAGATTCCTGAGATTGATCTCACTCCCTTGATGGAGAAACTTGAGAAGGTTGAGCCAATAATGATCAAGATTGCTCAGATGGAAGAAACATTGGCCAATCAAGCTCAAAAGATGGAAAGTCATAGTCACTCTTCGGAATTTGGTGCAAATTCAAAACACTCGACCACCGGATGACCTCCATGGAAGGAAAGTTGAATGAGAAATTTGGAGGGAGTCAAGGCCGAAGTTAAGTGATGAACGAAGCGTAAAACACCGGGAGAGTTTCGATTTCTAGAGGTGAAACCGCGAAAAAGAATGAAGTGCTAATCAAGTCTGTTGTTGAGGAAATGAGCTCATTGCTCATGACCAAGATGACAGAGATGTTCAAGGAAGCACTCTCTGGCCAGTTTGCCCACCTATCTGAAGAATTCTCGTGGCCAAGAACCATCTAAGGAGAATTTGGAAGATGAACAAGATCGGGATAGCGAGGAGAAGTTATTTGTGTGAGCAAAAAGAGCAATATCACATGGACACAAAGACTCTCGGGCTTCTTCCAAAATTACGGTGCCAAGAAGGAAAAGGAAGTGAAGAAGATCTCGAAAAGTTCATGGCACGACTTTGGAGAAGAAGGCTCGAAAGATCTTTGAAATGTATAATCTAGCCAAAGCCTTTAAAGAAGTAAAACTCCGAGAAGTTGAAGTTCGCTCAGGTAGAAAGCCTATCTACACTCGAGTTTCTGAGCAAACCATGCTTGATGTTGCAAGAGAGAAACTGAGTGCTAGAGCAAAGGTTGGAACAAGCCAGGCTGCTGCTGAATTGCCTATGAAGAGGAAAGCCTTGGGCGTTGTTCAACCTGAAAGCAAGCGTGCGAAGGCTTCCAAGCCAATCCAGAGAAAGCTGATTCTGGATGATGAAGAAACGGAAGAATCTGAGTCTCAACCTCAGAAGAAAGTCTTCAACACGAGAGATGCTCTGAAGACACTCCAAATAGAACAAGCTAAGAAAGTTGCTGCTTCGGTCTCAGGAGCGTCTGTGATCAGAAAGAAGATAGACGAAGAGCAGAAACGAAGGAGTGAATTCAGGAAGTTTGCGAGCAAGAGGAAAGGAGCATCAAAAGCACTAAAGTGGCCCCACGTTGATAAATGGATGCCCATCAAACTCAACGATATGTGGGAAGAAGTCAAGAGAACCTTCTGGTCCAATTATGATGTTCTCAGGGAATGGAGAGGGGAAAGCTCAGATCAGAATGAAGCTTTCATTGAATATCTTCTAATCTTCTATCCAAAGTATCTACAGAGCTGGATTAATTTTGCGGATGAAGGAGAAGTACAGATAGTGGCCCCTGGTCCATATTCCTATCCACCTCCAACACTTGGTAATGGCTTGGTGAATGAGAAGGCCATTACTCAAGAAATTGCTCAGTATGCTGGTCAGTTGGGTCTAACAGGAAACAGTCCGGATATCATAAAAGAGAGGAATGAGCTGAAGAAGAGATTTTTCGGAATGTTTGACCTGGAAGTGCCCGCTGATGAAGTTGAGAATGAAGCAAACTGAAGAGTAGAAGACTGAAGAGCCAAAATCTGAAGACTGAAGACTCAGAAGACTCTGTAATCTTTAAGTTTTTTTTTTTTTTTTTTTTATATAAAATCATTGTAATCTGTAATAGGATACCAATCATCAATGAAGATTTGTCATTATGCTCAAAAGATAATATCTCATTATC
Source organism: Stenogyne calaminthoides (assembly GCA_037126765.1). Lineage (NCBI taxonomy): Eukaryota > Viridiplantae > Streptophyta > Magnoliopsida > Lamiales > Lamiaceae > Stenogyne > Stenogyne calaminthoides. Next base: position 36,039,077 of record JBBCBC010000009.1, read on the forward strand.
TTATTTACATGTCTTTTACTTTGATATGCCTGAATGAATGTCTCTGAACTGATTGTATGTTCATATAAGGGGGAAATTGTCTGAATATGGAGGAAATTGTTTAAGTATTTGGTAATGAACTATTTAAAGAGATTCATTACTGAAGAAATTGCTGAATGATTAAACTGTTGAGAGACTCTCTGAAATTGTTGGGAGATTCTCTGATTCAAGAAATTGTTGGGAGACAACCATCTTGTAATAAGATAAACTGAAACCTGAGTATAGGTTATATATTTGTAACAAGATAGGTTTTGGCATCATCAAAAAGGAGGAAATTGTTGGGAGATGAATTTAATAAAGATATATGATTTTGATTAGATCCCAAAACCCCTGAGTATGACATGTTCAGAATGATCTTGATAGTTGAGTCAGGATTCAGTTTTAAAATATTCAGGATGTTATCTGCAGAATGTATAGTCAGCAGTTATAGTTCAGGATAGGTTTCAAGACTCGAAGTAAAACCGAGATATCAAGACTCAATGGGATACCGAGGAATCAAGACAAAGACGAAGATTCAAAGATATCGGTCAAGAGACTCAGAAGATCCTGAAGACTCAGAAGACTCTAAAGACACAAGACTGAAGATTGAAGATCAAGAATATCAAGGCACGCGATAATTCATCAAGACTCGAGAAGGCATGAATGCTCGATATGAACCTGAATGTTCCGAGGCACTGAATATATCTATCTGAAGGATGCAATACTGAGAAAAACGCGATTCCTTAGAAAGTTAGATATTGCCAAGACATTCAAATGCAGACAAAAGGAACTAAGTCAGAAGTGTTGTTAAGGTTATATCAAACTCAGAGTTTGTAACCTAAAAGAGCCGTTGAAAATGTCTACCTTTAAGCGAGACAAAAGTCAAAAAAGAGGAAGACGACAACGTGCCATCATACCGACATCGACAAGTGATGTGTCATTTATAAAAGATGTCAGATGTACAAAAGTTCCAGACTGCAAAAAGTGAAGACCGGCTACATGAAAGGCTATTGCCTAAAAAGTGTTAGGGAGTTTTCAAACCCTAAATATAGCCGTTTCTCACACACCATAAGAGGGAACTCACGAAGCTATCTCTCCAACGGATAGTTTTCAAAAGTGACCTTGGTGTTTGCCTATAAATACTGGTGACCCTCTACATTGTAAGGTTACGGGAAATTTATACGCAACTCAAGAGCTCAAGCTTATTCTTGTAAAAGTTAAAGCACTCGAAAAACTTAGAATTTCCCAAGTGCTTCTATATTGAAGAGAGCTCACTATACTAAGCCTAGCTTGATAAGAATTATCCAAAGCTTAGTCGAGATATCCTAACCCTTTGCATTGTGCTTCATTGTAAAGGATATCTCATCCTAGTTGGAAACCAACCGAGAAACCCCAAACCCTTGAGAAGGTAGTTGGAGTGTGTTTGTTGGTGAGAAAGAGTTGTAAAGAGTTAGTAAACTACGAGGAGTAGTCAGAAAACTCTAGAGAAGAAGTTAGTAAGCTACAGGGGTAGTCTGAAAGCTTGTTTGTGTTTGAGTAAGTAAACTAAGGAGGTAGTCAGAAAGCTCAAGGTCGGGTTGAGTAAGTAAACTACGTGGAGTAGTCAGAAAACTCAGGGCCGAGTTGAGTAAGTAAACTACGCTAGGTAGTCAGAAAGCTCAGAAGTTGATAGTGAATTTCTCTGAAGAGTCAGGGAGAGTGGACGTAGGAGCTTGAGTCTCTGAACCACTATAATTGTTGTGTTCTTTATTGCTTTCCTTATCTGTGCTTAACTGTTGCATCGACTTGTTTTTGAAAGCATACTTTTCATTGATATTCAGTTGGAATCAATCCACTGAAGTTGCATAAGTAAATCACAGCTTAATCACTATTTTCATAAAGGGAAGGTTTTCAGCAAAGCTTAAAACGAGTATAAACTAAGGGCCAACCATTCCGCACGACTGAGTAGCTAGAACAGATAGTTACCAAACTGAACTCTCTTCTGAGGATTCAGTAAGTTAGTTATCTGATTCAAGCAACTCAGGATCTCTGACACTCAGGACTCAGTTGGGATTATCTGAGGTATCTGAAAGCAGCTCAGGATCACTGTCTCAGTAGACTTTGACTCAGAGCGATTTGTGCTTCTCAGAACCTAAACTTCAGGATTATCTGACCCAAGCTGACCTCGGTAAGAAAAAGTTTTAAAAACACTGAACACGTGTATTCCCCCCCCATACACGTGTAAGACTTGTTTGCACCGGGACCAACAAAGTCTTTTCACCAGAAGATTTTTTATATTCTTCTATTTTGGATTTAATCATATTGATATTTTCCTGCAAAGGTGACTCATGGGTGCCAGGAGTAATAACATTTAAGTTATTCCAAAATCTCATAGTATGGATCCTCCATAAACTTGGTATACCATCTTCAGTATAACTGAATTCTGGTCTCCATTTCCAGACCCATGGGATTCCGGAATCAACAAAAAACCATACAAATAGTTTTACTACTTGTATTATGAGTTTTCAATGAAGAAAAATTAATAGAATATTCTTCCAATAGAGATTTAATCTCTTCAGGCAAAATATCTGCCATAGTACCAAAATTTCCCCACCAGGAGAAAAACCAATTAGGAATTTGATTCCTACTGATATTATCACAATTTTTTATCAGCCAAGTGTGAGAATGCTTAGCATTCTGATAAAATAAAGTTTTATAGAAACTTTGTAGATAATCCCAATAATTGTATTAGTAAATTGTTTTAGTGACTTCATTAGTCATGCTTCTCTCAGCAAAAGGAGAAGTACCCCATTCTTGGATGGAGATGATTTTTTTAATGATAAATTTAGAGTAATTTATCGCTTTACTCTTAGGAGGAAAATGTTGAATATCAACACTTCCAAGGCTAATGAGGATATTCTCATAAAATCCTCTCGTCTTATAAGTTTTCATATTCCAACTATTAGCTGGAAAATACTTTCCATAAGAATTCATGGGACTCTTTGAATTTTTCATCATCATCTTCAATGACAAGAATCAATTCTCTCTTAGGAGAATCATAGAATTTATATTCTTTCTGAGCGACTGAAGAATATGACTCCTCATCATCAGGTTTTGAAGGATTATCCTGAACTTGAATATTCATGCTCCATTGTTTGAGGAATTTTTTAAATTCCTAATCAAAATTTTCTCCTTTTGAAGAAGAACCAATACCAGAAATGTTCTGGTTGTAAAGGAATTTCTTCCCTTGTTGTAAAATAGGAGATCCCCTGCCTCCCCTTCCTCTATAAGAGGAATAACTTCTTCCAGACTGGCTCATAACTGTCATGAAGAAATAAATTCACGAGTTAAAAAATCTGGGAGATGATTATATTTCCCTTGCTTATAAACAATATCAAAATCAAAATAAGCAAGATGAGATTGTCATCGGGCAAACATTTGTTTAGAAACATTATGTTCAAAATCTTTGAAGAGCATAAAAGTAGCAGCCCTGCAATCAGTTTTAATAGTAAATTTCTGATTATATAAATTATCTTGAAATTTAAGGACACATTTGACAATAGCAAGAATTTCTTTAGCTGTAGCAGAATAATTTTCCTGACTATTATTCCATTTACTGGAATAAAATCTAATGATATAATCATTTTTATTATCAGGATTAATTTGTTTTAAAATACCTCCATACCCCAAATCTGAGGCATCAGTTTCAACAATTTTTTCCCAAGAGGGATTAGCTAGCATAAGACAATGAATATTTTTAACCTTTTCTTTTATCCTGATAACAACCTTAGTATGATCATCATTTCAAGGAGAATGATTCTTTTTAAGTCTATTATATAAAAAAAATCGTAATATAATTAAATTAAGTAGTGGGAGACTGGGAGGTACGTAGGGAAATAACATGCATGAAACACTTGTATATTTATTAATAGAAAGACGAGAGTGCAGAAATGAGAGAATACATGATGATGTTGTTTGCCGGCATTGAACATCACATGCATGTTAATTTATTTAGTAGTCGTCCGCCATGCATATTAATTATAATTATATCCCAGGGCAGGATTATATGGTGCATGCAGTGAATTATGCGGCAAGATTATTAATTAGACAACTTGTGAGATGAAGGTACGGTTGCCGCCGGTGAGGTCGCCGATGCCACTGCAGACGGAGGAGAAGAGTTTAGAGCCAAGTTTGTTATTCTTATCATAGTACCTGTTCCAGAGCATGATCCCTCCATAGTTAGGACTGGTCTTTATGTTGGGCAGAATCTGTTTGAGCAGTAAACCCTCATTAACGTATCCGGAACTGGCAGCATCGGAGTCGGCGGGCAGACCCATGAAAAGCTTGGTCCCTTCTGGCACACTATCACTCCACTTGTTCCATGCTCTCAGAATACCTCTCACACCCCTACTCATATCACACGTGTCGTCGTCGTAGAACCTGATCGACACGGAGTTGAACACTCCCGTCTGAATGGCCGCATTCAAGTTTGGGTCCGGGTAACTGCACCCTGCAGTTGCAGATAAGTAGAACTTTTCTCCATTGCGATCGAATAGTTTTGCTATCTCATCCGCCAGGACGTCCCAGTACTTCTGGCTCCCGGGGGATTCGATATACAAATCTACGCCATCCAATTCGACGTACCCTAGGGGCACGCCTCCCCCGCCACCTAAGTAGGAGTAGTAGAGGTTCTGCGCAAGCGCCGCCGCCTCTGCAACCGAATTGAGCCCGTAGTCCCCTGTAGGCCCGCCCAGAGACAGCAGCACCTTGATACCATTCCGCTGGCATACGCGGATTTCCGAAGCTAGCTTTCGGCAGGCGCCCCTCGCCGCAGAACAGTGCCCGGTCAAGTCTAGACCGGGTTTTTGCCCAACCCGAAGTTGTTTAAGAAGGCAATGGAGACGTATTCATACAACAGGTGAACCGTACACGCCTCTTGGAGGCTGCCTTCGTTCCTATTTCGGCCCCAGTACACTGAGATGCCACATTGTGTTGATGATTTCGCCGGCTGAATAATGACAACACAACAAAACCGGAAATAATGTTTGTTTAGGACAATAACATAGTGCTTGTATTTTAAGGATATTAGTTTTACAGGCTTGAAAATATAGGACAATATATTTTAAAATTTGTAAATTTAGGACAATATATTTTAAAAATTTGTAAGTGCCCAAATGTCACGTGACATTTCAGCCCTATTTGGACTTATTCGGGCTCAATTGTCCTATATTTACAGATTTTAAAGCATATTAGAGTTTGAATCACAAATAATCGATCTCATAACTTCGGCCTCAAATAAATTTAGTCCCATAATTTTTTTTGCCTTCGATTTAGTCCCAATAACTTTGACAATGTCCAATTTTAGTCTCAAATCGGTCAGAACGACGTGGTTTTGCCGTTTCAATTTGAGGCTTTCTGGCGGATGCTGTGACTAGACTGCCACGTGTATTTAATTTTTTTAACAACTAGAATTTCAGGCATATAATTAAAATTTAAATTAAAACAGAATTGACGACAAAAATTAGTCAAACACACTTAAAAATACACTGGCAGTCCAGTCACAACATCCACCGAAAAGCCCCAAATTTAAAAGCAAAACGACGTTGTTCTTATCAATTTTGGACTAAAATTGAACATTTTCAAAGTTACTGGGATTAAATCGATGATAAAAAAATTTATGGGACTAAACCTATTTAAGGCCAAAGTTATGAGACCACAAATGCATTTGTTATTCAAACTCAACATATTATCCTATACTTACATATTCTAAAAAATAATATTTTTATATATTTATAAACCCGTAAAATTATTGACTTTAAAACAAAACCCCTAATTTCTTATTTTGAAGAAAAGGTCAAGTTTATTAAAAGATCAAAAGTCCAAATTACAACTGAATAAACATTTTTCCCCAACAAAACCCCTGCAGACATTATTGATCTTACTTATATTGCAATTGCTTGCTTCTAGTTATATCTTTTTTTTTTTTGTGTATGCGTCTCTGTACATGTTCCTTTATAGGCACAAACCCTAGGGCCCATTTGCTCCTCCAAATTCCTTTATTACCCTTGTACCAATTAATCACCAAC